>CM065134.1:17557500-18012500 GCA_033026305.1 Cirrhinus molitorella
ATTCTGCAAAAAACACACAGATAGCAGCGTAACATACTTGTAAACTCTGAAAAACAGTAGGATATCAATCATGTGAATGAATGTCAGTCATTTGATGGTTTTCAGACAGAAGCTCTGCTTTGTTTAATCATTTCTCTTTAGCAGCTTCATTTTTGAGCAGCTACAGTATCTCTAGTCAGTTTTATGGTGTGCATCTATAACTGGCATGGAAATCGTCTTTGGTTTTGGTCAATGCAAATTGGTCAGTTTACAAACACTAACTCCATCCAGTTGAAACATCACAAGGGGACTTTTTTTATTTGATTTTTTCGTCAAATATGCTGTTACGACCTCGTAGTTAATAGAGCAAGCAGAGCAAAACAAGCTTATCTTTCAGCACGGATGTCACCCTGACGTTTACTTCCAGAAAACGCAATAAGAAGATTCCTGGGAAGCAAAGATCCTAGTCGACAGAACATTGTATTTGCAATTTAAAATGTCGGTGATAGGAAATTGCATGCAAAAATCATTGTAGCGTTATGTAAAAGACCCCAGCTTCATGAATGAAGTTCTGCTGCTGCGTTTAAGCATTGAAGAGTGTCTGAAATATCACATTTTGCTAAGTTATAAGCAAGTTGTTCAGAGTACGCTGAGCCATGTTTATTCTAAAGCTGTGTTGTAATTAAGTAATTGAATCAGCATCAGAGTTAAATATTAAATAATTAAGTTTAATCATTCCAAGAAGATTCATTTTAACCCTCAGATTAAACAGCATGAGTTTTTATACACCAGTAAACAGATGAAATTACACCTTACCCGTTTCCATGATGCAGATGCGTCAGATGCAAGTGGCAGGAAATATACTGAGCTTACTATCCCAATGCAACAACTTTGTCTGCTCCTAAACTCCAGGTGAATTTGACCATTATACCAAAGACACAAAATCCAACTCTGCTTTAGTCAACTATACTATAGATGCTGATCAGAAGTCAGCTTTTGAAATGACCCTCACACATTTGTTTGCATGCAAATAATCGCTAGGACGTTTTTCGAGCATTTGCATCAGCCTTGCAGATTAGTGAGGAGCGAGCACGAATGACACGCCACCATCGTTTCTAATGTCAAGAGTCAGAAAAGTCAGGACTAACCTTTGCTGGTCATTTGAGGTTTTTATTAAAGCATGTTGTGATTCTCATACACCTTTGCTTAGCATTATAGCACCATTCAAACTTATTTACTTACATTATAAAATTAGCTAAAACCACAAGGGATGACTTCACTTGATAGTTGTAGATGGTTGTAAATGTACAGTGTTTCATAATGAGAAAACTGTGGACTGGAAATGGAGATCTGATACCTCAGCTCTTCACTGGTGAAACCTCATGTCTACATAGTAAGTTCAAGCGCCCTGGAGTTTGTATTTATTTTGTAAGTTATTTTAGTGACTTTCCATCTAGGGTTGTTTGGACGGTGTCACTGCCAAAACAAAGCTTAACATTTTTGTCCTGTCTGTAGGTGACTCATGCGCTCTCTTTCCTGTTTCCACATGGGTCCCTCCTCTTCCAGTTGGATATAATTCCATTTCTCATGTAATCTCTTCTCACGCTACGTGTATCACTTACTAGAAATCTAAAATGGAAATGTGATTGTAAACGTGACCCAACAATATTTGGTTGACTAAAAATACAAAAAGAATTTTTTTTTTTTGCTTGTGTCAGGTTAATAGGAACTCTGTAAAACATTCCTGACACCATTATCTATTTCATATTTTAACACTACCAACGTAATCAGTATCTATGAATCTCATCAAGTTAGTGTTTTTACACACAACAATAATTACACAAATAATAACTCCATGCTGTAACAATTTAAACAATATATTTTATTTGTGAACTTATGTTCAGCCATTCTAATAGTTACTATTTTTGAACTTTTTGGATCATCATTCATCAAAGCTCAGTAAATACTGGTCACAGACATTGAGATTTACTTTACATTTCACCAAGTTGATTACTCTAAAAAACTCCCACACATTATGTTTTCATGTCATTTTAAGTCTTATTTTGACATAACAATGTGGTTCAATCTAAGTGTGTAAGTTGTTTATTAACTTTTTTAAATTAATCTTCCTATTAAAATCATGTTGGTCATTCAGACTGATTTGCAAACGTGGAATGCACACAAACACAATAGGCAGAATTTATCACATGAACCAATCATAGCTACACATAACCAAGTGGTTTTATTTTTATAGTATAGATATTTTTCTCATCCAATATTATGAGGAGACATTGCCGCCATTGCCTCCTCAGATGAAATGGCCCTGATATACAGTACTTTTGAACTACATAACATTTGAAGTGGATCAAAGAAGTTTATCAAAGTTGTCCTAAGACACACACATATACACACACATATATATATATATATATATATATATATATATATATATCATTTAATTCTCATTGAATGTTTTTTCTTTATTTTCATGACTATTTACATTGTAGATTCTCACTGAAGACATCAAAACTATGAATGAACACATATGGAATTATGTAGTAAACAAAAAAGTGTGAAATAACTGAAAACATGTTTTATATTTTAGATTCTTCAAAATAGCCACCCTTTCCTTTGATTACTGCTTTGCACACTCGTGACATTCACTCGATGAGCTTCATGAGGTGTCACCTGAAATGGTTTTCCAACAGTCCCAGAGATGCTGAGCACTTGTTGGCCCTTTTGCCTTCACTCTGCAGTCCATCTTATCCCAAACCATCTTGATTGGGTTTAGGTCAGGTGACTGTGGAGGCCAGGACATCTGGTGCAGCACTCCATCACTCTCCTTCTTGGTCAAATAGCCCTTACACAGCCTGGAGGTGTGTTTGGGCTCATTGTCCTGTTGTAAAATAAATGATGGTCCAACTAAATGCAAACCGGTGGGATGGCATGTCGCTGCAGGATGCTGTGGGAACCATGCATGTAAAGACCATCCGTTCACCTTTTCTACGTCACACAAAGACATGGCGGGTGGAACCAACGATCTCAAATTTGGACTCATCAGACCAAAGCATAGATTTCCACTGGTCTAATGTCCCTTCCTTGTGTTTCTTGGCCCAAACAAATTTCTTCTGCATGTTGGTTTTCCTTATTAGTGTTTTTGTAGCAGCTATTTGACCATAAAGGCCTGATTTGTGCAGTCTCCTCTGAACAGTTGATGTAGAGATGTTTTTGCTACTAGAACTCTGTGTGGCATTAATCTGAGCTCTAATCTGAGGTGCTGTTGCGATTTCTGAGGCTGGTGACCTGGATGAACTTATCCTCAGCAGCAGAGGTGACTCTTGGTCTTCCTTTCCTGGGGCGGTCCTCATGTGAGCCAGTTTCATTGTAGCGCTTGATGGTTTTTGCAACTGCACTAGTGGACACAATCAGAGTTGTTGCAATTTTCTGGACTGTCTGACCTTCAGTTCTTAAAGTAATGATGGACTGTCGTTTCTCTTTACTTAGCTGATTGGTTCTTGCCATAATATGAATTCTAACAGTTGTCAAATAGGGCTGTGTACCAACCTGACTTCTGCACAACACAACTGATGGTCCCAACCCCATTAAGAAGGCAAGAAATTCCACAAATGAACCCTGACAAGGCACACCTGTGAAGTGAAAATCTAGGAATCTAAAATATGAAACAAATCTAGAGTTATTTCACACTTTTTTGTTTACTACATAATTCCATATGTGTTCATTCATAGTTTTGATGTCTTTAGTGAGAATCTACAATGTAAATAGTCATGAAAATAAAGAAAAAACTTTAAATGAGAGAGTGTGTCCAAACTTTTGACTGGTAGTGTATATATATAAAATCCTGGAGGTATTTAGAAAATAAAATTGTGTGTAAGTAAGCTGAAGTCTGCAGCTAAACACAGATTCAAACCAACAACACAAATACAAGTATGATATTGCTTTTAAACAATAGTTCAGTAAATATGAAGTTAATGTTCAGTGAATATACTGAATAACATTTTTAGACAATATAGCACCTTACAAGGATTTTTTTTTAAATTTATTATTATCTGAACTTGTAGTTCCAAACCTGTATGTTATATATATATATATATATATATATATATATATATATATTTACTATTTAAAATAACTGCTTTCTATTTGAATATGATTCAAATATTCCTGTGACCAAAGCTAAATTTCAGCGTCATTACTCCAGTCTTCAGTGTCACATGATCCTTTAGAAGTCATTCAAATATGCTATTTTGCTGTTCAAAAAACATTTTTCATTATTAGTAGTAGTAGTAGTAGTAGTAGTAGTGTTGTCGTTGTTGTTATTATTATTATCAATATTTATCTAAAATAAAAAGCTTTTGTAACATTATACACTATACCATTCAACAAAGAAAATTTGGTTGTGGGGGCGGAGAAATTAATACTTTTATTTTGCAAGGATGCTTTAAATTGATATATATATATATATTATATATATGATATATGATATATTAAATTGATAAGTAATTTATAATATTACAAAATTTCTATTTCAGATAAATACTGTTCTTCTGAACTTTCTATTAATCAAAGACACCTGTAAAAAGTCAACTCAACTGTTTTCAACATAATAGTAATAACAAAAATGTTTTTTGAACAGCAAATCAGCATATTAGAATGATTTCTGAAAGATCATGTGAAACTGAAGACTGGAGTAATGATGCTAAAAAGATAACTTTGAAATCACATGAATAAATTACATTTTAATATATATTTAAATAACAAACAGTTATTTTAAATAGTAAACATATTTCAAAAGTGTACTGTTTTTGCTGTACTGTGAAAAGACAGAAGAGAGTTCTTTAAAAAAAGCAAAAAAACTTTTGACTGGTAATGTATTTATTTTCAATATTAAAAACTGTTTTGCTGCTTCATATTTCTGAGGAAACTGTGATACCAATGATAACTTCTAAATGGTAGTGTAAAAAATTTAACTCTCTGTTCAAGTATGTGCCAGTGATACTGCGCCATACTGGATTATTTTTTTTTTGTTTGTGTTATGCACAGTAAAAACTTTGGAACAACATGTAGATGTGTAAGCCGTAAAGGGTGAGCATTCAGAAAAACAAAGATCGAGGTGTTATTTCATGGCTGTGTCACTCCATTTATCTGGCGCCACTTGTTTAAACAGCATTCCACACTGTTAATAACTTGGCACTTGCACAAATGGTGAGGGAGAAATATCAGCTTGACAAGTTACCAATCTTTGTGACATCAATTGTGTGTGCCAACCACTAAACCGAACATAACCTTTTTCTGACTGAATGAACGAGCAGACAATGTTTCGTAGACACTTACTGAAACTGGTTTGTAAAATACTTATAGTATCAAAATGAAATATTACTTTTCATAATTAACATGCAAGTTATGCACAGCTTTGAAAAATGAAAATGTAAAATGGTTTTTGACTACATGACTTTTCTTTTCGACTTGCTGTTAAATATAGAAAAATGCAAATCTGACTGTGAGAACCTTTCCAGTGAAAGGACATGGGTCAATTACTTTTGAATAGATGCTGACAGTCATGCGCCTTACATTGTAAATAATAAAGGAAACAGAAATCATGGTTGATTTATTGAAAGGAAATTTTAACTTCCAGTGACAGACATTTGCTCACTATTGCTTAATTCAAATAAATGTTTTTCAAAGAACAAAATACTTTATGTCAACAATGCAATAAGCAAATGTGATATTCTGAACTCTTTTATTATTATTATTATTATTATTATTATTATTATTATTGCTATCAGTCTGATGAATGTGTAACTATAATATAACCTTTTAGACAATTTTAGACAAACTGTCTAAAAATCCATAAACAAATGCAGTGTGGTCATTATACTTTATAACACAAACTAACTGCATAGAATTATGATTATGCAAAGCAAATCTCCATCTTTGTTTTTGACTGCAGTGCTTTTATTATATTAAATGCATGCTAAAGGATATGTGAGAATTTTCCATTAAGTAATCTAAAATTACAACAGGCAACTGAATACACCTATCAGGTTTTCATTTCAAAGAGATAAAAATCACATTTCAACAGGTGTTGTCATACTTTTAAAAACAATACATTTGTCAATGTCTGCAACAGTATGTAAATACTGTGAGATGCATGAACCTCACTTGCCCACAACTAACGTCTGTGATTCATTTTGTGATCAATACTGTCCTCTCGTGGACAAAGATAGAAACTACATTTTTTTAAAGTTTCACACTTAATAAAGAGGGTACTGTTCGGTGGAAGTTAATGAAAATAAATCTTAACTTGAACAAAAACATCTAATAGATTAAATTAAACAACGTCTAACTGATTAAATAAAGTTTTTTTTTTTTTTTCTGAATACATTTTCTTATTGAGAACATAGAACCGCACTTGTTTCACTATTTTTGGATACTCTGGCCTCAAAATATTTATTTCATTTAGCATATTTACCTTTTTCTTTTTTGATTTTTGTTAAAAGATACTGTAGGGTCGCTTTTCAGAATAGATTTAAATCAAATTAGACACCATATTGAATGAACACGTGACGTAATTTAATTTCAAAATAAATGCAAATGTAATGTGTTACATTATTGAGGAAAAATGTGTAAATAGTAAATTAAAACGGTTTTGAATATTCTAGTTAATTGAAAGTTTGAAGAATAAAGAGTAGAATAATAAAATAAAGTAAACACATTATGTATACATAAACCTTTATTTTGGATGTGATTCATCGCAATTAGGGATGGGAAGATTGCCCGATTCGCTCGGTGCATCGGCTTAAAAAGTTAACGATGCGATGCATCGGTTTAAAAAGTGTGGATCGGATACAAATTGGCATTTGTATCGCGATGCATCGTTTCTAACATATTTGCATCGGTAAAACACGATTTATTTCTTTATAAAGTTTAAAGTATCACTTGATGGCGAAACATACAACTGATGCAGAGCTCTCCTCCCCCTCGCCAACGGCAAACCGCGGCGGCGGCGCTTGAACAGGCAATAGACTCACCACAGCGATCGCGAAATGGGTGGCATGTAGGCAAGTTAATGTAGTAGAGGACGAGGGTCTACTGAAATGTGATGTGATGTGATCTGGCAAAACCCAACACATGGTGAAATCTTACCCTTTTTAGTTTTTGACGTAAAGCTGGGTTCAAGCCCTTTCCATAACAGTTTTTTTATTTTGTCCATAGTTTAAACATAACAAAAGTTATATCTATCTGAAAATGGCTAATACGATTACATTTTTCAGGAATGGAATTTTTGAGAAAAGCGGGTTTAAAGTGAAACGTGTTTTACTTTCACTTTTATGGAGAGCTATCAGGAGCGCGATACGGCATTACTACACAAACAAACGTCTTTTTTCCCGTTGTTTATCATGGGTATAGTCTCCGAACTTCTGATCACCCCTTGTATGTTTAAATAGCACGAATAATGTACCTTGTAGTTGTAGTCAAAATTTAGAAACGCCAGCGCAGCACAACTGTTTGTAGGTGATGACAAAATTTTCAAACACCCCTAAGCTTAAAATGGATCACATGACTAGACAGAGATGAAAATTCCCTTTACAACGACACCTGGATTGTGAAAATCAGTTAAGGTTTGCGAAAGTTATGATATTTATAATAATGGGAAATGTGTTAAAAAACTATACATTGATTACAATAGAAGTCCTGTGACCGAAAATGCTTATTATTCACACATTTTTGCTTATAACTTCCTCATTTTATCAGATATTTGCATGAAATTTGAATAGAATGTAGAATTTTGTTAGTTCTTTCAAATGAAATCATGAAAATGTATTGTTTTAACTGGAATGGGCATCAGACCCATGGTAACTCACTGAAAACAATTATAATTAATAAGCGTTCATTTATATTCATGAGCATTTATTTTCAGAATACAAGAGAAAACAACAACAATGCATATACAAAACATCACTATTAATTGTTCATTCATATTCATACAAGTACAAAACAAATATTAATTGTCATTCACAAAAGTACAACTAACAGACTTTTTTTTTTAGAACGACGCCTGCAGTACATCTGACAGTGCGCTAATCTACCTGCTACAAATGTGACTACCCAATTTCCGCGATTTAGTAAAGTACGTTCTCCTCTATGGATTTCGATGAAATTTCATTAGTACCAAGATAAAAGCTATGTATTTATGTCCAACTATGTTTCATTAGTGTCCAAAGCTTAGATGAAGCTCGCCGACCGGTTGAAAGCCACGCAAATCTTCCGAAAGTCGCGGTGACCTGAAAATACCTCAGGGCTGAAATCCCGAAGTGTCCAAAACTAGAGGGGTTTGCACTCGACGTAGTTACCGTAGTATTTAGGAAAAACATACTCCCGCCAGGCGGCCAGGAGTAGATAGCCTATTGAATGACACGCACACTTACATTACCGCGCAGTCTGAAACACAGAATTGAGGCAGAATGTTCGCCGCGAGTGGCTGCTATGTCATCATACCTACTGTTTGCGCACTGATTAGCCTATATAACAGACTGTCATCGGACTCCTCTTTAGTAACTTCATCATTCGATCCTTCATCTCTGGATGTGAAATGGTAAAATATAACATCGTTTAGGGCACAAACATCACCAGAATTAATCAGTTTGAGACTAGTTAGATCGTTTGAGTGAGCAGTTTCCTGCAACTGCGTTAATCTCTTGCGCGCCTCCATTTCACGGTATTAAAAAAAATCAATGAATAAAATCAATGAATTTTAATCAATTGACAGCCCTAGAAATGACTGTTTGAAAATGAAATTGTTTCGCTGTTAAATGTTTGAGCTGTTAAAAGTTTAAGTGGAGACAGAACAGGAAAAAAGCATTTGGTTTTATTTATTTATTTATTTTGCACTACCAAAGCCTATTTGTGTAAGGGTCATGCACTACAAATCAGAAGACACTTAAGTTAATTTATGATTTGTTGTCTGAAACAAAGAAATACAAGATCTGTAACATGAAATGCATAGCATCATATTTGTTTAATTTCATTATACTGCATCGAATCGTGTTGAATCGAATCGAAATCGGATCGCACTGCATCGTAACAGGGGTGTATCGTATCGTATCGTATCGCATCTCATCGCTAGCTGCTTCATATATCTTTAAAGTATTGTATCGTTGGCTACGCATCGAGATGCGTATCGCATCGGCCTCAGTTATGGAGATCCCTGATCGCAATTAATCATTTGACAGCCCTACTTTTAACCCACCATAGGCTATTCTTATAGCTAAATATTATCCCCTTATAACACCATGTGTGCAAGTGTTCTTGGTATTTATGGCCTAATATGGACTATATGGAGTCTATTAAATTGTAGTCATATTTCGGCACGACTTAATATAAAGAGAGAGGAGGGACGTTATAAAGAGCCTTTAAAGCGATCTATAGATATATAGCGTTCTAATAAAATCTTGGTAAATTCAAAGTTGAGTTCTGCGGTTGATGTACTTGTTCTCCTCACGGGATTACTGACACGTTTCTCTATTGTAACTCCGTGGTACTTTACCTGCTGACCGCCATATGCAGAGTGCTGACTCCCTGTGGTATGGTATGTAAAAGCACGGTAAAAGTCGGTATATGGCAACTATACCAACTTCTACAGTGCTTTTACATGGCATTGGCTGTGTAGAGTCTTAACTGACTGGTGTGGTGTAGTGTGTTGTATGGTGGGGGGTGTGAAATGGTGATTGACAACAGGAGGTCTGGGTTGTTATTCTCTTTAACTAAATGAGCTTTAATGGTTTATAGCAACCCCACCCTACCCCTCCCTTCATTAGTAATGGTTGTTTATCACTGTTAGCACCTGCTATAAACCATATTTATGAGCACATAGAAATCAAATACACATTCCAAGTAATCAGGAAAATAAATTACCAAAGAGTTCAAAATACATTAAATGAATGAAATGAAAAAAAGAGTTACAACTAAATGATTCTTGTGTTGTTGACTTGATTAAAACATTTCAAACTTAAATCGAACATGTAGGAGTAGTTCGAAAATAAAAATATTGGTCCAAATATGTCAAAGCTTTGCAAAATACAGCCTCAGATGCAGTTGGCATCTTTCCAGCAAATTTGTTGATGCACTAAACAAAAAACGTTTCATATATCGACACAAAATCCATACATTTTGCCAGCATGGTCTGAGGATGTTCAGAGTCAAATTTGGAGAAAATTGGACTAATGGTCTAGGAGTAGTTCGAAAAAGTAAATGGCGGACAGAAAGTTCAGCCCACAATGGCATATTTGGTATCTATGTTGTCGGCATGACCCAAGGAATATTTTGAGACCAGTGTCAATACAATAGGCTAATGCAATCAAAAGTCATTAGCATTTCTGGAAATGTCATAATTAATGGTTAATGAATGGTTCAGTAGTTTTGACCAATTGGTGTCTCTGTTACCAAATGAATGTGGCGTGGTCAGTGAGAGGTGGTAATGGCACATATAAAAAATTGGTGTCAATATGTCAGAGCTTTACAGAAATACAGATTCAGATGCACTTGGCATCTTTCCAGCAAATTTGTTGATGCTCTAAACGAAAACTGTTTCCTACTGTACATCGTCACAAAATTGATTATTTTTTTGTCAGCATGGTCTGAAGATGACCCAAGTCAAATTTGGTGAAAGTTTTGATTTTTAAATTTTGGTGTTCATTTGTCTCGAAAGTGGAGCCAAGGGATCAGAGGAAAATATAATTTACCTTCTAGACCTTATGGTTTAAAAGTTATTAGCATAAAATAATTAAAATTATATGTCCTATATGGTGAATGTGATTTCACAAAGTACAACATGGTCCTGGATCAGCATCCTTGTTGATCCTGGAACAACATTCCAATCAACCAATCAGAATTGAACTTTTTAGATATATACAGTGATATATGGAAATCAGTGGTGTAGCATATTAGCCAAGGGCCCATATACAAAAACATTTGTACGGCCCCACCTCAAAATTTATATGTGGGTTCCAACGCTTCTTATTGTTGTTGTCTTTTCTGAGGTAAATCACATTACATGACAATTCACAAGCTGTTTTACTGACGGTAAAAAATGCATGAAAATAATATTTAACGTTTTCAAGTCTATTCATTATTTCTAGCATGCCAGCCACCCAATAATTGCAATAAGCATTTTGTTGCTTATAGAATAACACAAATTGTAGCCTTTAAATTGTGTCAATTTTATCACAAAATAAAAACAATAAATGTGTTTTCCGTCTCTTTAATGTAACGTGAGATCACTGTTTGCCTCACTTCAAGTGGCATAATCAATCATCTTTTCCTCTTTTCTACTAGTTATAGCACAAAATAAACATGAATGAATATCACAAGACATGCTGAAAAAAATCAGAACAACATAACTCTGTGTGTCTCAATCAGGACACTTCATCAGGGAGTCAGACATTTTGCTAAAACTGTTTGGTTACCTAATCCTTTAAGAAGAAAGAAACTCATACAGGTTTGGATCAATTTGAGGGTAACTAAATGATGACAAAATTTTCTTTTTTTGGATAAACTGTCCCTTTAAGATAAAGACTCACAAAGATAGAGGACGTTTGACAGTCTAGGAAATTAAACAGTCTTCTTCTATTGTGGCCAGAGGATAGTTTAATTAATGATTCTAATGAACTCTCATGCACTCTAAGTTTTTTGCTCCCTGTTCTTGATCTACAGGGAACATCCCGTTCTCATTTTCCCTGGCAAAGCACCTGACCATCTCCCCCAAGATGGACTGAGGATCTGAGTTCACCTCCTTATACAAGCTAAAAGCCTCTATACTAGCATATTTTGACATCAATTGAATGTGTTTTCCATCTATAAATCCTCATTAATCTGAGATTGAGGAGTTTAAAATATTTCTTTAAAATAAAATTTTACATTTTACATTTACATTTATTCATTTGGCAGATGTTTTTATCCAAAGTGACTTACAGTTGGGGAATACAACAAGTGATTCATCCTAAAGAGGCAAATCGACATTTTGCTCATTATTTTTGTATTTTTGGCTTAGTTTAGATAATTACAACATTTTATCCAATACATGTTTGCAGTGGGCTGGAGTTTAAATAAACTTTATTTGCAATTAAATGACATTGAAATGTTGTTGAAATAAGCTATATTGTGAAATATAATTACAATTTAAAATACTTTTTCATTTAAATATAATTTCAAATGTAATTTATTCCTTTGATGGCAAAACTAAATTTTTAGCAGCCATTACTCTAGTCTTCAGTGTCACATAATCCTTCAGAAATGATTTTAATATACATATAAAAGGGCCATATAAGGGCATCTTACAGAAACACAACACACAAACTCTCACAGGCATACATCTATAAAAGGAGACACTCCCATATCTCAACAGTCTCATCTCATTATGGATGTATGAAGATAAATGTGTGCTGTAGTCATGGTTAATCTTATTACACAGTTTGTTTGATCTCTGTAGATTGCAGGGAAATGATTTTGAATCATTTATTGGCTCTGTCACCCTGAGCAGTGGCTTGTCTTATCACAGGAACATTCTCTTGGCTCGCTCAAAGGAATTTTCCAGCACTCTGAGTAAAGAGCCATGCAATAATACAGCCTTCAGGGTGCGTTTGGATCTTACATATAGGCATAGATTGGCACTGACTATTTCTATCAAGTGGTTATAGCCTATAGTTCTCTACAATGACTTAATATTGCCAATAATGAAATGTAATAAAATGATGTGTTTTCATGTGTACCCCATGCACAGCTTTTTTTTTTTTTTTTTTTTTTTTTTTTTTTTTGTGGATGAGGGATTTGCTGATTTTCACCAAAATTGGCTCAGATCATCTTCAGACTATGTTGGCAAAAAGTTATGGAATTCAAGTTAATTAGTCAAACCGTTCTCAAATAACACATGAAAAAATTCTACGAAAAGCATGCAAAAATGGATGTGAGGCTATATCTCTGCAACGGTTGAGACTAAAACTTGGGGATTTGCTTTAAAATGTTGCTACATGTAAATTTTGTGGCTTAATTTGTCTATTAAGCAATATCACAAGAACAAGAATGTTGTTGTTCAGAATATCAAGCTCTATAAAAAGTTTGCACTTTCGTCACGGTTTGGTCAGTTAACCGGATACACGGTCATCATATTGGAGATATGGATATGTAAACAATAGCATGAATACGTTGTTCTGCTAATTTAAGTTGTCAAAACCACAGGGAAAAATGTGTGGAAGCTGCTAAATCATATAGAGAAGGACTTAGTAACCAGGAAAGGGCACAATATTTTGACAAACTAAAGTTAATATGTGGTAAAGATACATACAGTATTAATTAAGATATTAGCCTAATATTTCACCTACCTACCTGACCGAAATGATAACAAACACAAAATATCCTGGAAATCCTGGTTTAGTTTGGCCAACCACAAATTCTTTTTGTTCCTCAGACAGGTTTTTTTTTTTTTTTTTTTTTGGCAGTGTGTACTCCAAATGTTTTTCCTTGTCCAACCGATTAGTACAGCCCAAAACATGACAATAACTGACCATTTTCAGCAACAATAATCAGCAAAATATGCACGTTTCGTTAATTTCAGTGGCATTGTTTAGGTTCAGTGCTGCCAATATGGCCAACTGATGTTGCGTTGTGAAAACCCTCTATAATCAAGCCATACAGGCCAAATAAAAACAGCACGATTGTGAGTGTGCTTGAATAGTTCAAGAAACAAAGTTGAAGACTAGTAGGTTAACTTACGTTTTAGACCGAATATTGTGTTTGTCTATTTCCGCCAAAGAAAATCATTACAAAATAAGTGTTTCGTTCCTGTCTGAATCATTGTTTTGAATGAAGTAGTTAAGTCGCACATTGATGTTATTTTCAGAAAAAGTGAAGAAAGATTGTGTGTAATATGAACTTAATCTGGACAATCGCCATTTTGTCATTTTCAGGTAACCTACCAGCATCAGTTAGCTGCGTTTCCATGACCCTTTAATTTGTGCAATTCGCGAAATTGAAAATATGCCTAATGGAAACACGTCAGTTTCGCAAAAACTCTCATATATTGCAAAGAAATACAAAACATTTTTACGCTCGCATGAGGTGCTTTTTCAAAAAGGAATTTTTCACTTTTTTTCACATTTACAAATCACATGGTGTATGTAAAAATTTGCTCCTTAACAGTGCTGGGGGTAACACATTACAAGTAACTCAAGTTACATAATAATATTACTTTTTTCAAGTAACTAGTAAAGTAACGCATTACTTTTTAACTTCCAAAAAAAAATACCCAAGTTACTTTTTCAAAAAAAGCAACACCAGTTACTTTTTGTTTTCTTTATGTATTTAATCCCATTTTATTAACCAATGACTTTGCTGCTGACCTTTGTTGATCCAATTCAAGCGTACACTGCAAAAATGCTTTTATTACTTAGATTTTTTGTCTTGTTTCCAGCCAAAATATAAATAAAAATTCAAGAAGGATTTTCTAGACAAGTAAATAATTATTTTCTTGTTTAAAAAAAAAAACAAGCAAAATAATCTGCCAATGGAGTAAGCAAAAAAAAAAAATCTTATTTCAAACAGAAAACAAGATTATTTTGCTTATACCACTGGAAGATTATTTTGCTTGTTTCAAGAAAAAAAACAAGACAATAATTTTTACTTGTCTAGAAAATCCTTCTTGAATTAAGATTTTTTAGATATTTTGTCTGGAAACCAGACAAAAAATCTAAGTAAGAAAAGCATTTTTTTGCAGTGTACTAATAAGGAAACTTTATATTAACTAACATTTGTGCTTTTTTTCTCTCATTGCTGAAGAGTGTTGAACTTTCTTTTCCTACAGTTCTACTGTACAAACGTCAATTTAATTTTCCTTTAGCCTTAGGCTTATTCACTTCATTTCATTTTGGTGTGAAAGGGCTTTTACATTTGCTAAGAATCAAACGTATTTATATTAAAAACAAACAAGCAAGCCCTGCCCAGATTTAAAAAGTAACGCAAAAGTAATGTAACGCATTACTTTCTATAAAAAGTAACTAAGTAACAAAATTAGTTACTTTTTTAGGGAGTAACGCAATATTGTAATGCATTACTTTTAAAAGTAACTTTCCCCAACACTGCTCCTCAATGTACTATAACCTCCAAGAAACACTTTACATGTAGCCACTCACAAAAATTAGGGGCTTTCCTTGCTATTATTGCTAGACTATTTACGCTCTACACATCTGCGGTGCGTTGTAGCTTCAACACGGCCACTGGAGCTGATCGCGGCCACATCTTATCAATGCTTATGTTTATACCAGCAGTGCCATGGAGCTTCTGAAGTGTCATTCAATTAAAAATAGCCAAAATCCCACCAAAATACGTTGCCATGACTTATTGCGAGAAGGGACGTGTTTACGTTATGGGGGGCTCTAAGCAAATGTCTGTGAGGGGGACCCGCAGTTAATTTCGGGTGAGGGAGGGGGCGATTGTGTTCATTCCTACTGCGTTCCTTAATAAGATAGGGATAATAAGACAGCATGAAAGTGAAAATTCTGAAATTATTTGTTTATGTTTACATTGGAAAGTCAGTGGTCAGCTATGAAGTATTGATTATTAAAATCACACATTTATTTCTTATTTATTAGGCTACTGTGTGTTTTGTACTATAGTTTGCTGCATGTAAGTCTGAAGGTTTTGATTATAAAAAATGACAAATACATTTTTAAATGTCTGTTTATCAGTTCATCAAATTACACATGATATAACAGGTTTTCCAGTTTAAAACATCTGTTTTAACTATCTTTCCATATGTAACTTATTTCCAGCCCAGACTTACAGAAGCCTAAAGTAACTCATAGTAGGATCATGTCTTTCGTTTTGATTAAGACCAATGCTTTAGTCCTGCATGGTGCATGGCCTGGCCATGGTAGACTGTTATCCATGACCATTTATCAGGCTTAGTTTATGATATCTCCACATTATCCTAGGGGAAAAAAAAAAGAAAAAGATTTTCTTTTCCAAGGAAAGGAAACTATATAGTTTCCTGTGGCACAGGCCATCCTGCTTTAAAGGAACATAAAGTTTTATTGCATGCATTTAAAAAACTGTAACTTTTGCTTGTAAATAGTTTTTCCATTCCTTGATTAAAATGAACACATAAATGAAACTACACATTATAAAATAATAATTGTTACATTAACAGTGCACTGATTACAGCACGTAATCAGACAAATAACAATCTACTAATGTGTGCTAGCAAGACTCAGTTGCTTATAAAATGATCCAGGCTGCCATTATAATAAATTCATTATGCCAAAAGAAAGTGTATAGAGTTTGTTTGTAAAGAATTCAGCTCATAAACAGTAGGCCTGTGAGAGGGTAGTTGATACTGCAAAAAAAAATCTAAACTATTAGAACTACTAGAACTATTTGACTTTTCCAAAACAATTAGTTTTTGCATGCAAAATAAAACATCTAAGCTGCTGTATGTTGTGTGAGATATGTATGATCAAATACACATATTTCCTGAACTATCTACCTGCATATCCCTTAAAGTGACACTTTAATCAGAAAAGAAAATTAGCTGAAAATGATTCTCAGGCCATCCAAATCCCAAATCCATCAGGAAGGCACTTTTAACTTCAAACTAGTCCTCTATTCATTATATCCTCACTCTAAAGTCATCTGGCCTGAATCAAGACTCTCATTCAGCACCTACCCACTGCAGAGGATCCATTGGTGAGCAAGTCTAAATCTCTTCTGATGAAAAAACAAACTCATTTACATCTTGGATGGCGTTGAGGGTGAGTAGATTTCAGCTAATTCTCATTTTAGGGTGAATTATTCCTTTAAATGAGTGCCAGCTGTATGCCAGGCTATTAATTTCTCCTTCGTTCCAAACCTTTTACCCATCAAATATACCTATTATTCGCTTTTTCCTTCTCTTTTTGTTTTGATTGAACCAACAGAAGGCATATGCTATATCTGAAACATGATGGATGTGAGGCGCATGGTGTTCCATGCTCTATTCCAGTGAATTATATGCAATTGTTCACAGTCTTCAGGAGATTATGTGCTGCATATGTGCAGCACGTGTTGGATTGAATAATGGCTACTGGAAAATGTCACAGGTGTCACAGGGGTTTTTACTGGTATTGTGTCAGGTTGGGTTTTCCATTGCTTCTCATCACTGCAGTGGAATAAATCTGCTTGGAAAGTGTGGAAAATATGTTGGTGCTACATTTGGTGCCATTGTTCAATTTCATCATCGTATTTCAGTTAGTGAATTCAGTGTGCATTCAGTGTGTACCACTGCATACAAAATGAACAATTACACTAAACAGAACCCTTTTCAGTTTAGCACAGTGTCAAAATAGGACAATTTATGCCGTCGATTGAGCGCTTAAGCAACTTCCTTCTATGAACTGATTCTTATATTATAGTATGCTAGAGGGTTTGCACTTACGTCACAATTTAGTCGGTTACCTGGATGTGTGGCCATATTGGATGTAACTCAGATGTAAACAACAGCATGGATTGCATGGTTAATGTACTACTGAGTACGTTGTTCTGCTAAATTATGTTGTCTAAACCACAAAAAAAAAAAAAAAAAAAAACATATGGAAGCTGCTAAGTCATATAGAGAAGAACATAGCAAGCATATGTATGGCAGTATTAATTAAAGGGATCATCGAATACACATCTACACAGCAAAAACACTCAGTGTTAAATTAACACTCTCAGTGTTAATTTAACACTCTGAGTATGGACACATATAGACACAGAAGTAGTGTTAAAATAACACTGAGCAGTGTTGAAGTTAATGAGATAATTGGGTAATTAGCAGCTGACGAATAAACATTACAAACAATACCTGATGATAACAAGCAGAATCACCAAAGGTGAAAATCAACATTTTTAAGCAACCATTACAGTGGTCAGTGTCTGCATTAGCTGGGATCTTGACCCTTATATCTTTAATATTAGATTTTGTTTGGCTGCTGTGTCTACGTTAAAACAGTCAGACAAGTCAAGAGCAGCAGTCATCAGATGATCATGATTATGTTTTAACATCATATTTATTTCACCTAGAGTCTAATCTCAGAGTTTTCCTTTATTGACTATAACAGCCTTGTAAACCAACAGCAATAGATCCTCTATTTTCTATACATTTTGAAAAGATTTCTTTCAAGCAGTTCTGAATAAAAAAAAAAAACATATAGTTTAGGCACACACAGACATCAAGAATCAGCATGAGAATCACAACAACGGTGAGCATCAAATCAGCATGTGTTAGCCAATCAAAACTCATCCATGGTTCCCATCATGCATTGCCACATTGTCTTTCTATTTGTTTTGAGATCATCTGTTTTTCCAAATATGCTGTTTATCACCATTGTTGAGATTCATACATTGATTCTTGATGTCTGTGTGTGCCTAAAAAAATATTTTCGAATTCTGAATAAGAACTGCTTAAATGAAATTTCTCCAAAATGTATAGAAAATACAGGATCTATTGTTGTTGGTTTACAAGGCTGTTAATATCAGTAACGGAAAAATAACGCTGAGATTAGACTCTAGGTGAAATAACAATGATGTTAAAACATAATCATGATCACCTAATGACTGCTGCTCTTGGCTTGTCTGTCTGTTTTAACATAGATACAGCAGCCAAACAAAATCTAATATTAAAGATATAAGGGTCAAGATCCCAACTAATGCAAACACTGACCACTATAATGATGGCTTAAAAATGTTGATTTTCTCCTTTGGTGATTCTGCTTGTTATCATCAGGTGTCTATACTAATGTTTATTCATCAGCTGCTAATTACCCAATTATCTCATTAACTTCAACACTGCCCAGTGTTATTTTAACACTACTTCAGTGTCTATATGTGTCCACACTCAGAGTGTTAAATTAATTTTTGTGTACCCTAAAATGCTAAAAAAAAATAAAATAAAATACACCCAGTGGTTTTTATTTAGTCTGTAAATTTTATTTTTTATTTTTTCCAAATCAAGCCATTCTCAACTTCTTGTCGTTGGGCCGCTCCCACAATAGATTGATTGACACAGGCATCTTACCTCAGACCCCGCCCTGAGTGAGTTGTAACAGTCTGATCACCATTGTCTTGATGCCGGAACAGGGATGTAGACAAGAATGGCTCCTAAGTGATTGAGGTGTTCTGTTGTTGGATGTAATAATGAACATAGTAATCCTTATTTACTCCCAACATCTGAGCTGCTGAAGATGCAGTGGCTGACTTTTGTTTGTGAATGGAATGTGCCTCCCGATCTACATAAATGCATTCCTGCTAATCTGTAATCTACCTTCACTTACAGCAGAAGTGTAGGGTGACCAACCGTTCCGCTTTGCGTTGTACTGCACAGCATTTTCACCCCTTGTCCCGCACGTCGCATAATGAGAAAATGTCCCACAATTTCATCAGTCTGTTAGTTTTTAAGTATCATATTAAGAAAACGTGAATTTGCATTTACTAGTTCTTTTACTTTTTTAAGAAAGCTTTTTATTTATTCTTTTTTTTTTTTTTTTTTTGCGGCATAGTTTCCATGCGAAGTATGTGCGGACCTCATCAAATAATCTTGCACCACCGATGGAAATGGTCAAGCACACAGAAAAACACAATATTCTCCATTCAAAAAAAAAAAAAAAGACATGACTTTCTTCTCAGAAACATAAATAAGTGCATACGACAACAGATGTAAATCAGTATTTACATAGCATAACAGTGGAAAATGTATCGGACTCACATGGTCCCGCATTGTCCCACAAAATCACATGCTCACATGTTGCCAGGTGGTCATCCTAAAGAAGTGAGTATATGTTTTTTTTTTTTTTTTTCACATTGGTAAAGTCATGCACGGTTAGTTCTTCATCTATGTACCTAGGGATAGGGTGAAAAACTCCATCTCATTTTCATCTGCATCATTTCACCAATATCATTTTACCTTTTTTTTTTTTTTTTTGTAAAGGGCATTTGACTTTCTTTGCGCATTCTGTTTGTGAATTACCGGGTCAGTACTTCCGCTTACCTCACGTATGCTTAATTATGTAATGCATGAGGTCAAGCTAGTGCAAGATGACCATCTGTGGTTGAAAAGTATATTAATTTGTATTTTTCTTTAAAAAATGACAGATTGTTTTTACTAGATAAGACCCTTATTTCTGTGTAGAGCCCTTTGAAGCTGCACTGAAAATGCAGTTTAGACTTTCAACCCGCTGATCCCCATTGAGGTCCACTACATGGAGAGAAATCCTGGAATGTTTTCCTCAAAAACCTTCATGTCTTTTCAAATGAAGACAGAAAGACATGAACATCTTGGATGACATAAGGCTGAATAAATTATCAGGAAAACTTTATTCTGGAAGTGAACTTCTCATTTAACACTCATAGTGGAGACTGGCGCTGAATTATGATGTGTCATAATTGTATGTGCACTGTTCAACAATAATCAACAATCTTGTGAAGTTAAGTTGCACTAGAGATAAAAAACCATCTATGGCCATCTATCTATATCCAATATATTTGGACATATTTTAGAATATTCAGTATTTGCATGAATCCTTCACTACAAAGTGTACTGCTTAAAACATTAATATGCATAGTTTCCATGTTCTCAAAATAAAATGATAAAAATTGATAAATGATTAAAAAAAAAAAACTAGAAAAACTGCATAAATTGAGAGAACATAAAAAACTTTATCAATATCAAATTGCTAATTGCTGTTTTTAAGACACACGCTTCCACTTAAAGCTGCTAAATAAGAGGGATCCTGCTGTTTTGTGCCTTTATTTCATTAGTGTGTTGTTCACATGGCACTAAGCAACCAAGCAAATTCTATTTGATAGAGTGAAGCAAATACTTGTAGAACATATTCTGGTAATCTACCTTTAAATAGGTCACTATCGATTAAATGGGGGTGTAATATCTGCGTTATGAATCCTGCGTTATTTGAATGTTTTGTGCACAGTCACAGAATGGAACTAAGCCTGAGGTTACCTTGTGTTATTAATTGTCTAAATAGAACACAGTTATTGAAATGTGATGGTGGTAAAAAGAAAAATAAAACTGTGTGCATCAACACACAAACACACAAAATCTGTAACTACTCAAGGGGAAATAAATGCCAAGACAAGAGCAAAGAATTAAAACCTGATCAAAGCCTGACCTTTCACTCCTGCCTGAGGTTAACCTCGTCAATTTCTGGCTGAAAAGAAAATTGCAGTTTGTTCTAGATAATAAAAAACAAGCATGCTAATCATTTTGGTTTACTGTATATAATGTAAACCCACATACTTTTTTATAAATACAAGAAGGTGCATTTCAGCATAAACTATAAAGTTTAAAAGCATCTTGAGTGGCTTGAAATTATAAATACCTTAAAAACACATGTGGCATTATATGTGAGAGAGTATAATTTAAATAAGGTCTTTAAAAAGAATAATTCTCATTAATGGGATTTAATAAATTAATGACTTCTTCAACACAGGCAAGAGCTGAGCTTATAAACCATTTTTACTGTGAGATCATAAAAGAGAGAGTAAAGCCAAAATCATCATCAAAATTTTCCAGAAGTCTGTGCAAAAATAATTATTTAATGGGATTTTTGCAGAGCTGAGTCTTATTCTTTAAGTGTTTGGTAAGATTTAGAATAGCACAATGTCTGTAAAGTTTTATACACAGGATCAGAGTTGTAAAAATAAATCAAAAATTAGGTTTAAAAAAAAATTGTGTGTGCAGAGTTACAATGAAAACTTGACACTGTCTCTTTAAGACACATGGACGGTGTTGTAAATCATTAAAGGCTGTTGGTCAATGAGAAAGCCACACTTACAGGTAACAACAGCTTGAAAATTAATTAATTTGATTGAGCTGTTAAATTTATAGCTAAAAGGTTTGCAGAAGTAATTACCAAACTATTTTTCCACAAAAGACTAATCTGGCTACAGAGACAGAGGCTAACTTTAAAGAGTCATGTCATTTGCACATGTATAAACAGAATATATACAAATGTTCGTTTATAATCTGTTGAATGCATATTAAGAGCATGAGTATTAGTTCTATGCACACGCATTCTATACAGGTTTTTTTTCTGTAATTTTGCCCACCTTTGGGCCACAGATTTGAGATTAGTGATAGTATCTTACCTTTTATAACCAGGAATATGCATTAGCTCACTCCTATGATACCCTTTTTGAACTTGTTACACAATCTTGGGGCATGTGGAGAGATGCTCAGATTCAATGGATTTTTCCATACTCCCTGTTCCTAGGATTAACCAGAGTTAAAATGGTAATCAATCTCAACGCCCTAGATTACCTTTGATCAGAATCGTTCTGCTTGCCAGCATCGACTGTGCCCAACTGACTGTAAGCCGTTCTCACTGCCTCCCTCATGAACTGATTATGCAATCTTTTCACAATTAACATCACACTTTAATTTTCTCAGGGCAGAATAAAATTATATATATATATATATATATATATATACAGCTGAAGACAAAATGATTAGCCCCACTGTGAAATTTTTTTTTTTTTTAAGAATATTTCCCAAATTATGTTTAACTGAGCAAGAGAATGTTTTCACGTTATTTCCTCTTTTTTTTTTTCTTCTAGAGAAAGTTTGATTTCTTACAGCTGCTTGAATAAAATAATTAAAAAATAAATAAATAACTGCGAAGGTCAATATTATTAGCCCCTTTAAGAAATTATTAGTTTGATTAGCTATAGAACAAACCACTGTTGTCCAATGACTTGCCAAATTAACCTAATTTGCCTGATTAACCTAATTAACCTAGTTAAGCCTTAAAATTGCTTATTAAGCTGAGGATTAGTCTCTTGCAAAACAACTAGTAAAATAATATGCGCTGTCATCATGGCAAAGACAAAAGAAATTAGTTGGACTTAAGAGAAAAAATTGTTAATGCTCATAAAGATGGAGAAGGATACACACGTTTATCAAAGTGTTTTCAAGTGTCAAGAACTGCAGTGAGATGCATTATCAAGAAGTTTAAAGAGACCAACACAGTGGAGAACAAGACGGGCAGAGGCAGAAAGCGAAAGATTTCAAAAACTTTGGAAAGAAAACTAGTGAATGGAATGAACTGCGAGGTTGTGGACCAAGAAAGACTCCACTTCTGAAGAAGAGACACCTCCAAGCTAGAATGTAGTTTGCTAAGGACAACCTGGGGGAATGTGATGCATACTGGTAACGTGTCCTTTGGTCAGATGAGACAAAACTAGAGCTTTTTTGCAATAAAGATGTTGCCTATGTTTGGAGAAAAAAGGGAGAGGCATTCAACCTCAAGAACACTGTTCCCACAGTGAAACATGGTGGTGGTGTACTTGACTGGCCTGCACAAAGCCCAGACTTGAATTCAATAGAAAATCTGTGGGGCACACTAAAGTCCAGAGTTTGTGGCAGAAGACCAACAAATCTGGAGGAGCTTGAGAGATTTGCTAAGGAAGAATGGGCTGTCATTCCTCAGGAGACATGCTTGAAACTTGTTGAGAACTACAGCAAATGACTAAAGGCTGTTATCAAGCAAAAGGGATACACTATTGACTATTAACATCAGAGGGCTAATAATTTTGACCAGTAGACTTTTTAAAATTCTTGGTTATACATTTATTTCTATTTGTATTACAAACCCTAAAAGCTTCTTGATTAAAGTATTATGTTTAAAAATGCTGTGTTGATAAAATCGTCTTTCTGTTAAACAACACTTGGCAGTTATTTGAAAAATAATGAAATATTTTATAAGGGGCTACTAATTTTGCCTTCAACTGTGTATATGTATGTATAATTGACAGCCATTCAACACCTGTTTTTAAGCCATTTAAGCACATATGAAAAAAGGACATTGAATATGCAATAAAAAAAAAAAAAACATGCAATATACAATCGTTTACAACCTTTAAAAAAATGCACCAGTGACTGATTTCTTTCCAACTTCTCACAGACCTTTAAGTCAAACAGGCCCACCGAGTTTCGTTCCATCGTTGATGCTCAAAATTAAATGTTTTTTATACACATTTTTTTAATAATTATTGATATTCACTCTCCAAATAATCTTCCTGCACTGGTTTGGTTTCGATTTTACATAAATCTAGGACTAGTTCGCAAAAGTTTTTCAAAAAAATGCAAAATACCCGAAAATTTTGCAGGAGTGACGAACAAATCCGCCCTTCCAAATCCGAGTATTTTTCCGCTGTTAGCCAAGGATTCTAATGACATAAAAAAAAAACTTGAGCCTGCGATGAACCACTTAAGCTGCGTTCACACTAGCAGCTACTTTTATCACTGCATGTCGCCAGGGGCTGGCGTTCCCACCACTAGTTGCCTTGACAGTGAATCAGGTTTTGTGCTGCAAAATACAAACATTTTGGAGGCAAAAGACTAAATATAATATAAATATAAACTAAATCCGTACATACAAACAAAAATGAATAACAAGCAGAGCCTACAATTTTTCTATTGCACATGTTTATCTACGGCTGAGAGGAGAACTATCACACAAGCTCTAGCGTCTTCCTTCCTATTGGCTGTCACTCCCGAAAGTCGCCCTTCATTTGCATAAAAGTGAAGGATTCTCAACTTTGACACGCCCCATTTGGTCGCCAACGGCCGCTGTTGTTCTTGTCGCCGAAAGTCACTAGTTCTCTATTGAAATAAATGGGGTCACGTCGCTTTGTCACTGCGCATCGCTTGGGGCTTTTTTTCATACTTTTAATCACATGGTATGAGAACTACCATCCCTCCAAGTTTCAAGTCTCTACGACTTACGGTTTGGTCTGACCGATCAGTTTTATGTGGAGATTGTTGGTCCTTGGCCATTCTAACAATTACAATAGAGTTAAATATTGCATGTGACAGATTTTTCCTTTTGACATCACAGTTGCTAGTGCACAGTTGCCATTAGCCAATCAGCATTGCCATGATGTCACATTCCTACAGCCTTGGAGTCATTAGTCACATAGCATTTAGGTTCAGGTGATTGGCTCCTGGCAACAGAACTGAAAAATAAGACAGATTTCAAATAAACTACTACTTCATGAAGTGTCATTAAGATGAATGGGAATGCAAACAGCTTTTTAGACTTGTCTGGATAGCACGCAGAATATTATTTCATGCTGTTTGCCTAGCAGTTAAAAAAACAGAAAACTTTTTTTCATGCATTTCAAGTGTGTTTTGCATTAGCTCAGTGTGTCGCCTCATTTAGAAACAAATAAGGGTGTGTTTGTAGTCTTTATGCTCAAGGGTCTGCATGAAGATAGCAATTAGTTTGCTTGTTGATGTGAGAATAGGAGTTTTTTTGAGTTCACAACACAAATCTGTCACCACTGAGCCCTTGAGGTAGACACATAATCAGCACATTGTAATTAATTTTTGATAAGAGTTGCTAGCTAAACAAAAAGTACCCACACAGGCATGTTAGAATAGCTTGCAACAATGAAATATTTTATAAAGATGTGTACCCCTAGCATAATCCTGGATGGATATTGGTTATATAACAGCAGGTGAAAATAAATGAAACTCCTTTTATTAATGGTCATTTCCACTGGCTCAGCAGAAACACAATAGATTTGTCCTGGCCTGGTTTCTGAACATTTCCACTGGTTATACTAAGTCAGGCACGTAATGTGTTCAATATAATTCAATTTGGATGAAAAGTGCTGGCTAAATAGTTACCTGTAAGCCACAACCACATATTAGAACAATATGTGTGTTGCTGTAATTTAGCAGTAACATTTTTGCTTTGCGTATTTGGGTGGGGTAGTGGTTGAAAGATCTGTTCCACATCCTTAAGGTAGATTTGAACAACATAATATTGTTCAGCCTGTTCTTATGCGCCAGTTAATGAGAACATAATGTCTGGAGAAGTACATAAGCAGTAAACAGCTCACAAAACACTTTTTGTTCAGTTGTTTAGATGATCATGTTGATAGATAATATGTTCAGTTCACTAGCCTCAAATAGAAAGCTGAAAATATGTGAAACTATTAGAGCTCATGCCTTGTTTTAAAAGTGCAGTTCTGTTCATTTTATCAGCAGGGAGGAAAAGCTAGACAGAAGATATAGTGCAAAGTTATGTAACAATTGTAGCAGATGCATCTCTTTCCGAGCCAAACTCATGCGAAACTTTTCAAAGAGATAGGGAGCAGCTGCCTCTCAGACATGTGGAATAGGATTTTCCATCAAACAAACATTCTCTCAAAGGGGCCCTCTTTTAGGAAAGAGCACCTCTTCGAAATTAGGGAAAAAACTCTGGGGCTATGTTGGCCCAATAAAATGCAATCTGATTAAGGCAGAGTCGAAGCACGGAGTATTTGTTACTATTTGAATGCCATGCCAAAATATGTTTCTTGCAACTCCAAGCCACACATTAGGGCCACGGTGTTAGTCTTACTAGACCATCAGAGGTTACTTTGGCAGTAATGGGTTTGAGAGGCACTTTTAGCTTTCATGATTTGAAGACCTCATAGCCTGTTGAATGCTGGAGAGCTCCATGTTACCACAACAGCCGTATCTGCCTGTGAGACCTATCCTTCAAGGCTTTGTGGAGTGCTAACCGCTGATGTGCCTCAGGGTTCAGTGTTTGGCCCTCTGCTTTTCTCGACCTGTACGTCTCCTGTCATAACTTTTCCTGTTACACAGATGATAGAGGGTCATTCCAGATCTCAGCATCTATCTCAGGAAATCCTTCTGACATTTTGGGCTGGATAAAAGAACACCACCTCTAGCTCAACCTTACTAAGGTCAACAACACTACAGCCAGCCAGGAATCTTGTTATCGTATTTGACATTCAGCTGAACTTTACAAACCACATCTTATCATGCAGATCCATGCGCATTGATATCAGGAAAATCAGAGCCTTCCTGTCTGATTATTCTGTGCAGGTCCTAGTCCAGGCACTTTTTTGTACGCATTCATATGTTTATGCTTTGCACGTACATTTTTGATTAAGCTTTAATTAAGTAAATTCAACCAAACAGATGTTTTTGTAACATTTAGGCATTTTATTTTCAGACATTTCATTGATAAGTTACAAAACCAAAAGAAAGGAAACACTGCATAATTTGTATCCATTTTATACAATATAAAATGTACAAAAATAAATAGCTTTACAATGAAGAAGTAACAAAGTACAATCCTTCACTGAAGGGATAATATGTTTTGATAATATGTTTTGACTAATGTATACAACTGGAATGGTCAATACCATATTAACATTCATATACAATCATTTTAAAGTCAGTTTAGTTTCATGCTGTACTGTTTTTTCTTAATATCGTTCACATCTACACAGTTCTTTCAAGCTTTCAGACATATCCATTCATGAAGTATGAAACCCCTGGAAGGACTGATGTTTCCAAACATCCAGGTTTTCATTCCCGCAACAATTCACAACAATTTGCTATGTGCACTTTTGAAATAAAACAGTGTTTAATACAAAGAACAGCGATAGTACATGGTAAGTTATACAACCCTTCTGACACTTCAGAAGAATTTTAAAAGCTAAATCTAACACTTACCTGTGATTATTAATGTTCTAGAACATAAATTAGGCTCAACCACTGTTTTCTTCTGATACAGTTTTAAATATAGATAAAAATAGCTCCTATAGATTTATATGATCATGCTTTATCAAGTGTTTTAGATATGCTTTAACTCTGAAAGCGAAAATAAGCCATGAAAAAAAGATTTAATCTAAAATGAATCATCTAAAATCTAAAATTATTGACCCAATCACAAAGTAAATCAATAAAAAAGAATGATAGCACCTTCATAGCGGCTTAGCAAGTGACAGTTCCTAGTAAGATTTTTCCCATTCCAAGTTAAACTAATTCCATTTTATAATTCCAAATACCTTTCAAAATTGAGTTTTTTCCTCATTTAAAATAAAATCAGCCTGAGATTAATGTTAAGTCTTAGCTGATATTTGTGTTTTGTATTGTTGAGAATATGACATATTCGAAAAATAATTTATGTGGAATGCTCTGAGAAAGCAATTAGGCGACAGAAGTTAGGGAAACTGCAATAAAGCATTGCTTGCTGAGGTAGATATCTACTGGACCAAACTTCAATAGTGGTTATAAATATAGATATATCTGGAAAACCAAAGCCCAAGTGATTAGTCCGTTTAACATTCATGAAAGCTCAACCAATTTTCCATCTAAAGCTGAATATTTCCTGCTCCAATCTGAAGCACGGTCAGATGATAATAATTGTTCCAGGAGCATCTTATCACTTCTCAATAATTTGAAAGTCCTCAACACTCTGGGTAGAAACACTTTTCAGATATTGATTCAGGCATCTTGGCAGGGTCACAGTTCTCCGGTTCCACAATCTTTCCAGCGTAATCAATGCAGAGAATCTTACGCTGGCGTTCTCCATGGCCACAAGTTTGTGAGCATGAAGACCAAGGCCCTATTTGCCATATGGGACACGGCAGGTCTGCACAGGGCCTGATATCGGAAGGTCTATGATCTTTATTGCAATGGTTTGAATAGAAGCCAGCATTGTCTTTACATTCCACACTTCTCCTGGACCATCCTGAACCACACGTTTTGGAGCATTCAGTCCACTCGCCTGAGACCCACTGTGGCACCCCAAAAGGATGGATCTTTTTGTCTTTGGGTTTGCTAAAAGTCATGGTTTTGGGGATGTAGAAGGTGTATTTGACCTTGGGTGGGATGGATTCCCCAGCGGTGGAGAGCAGCTGTATTGTGATTGATTCCTGTAGCTGGCGGAAGCTCTGAAGTCTCTCTAGTGTGGTGGACGAGCCGCTGTACTTCAGCACAGCCCCCAGCACTGGAATATACTGCTCCACTGTAGATACTGAGAAGTTGCCATTCAAGATATAATCACCGTTTTCTCTTCGTAGAGCCAGGTAATGTCCATCGTGTGGTATACTTCCATGGCTCTGCTGTTTGATGTTAATGTTAGTGGCTCCACTTGGAATCGTCACAATGTCCCTATATCCATGGCTAAAGAAATGGAGAAAATTTAGACAAAGTGCAACAGTCGGGTTACAGAAGTAAAAATGAATTGGGTATTAAGACTTGTATGGCTTAATATAATGTAAATGAAGTCTCTTACTGAAATATAGAGTAGAGACCCCATGAAAGATTTACTTTATTTTGAAAGTCCACATAGTTGGTTGCATTTGGTGAGCTACTGGTGCTACCTGTTGCTATTTTTACCACAACACAACTCAAAATACACAACTTAGAAAATAAAATAGTGATATGATGACCACAGCTACTGAAAGAGCTTACATGTAGCTATAGATATAATTGTAGGCTTAAACCAAATGCCATACTATAGATTTTTCCCCACAAGGAGTCAAAAGTCCCCTAGATATTGAGTAAAAATCCACGCTAAGAAACTTCAATGGCTGACATCCTGACAGGATGGCATGTAGCATTTCTTGTATTTGCTGTTTGTAAGCTCTTTCAGCAACTGTGGTCACTAAAAAGGCATCAGGGCTAAAGTGGAAAGAACAAAGATGCAGGTCTTTAGGACGTTTTATTCGTCCACAGGCATCTCCCCATTCTTTTCTCCTCTTCTTATCACCGTGAAAGCAGTGAAGACTTGCATCGACTTACAAGACTGACTTCTCTTGTTGCCGCTTGACTGAAAATTACAACCAAATGGTGCACAATGTGACATCATATTGTTTTTTTTTTTCAGAGTTGTGTTTCCGAAAAATGGCAACAGGTAGTGCCAGTAGCTCACAGACTGCAACCATTTCAAGTCAACAAAATAATGGCAAATAGTCCAAAATATGTATAAAATGTGGATTTTTTTTTTAAATAATGTAAATCTGTCATGAGTTTTCTACTACACATTTCAGTAAGAGACACTATTTATGTTAAATTAAGCTACACAAGTCTTAATACCTGGGGTTCCCTTTAACCTTTAAAGAAGACCTGTTGTGAGCAAAGTTGTTAATCAATGGAATATGCCATCTGTTTCCATTATTTCAACTTGTTTTGTAAAAAAAACAGCAGAATTCAGGATTTTCAAATACTTTTTTCAAAGTTATGATTCACCTTGTAGCTGATTAGTTTGGTTAAAGGGATAGTTCACCCAAAAATGAAAATTTTCCCATGATTTTCTCACCCCCAAGCTATCCTAGATGTATATGACTACCTTTCAGACGAATCCAATCGGAGTTCTATGAAAAATTGTTTTGGCTCTTCCAAACTTTATAATGACAAATGGGCAGGTGTTTCTGTTCAACAGTCCAAAACAAGTCCAATAAAGTGCATCCATTCATCATAAAAAAGTGCCTCACACAGCTCTGGGGGGTTAATAAAGGCCTCCTGAAGTGAATCAATGCATTTTTGTAAGAAAATTATCCATATTTAAAATGTAATAATCACTTTTCTGTAGCTTGGGCAAACAGTCGTACACGGAAGTCGCTCCAGGTGGATGACATGGGACGTATGAGTAGCGCATGCAAAGGAAAGGAAGTAAAGTTTTCTTACTTTAACAAAGTAAAACCAATCTCCTCTTGGCTTATATCAAAATCCTCCAACATTTTTCTTTACAAATCCTCAAATGTACAAATACTTCTAATCCATGGCCCGAAGCCATGTAAGGCACTTTTATGATGGATGGATGCGCCTTATTGGACTTGTTTTGGACTGCTAAAAAGAAACACCCGCCCATTGCCATTATGAAGCTTGGAAGAGCCAGAACAATTTTTTATATAACTCTGTTTGCATTCATCTGAAATAAGTAAGTCATATACACCTAGGATGCCTTGAGGGTGAGAAAAAAATGGGTTAATTTTCATTTTTGGGTGAACTAACCCTTTAACAGCTTATAATGCTTTAAAATTTAAAATGAATGGAAAAAGACTAACAAAATTGGGCAGGCACTGGGGCCATAATAAACAACTTTTCATTAAAATAGCAGTGGGATATCCTTACACGACTTTATTGAATGAGCCAGATATCATCCTGCAGCTCTGGCCATTTCCTCCGCACACACCGCATTTGTCCAGCTTCTTACTAGAATCGATTTCGAGGTCACAACCGGCTTTGATACACTGGCCTTGCACACAAAATGATGTGGTATCTGGACCACATGGGGTTCCATCAATTACCTAAGATTTAAACGTAATATAAATGAGCTCATGGGTTAAATTCCAAGGGAAAGTAAGAACCAATAAAATGCATACCTTGAATACAGTGTCGCATTGGATAAAAGTGTCTTAAAATGTGAATTTCAAAATTAAAATGTGACTTACCTTAGCTGCAAACACTCTGAATTCACTGCTGCCTCTTGCTCTGCAAAAAAGTTTACACCTATCCCGCAATGACACCCCAGCGTATTTTGGTATCCACTGCTTCACATTTCCATGAATATCGAAGTGATTTGGATTGTTGTACTTCTCACATTGTTCCTCTCTGAAACTTTTTCCTGTAATAACAAAGAATTGTTACCTAATAGCACAATATGACAAGACAGATAGCTAACTAAATGTACTGAAACTGAAGAGAACAACCCACCTTGGTTATTCTCACAGGTCTGTTTGTTGCAGGACTGATAGTTCACTCTCTGGCCCAAACAGTATTTTCCACCATTTTGAGGAGATGGATGAGTGCACTCTCGGTAGGAGAACATCACTCCACCTCCGCATGATCTGGAACACGGCTGCCATGGTCCCCACTCGCCCCAGCCTCCATCCACAGCCGGCTGAAACAAAAGAAGCATACAACCAAATTAATGCTTACACTCCTGAAGTTGAAGTATGTGATTTTAATGACACTAGCATTACCCATCCAAATGCACTCTCAGAAAAAGCAGTCTCTGGGGTGGTATCTTTTTAAATTTTAAGTTCAGTCCACTTGAAAAAAATTTAGTCAACTGGAAATGTTACATTTTAGTAACTGACAACTTGGCAGCCGAGTAACTAACACAGCTGTTAAGTATAACAAATGTTTTTTTAGTTTAGTCAACTTGAATATCTAAGTTGTCACTTAGTACAACTTAACATTTCAACTTGAATAAACTTATTTGAGTTGAGTGAACTTAAAATTTTAAGGCAGCAGGGTAACAAATTATTTTAAGTTGACTCAACAATTTTTTTTACAGTGAGTAGCTTAAAATACCTTGGGCCTCATGACTTCCTCAGAGGGCATGCATAAGCTGTTCAGGCAGGTCTTGTTGGGCCCACAGCTGGTGCCGTCCGCCCAGGGAAGACTCCCGTTCCTGGTTGTGCACACAGACTGGCCTTCTTGCTGGCACCACAGCTGCCCGCACACCTCGCTGGCTGAGGTGTTGGGACAATGTGAAAACTCCTCTCCAAATATCTGTTGGCACTGGCGGTCCAAGCTGTAAGTTATGCCTGGCAGCTCAGTGGGTAAAGCCACTATCGTCTCTGGGGTGTCCAGTAAACAGTCTCCTGTTATTATGCAGAGGAAGGAGTTAGAGTGTAGTAAATCATGAAATCAAAGGATTGTGTAACAGTAGGAACATTGGGCTCCTGGAGCTGACATTTAGGGAGACTCGCAGGAATGCACATCTGGGGGAGTGAGCCGCGAGGAGGAACACGAGTGAGCAAAAATGCACGTGGGGAACATGGGCCACTGCCCACTTCAAATGATACAGCGGTTAAAAAAGGAAATGTGCGAGGCCGATACTACAGAGACACGGCCCGGTGGAAAAAGACATTTGTTGCATTCCTGTTTTATGACTTGGAGTGAAGTGACAGGAATGCATTCCTTCTGACTCAACGGAAAGTGAAAAAAAAGAATCTGCATAATTAGGTGATGTAAAAGTGTTTTTCTATAAACGAGGGAAACCCTGACACATACTAAGTTAAGATGACTTTTTAATGTTGTTCACATGAATCAGTTCACCTGACATTAGTTATTAGTTATCAGTTATTCAAGCTGGGTCACCAAGAAATATGATTGTCCATGATGATGAAAAAAAAAATCAGGATTAAAACATTCAACAAATTCTTACTAATATACTTCCTGTATTTTTTTTTGAAAATGCCATTTTCAAGAAACATTTAAATTTAATGACTCTATAATTTTCCTGATATGTTATTTTAGTATCACTTGTTTTTAATAATATTTTTCAATAATTTTGATAATTTTGATATTTTTTGTTTTCATTTTAGTCTAAGTTAAGGATTTTATAATGGTGTACACACACACACATATATATGTATATATCTTTGTATATATCTGTCTTTTTTATTCATATTATTTTAGTTCTAGTTTTAGATATTTTAGCAGATTGTTAAACTGAATGAAATTATATATATATATATACCAACCATCCAACCATCAAGAAAAGTTCTTCAAAAAATCTTTAAAAAATAGAATAAATAGTATGTATTTATTTATTTATTTTATTAATTCATATGTTTTTGGAAAGTTGCACCACACAGTATTTTTTGACCTAAAATAAAATATATTTAAAATGACTGACCTAGACACACAATCATGTGGGTCTACAGGGGTCATTTCTAAGTTCTAATTTCCGGTTTTATGTTAAATATGAATTATGTTAATTAATAGTATTGCATTACATAACAAATATTGCTTTTTTCTAAGAAATAACAATGTAAGATTATGACAAACTACATATTTATTTTCAATACTTTCATTTTATTTTAATCATTTTAAATTTGTTTCACTCTGAAATTTTTTGACTTAATGACCAAATATCCAGTTTCATTCAGAAATTAAATTACATTTATAATAAAAGACATATATTCAAGTTTTTTATAATAATATTAGGTAACACTTTATTTTAAGGTGTCCTCATTATACACGGACACCATAAAATAAGGTGTACTTACTATTATAATAGCAATAAAATATGCATAATTGCATTTGTAACCCTAAACCAAACCCTAATCCTTACCCTATACAGTAAGTACATGTAGTTAATTAATATTAATCTGTATTTAAATGTATAATTACACTGTAACAAGGACACCTTAAAATAAAGTGTAACTTAATATAAATAAAAATAAATTAAGACGTATGGTTGAAAAAAAACTTCACATTATTGACCCAGCTAAACATTTCTGTTGCAAACAATACCTATGATGACATTCGTAAAGATGAAGGGTGCACGTACCATGTCCGTTGTCGAAAAACTCTGTGACATGCAAAGCACTGCAGGGAGACCAAGGCAAGGTTTTACTGAGCTGAGTGAATACAGGGGCCATGATATGGTGCTCGCCTAGATGTCCAAACAGCTGCTCACAGTTCTTAGTGTCATCATGAGGCATGCTTAAAACATGACCTAAAAGAAGAACAAAATAACATTACTGACAGTTAAATCAACTTAACAATTGCTCAGGGTGAGGTTATCAGAGGACATCCAGACCTAGTTCGTGTGCAGTCGTGTATGCAGCCTGCAGGCCGTTGTCTTCAACAACAGAACAGCTCCTTTTGGTGTCACACATGGTTCCAACATCAGCTACACCCAACGTGTCACAACTCTGATGTCCACAGATGTCCTGAAAGGCAGTTTAGGAAACCAAAAAATTCAATTCTTATTTCTGTTCCAGGTCTGTGGTTAATAGTAAGAGCAAAAACATATATGCCAGTGTTTCCATCATAAAACCAAGCAAATAAATAGTTTTGGCAGGCGGCAGACCTATGAAGTGAGAAAATGTAACTATGTGGCGTCTGAACTGTATCTCAAAAACATGCCTGGAGTCTTTTCCGTCCTTTGCCCAGAGATCCAAGACGGAGACAAATGTTTCCAAAGCAGAAGACCACAAAACACACATGATTCAAGGCACATCTGGCCTTGGCACAGTCCGAGAGTCAGTCTCACATGTGTTCACCTTTCAGAGGAGCTGCTGTCTGTAGTCAGTCTATTTTCAGCATCGTTTTCTGTTTCAATAACGCCATAACGCCTGCTCTAGTAATAAGCAATGCGGCAAACACTTTTTAAAAGGTCAAGTTTTGAACCTGGCCAGACGCACAATATTTTAATGGTATAACCAAAAAACCCCTTGTAAACAAGAAGTGTCCTTAATTTGATTCAATGTGCACTTATAATGCTAGACTTGCAGATAATATAATATTAATGAAATAAAAGGCAACTGAAGTGTACGCAAAGACGGTAGACTTTCATGTTTTTAATAGATTTAAGTACACCTAAAAATTGCACTTTGGATCATTGGTATTTTGTAGGGGTGTGACGAGACACTTATCCCACGAGACAAGACGAGACACGAGACTTGGTTCACGAGAACGAGACGAGACAAGATTTTTTAACTTTTTTAAAGAAATCCTTAATAATGAAATATATAGGGAAAAACAAAAAATATAGGTGCATTTTGATATGAACTTGTATTTTATGAAATTAAATTTCTATTTTAATGAATTATATGCAGTAATAAACATGTAAACTTATGCTACATGATTCTGGATAAATTAAAAAAACTATTTTTTAAAGAATTGGAGATCACGGTTCTCTCATGATTTGAAGAAAAAAAAAGATTAGACTAGAAATCTAAACAAAATAACAATTTACTAGTGATTCTGACACAACATTCATTGCTTAAGTCTTTTTTTTTTTTTTAAATATATTCGATCAAATTAATTGATAAAGACTTAATTTACTATTAGAATCTCCTGAATGAATGATTCATTGATAAATGCGTTTTTAAACGTGCAGTTGTCGCCACCTCCTGGTGGAAGAGGATAAACATTACAATAAATTCATGTGTAAGATACTTTCATTTTGATCGCTATTATAGACATTAAGTGTTTATCCCCAAACTATAAACTTTTATTCTAGTACTTCTGTTATTTAAATGTATGTAACACAGAAATAATTATCATTATGTGGTTGAAAGACAGGAATAAGATTGTATGGCATTCGAACAGAGATCGCAATCTTTTAGGATTAAAGGTGCAGCTTTATGTAAACATTGCACCTACTATCACGTTCTCGCGAGACACATTGGATCTCGCGCAAGGATATCTCATCACATCCATAGTATTTTGTAATAGTATTCATTTGTAATAATTATAAATCATTATTCTTTAATCATTTTTAGACCCTTCGCAAACAGCTTGACAGGCAATCTGACCAATCATAACGCAGAATCCACCATTTTGTCGACAAACAAATCTGGCAGAAGAGTATATTAACTTTAGTGGACTTAAACTTGAAAAACTGTCTGTAATGACAACTTTCCTTAAAAATATACTCATTTATGTTTATTTTGTGCTTAAAGTAAATGAGAAAAGGCAATCAGTCCACATGTCAATTGAACTAATATGTCAATACAGTGATCTGTCATGACACATTAAAGCCACAAAACGGTATTTATTGTTTGAATTTCCTTAAGAAAAGACAACATTTTAAAGCCGAGAACTTGTTTCACAGAAGTAACCTACTCTGTCTTGTCTGTCGGTGTGTTGTCAGTTTCCTCTGTGTACAAACATCTGATATACGTCTGTAACATGTCAGTTTATCTTAAAGACATCTAATAGACATCTATTTGACATCTGATAGGAGACGTCCTACAGATGTATTGCAGATGAGCAAACACTCTAAAAAAATACATCTTTCAGATGTAAATGCAGACGTCAAATAGATGTCCCTGAGGTGTTTGTGTGCTATCAGGGGTATCACGCCACACATCGTGTTCTCATAGAGGGGCAAAGAGGAATATCTCTTCCTCTTTACTTATAGCTTTGAAGTGATAGTTCACTCAAAAATGTTAATTTTGTCAATAACTCACCCTCATGTCGTTCCAAACCTATAAGACCTTCGTTCATCTTCATAAATACTTTTTTCAATACTTTTTTATAAGCTACAAGAATATTTTTGTATTCTACTTTATTCAACAATTATTTTTCTTCACAACAAGTATTCTCGTAGCTTCATAAAATAACAGCTGAACCACTGATGTCACATGGACTATTTTGTCTATCTTCTTGGTCCTTTTCTGGACCTTGAACGTGGAAGGACTCTTGCTGTCTTTGAAGGGTCAGAAAGCTCTCGGATTTCAACAAAAATATCTTAATTTGTGTTCTGAATATGAACGAAGGTCTTGCGGGTTTGGAACAGCATGAGGGTGACTAATTAATGACAGAATTTTCAATTTTGAGTGAACTATCCATTTAAGTAAACATGAATGAACATTAGAAGGTATCTTGTTTCAAGATTTCAAGTTTCTTATTTATATTATAACTTAGGATGTATGCTACAGTAGACGACTGTTCTAAATTCAGCTAACGGCAAGAATCTCACTTCATCATGGTCCCATAAATAGATATGACCTGACCCTGAAATACATAATAATCCCTGCTCACCTCTCTAGTAAAAAGTATGGCTGTATCGAAGTGCTCCGGATGCCTGTGGCTGGGTGGGTTGAAGAGCTGTTGCCAGGCACAGAAGTTGCGCAAAGTGACGCCTCCGTTGCTGGAGATGGACGGCCCGACCTCTTCGTCCTCCACAATCAGCATCTTCACAAGTACTATGTTGATAGAGTTCTTAATGCTGGGATGCTTGTAAATCTGAGCCGCCACTGACATCAAGGTCAGCATGTAGTGCTAAAGAGACAAAACCAACAGTTTGCTATTCGCCAACTGTGTAGCAGAATGTTAAGTGTAAAAGCATGACATCTTGGCAGGACAGCTCAGAACTGCTGGAAAATTCTCTACAGTTATTGTGGACAGTAATATCTCCAGCATTTTCAGATGCAATACACAGTATTATTAAGCACTTTGTGCAGGTATACATGTCAAATAGAATAGAATCTAGGCTATATATAAAATTCCATTCAGTCTTTAAATGGAAATCATTTTAGCTGATACAGCCAAAGACCAGAGATTTTTCTAGAGCTTTTTTTCTCTACACAAATATGTGGTTTGTTTGTCAGAAAGCCCTGACGTCAACATTAGGAGCAGCTGGTGGTCCACACAGACATGGGCTGCTTTATTTCTATCTGCATATTTGGAGATTTGGATCCAAATATCGACATCTGGATTGCTATCTGCCTCATGATCCTGACCCGGACAGTGCATTTTTTTCCCACTCTGGTCTTTTCCAATCATTTGTTTTCGATGACTCGATGGAGGAGAATTTCAGGGGGTGTGGGTGTGAAGATCAGTACAGTACAATTCATATGAACCATGACTCACACTTCTCACACAACTGCACTCTATGGTATGTAGCCTATTTTGATAGGTCCCTCAAGGTACGCTAAATAGCTCTTACTGTAAGCGTTTTTCATCCTTCTTTCGAATTTAGAAGAGGTATCTAGCTTAAAACTTTATAATATTAATAGGTATTTATAAACTGGTTTGCAAGTCTTGGCTGGTCTCCCAGCACAGTCAGTCTTGCCTTGTTGGCTGGTTTTAGCAGGATTTAGGGGCACTTTTAAAATAGTTACCAGATTTTGGACCTGCTAGTCTAGTTGAACACCAGCTAAGACCACCTTAAACCAGCTAAGACAAGCAAACGTATTTAAATAGGAAACTTATTAGCTGGTGCAAGCTGGTAGACCATCTTAAAATGGTCAGGCTGGTTTTTGGAAGATGACAGCTTGTTAAAATGAAATCATCTTGCACAGCTTAGACCAGAAACCAGCTCCGAAACCGTTCCAACTAGATTGTGGATCTTCCAAAAGTGTCAAAATATTAAACACGTTTATATTTAAAGTGTGAGCCCCTACCTTGATCTCATCTCCATAGAAATGTGTCAGAGAAGCGTCACCGACCACCAAAGTCTCAATAAACCTGGGTGTCGAGACAAAGCGCCTGCGTCTAGACATCAAATGCTGATCATCATCTCTGATATCTGACAGCGGTTTAAAGACCTGCGGGGAGTTTGTAAAACTTCTTCTTTTAATGACATGCAGCTGCTCGGTTAACTTTCCAGATGTTCCCAAGCCGAAAAGTTTCGGTTCGATTAGATATTCTTCACCATCTGTGATAAATGATCCTAAAATCCCATGACATAAACTGACAGAGACAATAGAGTCCTCATTGGAGTCGACAGCGCCGGTGTAAAAGCAACCTTTTAATAACTCTGTTCCAGTCTCTTCAGTTTGATTCAAGGATTTATACAGATCTGTCAGCTTGCTAGTGGAATCAAGTCTTTCTTGTGGTTTGGCTTTGACGCGATAAACCTTCATTGCTGGCGATATAAAGGTGCTGTCCGGTGTCAAATTAAGTGTGAAATTCCTGCCGAAAGCCGTGAGTCTGAAGCTGGGCTGTTCTTCACTTCTCTTTGCCACTCGTCCAGCGGTCCTTCCAGTCAGCCGAACAGGTACAGTCTCCTCAGCCTCAAATGAGTGAGCAGATGTTTCAGCGAGGAGGCAAACAATTAATGTAGATGTGACTAAACACGACCACATTTTATTAAAATGCCGCTATTTTAAAAAAGAAACAATGAATATGTCTGATTAAATTTTGAATTTACTATTCAAAATTATAATTACACACTGGTTTTACTTTTCTGAGAACTGTTACTATCATAAACATTTATCGTTACTATCCAACACATTAGTTCTTTATCTTAAATCTGTTTTGAAAATGAGTAAGCTAGACTATTATTTAATGTATCTTATGTGTAATTGAATTAAAGCTAAAACGGAGCCAAGCTCGTGAGCTCTTAAGTCCACCGGACTGTCTCTGGATTGAGGCGCTGGTATTTATACTTTCTGAGAAATGAGAGGTTTATTTTTGATATCCAGCGCTGCTGCAGTCTCTCCTCCCACTTTGCGCCCATGAAAAACCTCTGGATCGGGTTTGCCCAATGAAAACTGAGAAGCACAGCCCTTCCTAAATAGCAAGTTTGTCAACTGAGTAGTTAATATAGACTATATTGAATTTCTAATTTTAATGTACGCTAGTAATATGTTACTGCAAAACATCATATTAAAGTTTTTAATATTTGTTAACTATGTAGGCTATATTTTATTTTATTTATTATAAAGCATAACAAAGTGATAGATAAAAGTATTTGTTTTCTCTTTAATAGCATTTAGTTAGTTCGCCAATTTAATAATTTACCTTGCTAAACTCTGTTGTGCATTGTACTTAGGCTGCTTACTTAATTGCTGATTCATTAACTACCAACATTTTGCTGTGTTGAGGAATCCGAGAAGTGCCTTGTTCAGTAGAGACAATAAAACCTAGTAGGTTGTATTTAAATCGGGGAAAGCATCAGCTACATAACTAGGCTATTTACTATTTACAATGCTCTAAATATAAAAACAATGTTCGTCATTGTAGTTGACTCAAACCAGACTATGGAGAGATAGCACATGATGTTCAATCTCCACAAGGTGGCAGTAGGATATTGTATATGAATGTGCACACAAGAACACGGTCGTTTCATTCATGTTTTCGTTCTCTTTCGTACAGTTTCAAGCAGTTCATGGATATTCTCTGATTCAGACACCAGATGGCGACGATGAATTAGATGAGGTAGAAAGACTATACTTTTACGCCTAATTGAACCCATGTCTAAATATATAGATTTTACATAAAATTGCATTTAAAAACGTATAAATACTATAAAATTAAGGCCCGGTTTCATAGACAGGGCTTAGCTTAAGCCAGGATTAGGTCATAGTTCAATTAAGACATTTAAGTAGTTTTTATAAACGTGCCTTAGGAAAAAAAAAAAAAAACATATGATATATTTTTAGATCAGTTTGTGCAAGTTTCTTTCAGTTGAAACAGCTCAGACTTACATTTTAGTCTAGGACTAGGCTTAAGCCATATCTGTGAAATCGATGGTAACTGCAGGCCTATGACTATTCCTCAGTGTACCTATGGTACATAATAGAATATACATTTTGCAAACCATTTTTGTGTAGTATAAGGTTACAATAAATTAAACTCAGCCATGAAGGTTATAGTAAACAAACTTTTCATAAACATTTTTTTTATGACAACAACTAATCTAAATAAATTGTATGGGCCACAGCCAGTCTTTTTGGATATCGACTGAGAGTGAAAATAAAATACACAAAAACAAGATATCCATTGGTTTTGTAGCACATAAAGAACTTCCATTCTCTATAACCCCAGAAGCAATGTTATACAGAACAGAACATTTAGGTCAGCAATGAGGGTCACAAACTTGAGGAAAGGTTGTGATGTGCATTCTAAAAACAGCAAACCGATGGAGCTATTCTTATATCTAGACAGGCTAGTCCATAACGTCTCTATATCAGATGTGACTTGTTTCACTGTGGGCAAGGGCAAAGAAGCTGCAACATTCCCAGATGTGAATCATCTGGCAGTTCATGCAACAATTCACAGTAGGTGTCATCATGGACTGTAGGTGTCATCTACTGTTTGTGCTGCTTCCAAAGAGCTTTCAAGGCCCTGTCATGACCACATGTGTGGAGCTCAGCTGATAAGAGGGGGCTGGGGAACATATGAAGGACTTAGCATCCAGCAGTACACACACTTGCAGAACCTCAAGTTACAAACATAAAAACACAAAGTATGTTTGCAAATTATGAAATCAATCAGTGATGGACCTGATTAATATGGATTCTAATAACAAAGAGGAAAGACTGTACATGCTCAGATGTTAAAACTGCACATATTTTTGAATATCATGTTTCCACCTTATTTTTCACGCAAGAGCGGGTGCAGATATTTGTACATTTATTGTGTCTGGCTTCAGGCCTCTGCATACAGCTATTTTTAGCTTTACAAAACAGCTTGTTTGGCTGCTTGATATTGCAAACTGGTGTGTCTTACCATATTGTTTTAATGTATTATCTTAATTATGAACACAATTATGCACTTTATTCTTTTCGTTATTTCCCTACTGCAGCTTATGAACTGGAAGTTTCAAACAGCTCATTTCCGCAATGAAAAATAAGGTGGATACATAGCTCATTATTTAATAGTTTGCATTTGTTTGGAGGTGTGTTGATGACAAATTCAGATTCTTACTGTCAAACGGCAATAAAAATAGTATCTATTAAATTTAGTAGGCTAATTTATTCAAACTTTATTTACCAATGCAGTATTATATCTATTAAAGCAGCTATATGAAATATGTTTTAGTTGCACATAGTTTTAGATGTCCAATGCAATTATTGACAAGAACTGCTAATATATCCTAATGATAATCTCTGTGTGATGTTTGTGAATACTTTTAAGTGGTCACCCTGTCCTGGCTTTAGGGGTAAATACTTTTGATTTTTTTTTTTTTCCCTTGGTTATGTGAACATTAAAGACAATATTAAGGGGAACATTCCATTTTATTATTTTGCAAACATTATGGCAAAGTTACTTTGGAATATTCTCTAACATCCAACTAAAATGTTGCAGAAAAACATTCCATAAATGTGACCCTGGACCACAAATAGCCATCAATACACTGTATAGGTCAAAATGATCGATTTTTCTTTCATGCCAAAAATCATTAGAATATTAAGTAAAGATCATGTTCCATGAAGATATTTTTATATGTCCTACCATAAATATATCAAAACTTTAGTAACATGCATTGCTAAGAAATTCATTTGGACAACTTTAAAGGCAGTTTTCTCAATATTTAAACTTTTTTGCACCCTCAGATTCCAGATTTTCAAATAGTTGTATCTCAACCAAATATTGTCTTATCCTAACGAACCATACATCAGAGGAAATCTTATTTATTCAGCTTTGTATAAATCTAAATTTAAAAAAAAAATGAGCCTTATGACTTATTTTGTGGTCCATGGTCACAAAAGATACATAAATAATGAACTAATGCTTTTGTAGTAACATTTTGAGAAGGTTATTAAAGATCATATAACTTTGTATGAACGTTCAATTATCTCATTAAGTGAAAGCATCAGAATTATAAGCAGTTTGATGCTTTTACTTCCTCTCATAAATAACACATAAAAATCGGAACTGAAACTAAACGGAACTGGAATTAAAACAAACACGTATTTAATTTTATAAGACATATTAAGAAAATTGTTAGTAGAATTTGACTATAACTATGAGTAACTAACTATGAGGAGTTACTTTTATTTATTTATTTTAAAAAGACCGTTATCCCCCTTTTCTCCCCCCTAAAATCGTTTGCCAATTATTCCACACCTCTACAAATGACACTAGCATTTGTATGGAGTGGGAGGTAACCTCTGAAGCGCGGCTGGCTTGATGCTCATATTTAGAGAGCCAGAATTGTCTGCGGTGTTCAACATGAACCATGAGCTCTCATCTTAACTTCCCCAAAACTCTCATTACAATTTGCAATGTTTACATATGACGCAAAAGAATAAAATAGAGAGAGAGCTGGTTTCACAGAGAGAGACACCAGGGCGATGGATGGCGATTGTGGCAATGCTTAATTCTCATGACGGACGTACAGAACCGTGATCCACAGCATCACGTTGTGAATTACACTTTGAAGGATCACCACCACCAACAACGATGTCGGTTTTCCCCGTTGTTTTGTTTTGCCTCTTGCACATGCTGTTTTTAACGAAAATATACCTCTGTATGGAAACTGATTTTTGTGAACCTGTTCGACTTGACCGTGAGAATTTCCCAAGTCATGACAAACTGAACAAAGAGCTTGTTGTTTACAGAATAAACGCTTTTAATCAGGAATTTTATCTTAATCTTCTGCCTGACTCCAATTTTCTGGCTCCTGACGGCATATTTGAGTATGACACAACAACTTCAAATGCATTTTTAGGAGATGATTTTAGGCGATGCTTTTACTCCGGTGATATTAATGCAGACAGGAATTCATATGCAGCTCTCAGTCTCTGTGGAGGCATCCGAGGAGCGTTTTCTTATAACGGCATGGAGTACCTCATAGAGCGCAGGTCGACCAACACAGCACCAGGATGGCTCTCAGATGATGCTGAAAAAACGCACATCATCCGCAGGAGAAGGCATCTTCACGCTCCGAACACAACATCTAGGTGCGGAGTTACATCTAATTCAAACCAGGGCTTTGTGGAGTCGTTAGAAAAGTATAAACACGTGAAGGGACACACGAGGAACTTAACAGAAACTTTGTTAAAAAGCATGAGCAGATCGAAAAGATTCGCCTCTATACCGAGGTACGTAGAGGTCCTGGTTGTTGCTGACGAATCTATGGCAAAATTCCACGGCGACGACCTGAAGCATTACCTTTTGACTTTAATGTCTGTCACTGCAAAGCTGTACAAACACCCCAGTATCTTGAACGCCATCAGTATAGTGGTTGTAAAGCTTATGGTGATTAATGAGGCAGAAAAAGGACCCAAAGTATCCAGTAACGCGGCACTAACGCTGCGAAATTTCTGCACCTGGCAGAAGAAGCTGAACAAGATGAACGACAAACACCCAGAATACTGGGACACGGCTATTTTGTTCACAAAGCAGGTAAGAAACAATTTTCACATATGAGTTAATGACTGTTTTTGTCTAGAAATAGTGTTATTTGAAAGACACAATAACTGTACATAAATATTTTTGTACTAAGATGACATGCCATCTGGATAGAAAGCAGTAGAACATTTCTGGAAATAAGTCAAGTCTAGGGAGTGCCCCTAAAAGAAATGTAATTCTCTACCATTTGATTCCAATATAAACTTAAAAGCACCATTACATCACCAGAAAGCAGCATGTAATACGGACTCAAGCAGAGGAGTGATCCAAGTCAGCTGTCATTACAATGTTAACTATTATGCCAAGGTACCTGCGCTGCACCTGTTATTTCAGCCAAATTAACTCATGCCTTTCTATTACTTGTGATTACAGCAATGCAAATGGCTATTTTGCTGCTTAGTATTTAGTAAAAAAATTTAGTATTTTATGTATTAAAATAAAAACTGAACTGATGTAATTTAGCATGAGAAAGTTAAAACTGCATGAGAAAGTTGAAACATTCATGTCAAGATCATATTGGAATGTATTCAGCTTCCCCAAATGCTTTTCCTGAAGTCTCCAGGTGCCTGCACTATGATGTTCTCACATGGTTCCATCTGTCCTCTTAACAATGTCGTAACTACAGCTGTTTACAGGAATTTTTGGCCACCCTTGCTGCTCCACACAACCCTGTGCTTCTCATTATGTCAATACACAATAATAAATACTAATACAAGATCTGACGAATTAGAAGTAGATTGTTCTTACACCATACACAAGGATCAGACCTAATCACTGGGGAAAGCTTAATGAGTAATGCTTCTGGATTCTGGAGATTTATTAAGCAATTACTACTGTAACCCTAGATAGCATCATACTGCTCCCAAAACATTTGATGCTTGTTATGTCACATTGTGTTTCCTCACCATGAGTTCACATTGAGTTCACACTATGATCATTCTCTTCACAGGACCTGTGTGGGGCCTCCACGTGTGACACTCTGGGTATGGCTGATGTAGGCACCATGTGTGATCCTAAAAGGAGCTGCTCGGTTATTGAAGATGATGGTCTCCCCTCAGCCTTCACCACTGCACATGAACTAGGTGAGAGCTTTGTTTGCCTTCAAAGTCTTTTGTAAGAAAAACAGGTGAACTAAAGGTCCTTGTCTGTGTCTCTTCCCAGCGGACAGTCTGAAATGTCTTTGGTGTAATTAAGTTGAGTCCTTTTGGGTGATGAGATTTTGATGAGGCTTCTCACTCGTGAAATTCTATCTCTGATTCCTTGATGTTTAAACATGAATGTTGTGCCAGCTGTTTCAAGAGAAAGTCCTGTCACAGTTTATTATTAATTTAGAAGAACAATGACAACTACGTTCAAGAGTTTTCCACATCTCTTGATCCCTGTGAAAACAAAGATTTAATAAAAGACAGATGGAAAAACATTAGCAGATGCTGAACGAACCACATTGACTGGGGCTGGTGCATTAGTGCCATCCTTATATGGTGTGTACAGACATATGAAACTCCTTGAACATATTTGAATGTGTTAGTCATCGTACACCTTGTAAAGAGATAGATAGCTAGATGAATAGGATAATAGGATGGATAGATAAATAGATAGATAGATAGATAGGTGGGTGGGTGCGTGGGTGGGTGAGTGGATGGATGGATGGATGGACAAACAAACAGATGGATGGATGGATGGAATAATGATTGGATGGATGGATGGATTGATAGGGGGATGGATGGATGGATGGATGGATGGATGGATGGATGGATGGATGGATGGATGGATGAATAGAATAATGAATGGATGGATGATGTATGGATGGACAAACGGATGGATGAATAGAATAATGTGGATGGGTGATGTATGGATTGACAAACAGATGGATGGATGGTTGGATGGATGGATGGATGGATGGAATGATAGGTGGATGGATGGATGGATGATAGATGGATGGATTGATAAAAAGATAGATGGGTGGATGGATGGATGGATGGATGGATGGATGGATGGATGGAATAATGATTGGATGGATGGATGGATTGATAGGGGGATGGATGGATGGATGGATGGATGAATAGAATAATGAATGGATGGATGATGTATGGATGGACAAACGGATGGATGAATAGAATAATGTGGATGGGTGATGTATGGATTGACAAACAGATGGATGGATGGTTGGATGGATGGATGGATGGATGGATGGATGGATGGAATGATAGGTGGATGGATGGATGGATGATAGATGGATGGATTGATAAAAAGATAGATGGGTGGATGGATGGATGGATGGATGGATGGAATAATGATTGGATGGATGGATGGATTGATAGGGGGATGGATGGATGGATGGATGGGTGGAATAATGAATGGATGGATGATGTATGGATGGACAAACAGATGGATGGATGGATGGATTGATAGAATGATAGGTGGATGGATGGATGGATGGATGATGGATGGATGGATGGATGGATGGATGGATGGATGGATGGATGGATGGACAAACATGGATGGATGAATAGAATAATGAATGAATGGATGGTTGGATTGATAGAATGATAGATGGATGTATGGATGATGTATAGATGGACAAACATGGTTGAATAGAATAATGGATGGATGGTTGGATGGATTGATAGAATGTTAGATAGATAGATGGATGGATGGATGGATGGATGGATGGATGGATGGATGGATGGTTAAAATAATGGATGGATGGACAAATTCTTGCGCCCTCTGGGGCGGAATTGTCTTCCTTCCTGCTCTGGAGAAAACAGAAATCGTGGGGGCCCCACACAATTGTGTGCTTTGTGTAGTGGGTAAACATGCTACTGGATGAATGGATTAATGGATGGATAGACGGACAGATGAACAGATAGATGTTGGTACATGTTAAATAATGAAATGTGTTTAACTTAATATATAAAATGTTTTCAATTTGAAAACTATACATTTCCATTTTCTGCTATGAAAATGAAAACAGAAACAGACTGACATGGCTTTACAATTTCTTTTGGCTGTTGTCCAGGGCATGTGTTCAGTATGCCACATGACAATGTGAAGGCTTGTGAGGAGGTATTTGGAAAGCTCAAGGACAACCATATGATGTCTCCCACACTGATCCAAATTGACCACAACACGCCCTGGTCTGTCTGCAGTGCTGCCATCATCACAGACTTCTTGGACGCTGGCCATGGTTAGTCTGCTGCAATCAACTCTGATGTGTGTCTCAGCAATGTCAAACAAATACACTGAGTATATGCTCAGCTATGCAAATGACCAACCCACTAAATGTATAATTTGCAATAAGTACCTTTTGCTCTCTAGGTGACTGTCTACTGGATCAGCCCCAAAAGCTCTTGGCTCTTCCAGAAGACCCTCCGGGTGTCAGCTACTCACTCAGCCGTCAGTGCGAACTGGCCTTCGGCTCAGGATCCAAGCCCTGTCCGTACATGCAGCCCTGCTCTAAACTGTGGTGCACAGGGAAAGCTAAAGGACAGCTGGTGTGTCAGACTCGCCATTTTCCATGGGCTGATGGTACGACCTGTGGCAGCAACAAGCTGTGCCATCGGGGGATCTGTACTGATAAGCAAAATACCACCAAAGACAAGGTAAGTAATGCACAAACTACAACATATCTCACTACAGAAAAAAATGTATTCTATTTAATGCTTTCTCATTTTAATGTTAGTCTAGGCTAACTTAATCTGAAGATGTTCGTCTGCCTTCTCAGTAAATATATAATTGTTTCTGAGCCGTGTGGAATCTTTTCACAGGTAGACGGCCAGTGGGGTCGGTGGGGTCCGTATGGTCCATGTTCTCGTACTTGTGGGGGAGGGGTGCACCTCGCCAAAAGGGACTGTAACAACCCCATCCCTGAAAACGGGGGCAAGTACTGCCAGGGGCTGAGAGTGAAGTATCGCTCCTGCAACTTGGAGCCCTGTAAAGACTCAGGTAAACAAAATATCTTTCAGTCTCATGTTAAACCATATGATTAAGTCAATATTCATGTCTGATGATAACTGTTTGTTTGTGACAGGAAAGAGCTTTCGAGAGGAGCAGTGCGAGTCGTTCAATGGCATCAGTCTGAACACTAACAGACTGAGCCCGTCTGTGGTCTGGGTCCCGAAATACTCCGGAGTCTCTGTTAAGGACAGATGCAAGCTCATCTGCCGAGCCAACGGCACCGGATACTTCTACGCCCTCTCACAGAAGGTAAATAAATAAGCAATATCACACTCGTAGCCAAGCAATATGACTGTGTATCGTAACGGCTGTGATTTGTAATGTGGATGGATGTATAGAATAATGGATGGATGTAATCACAGCTGATATAGAGCCATATCATACAGCTACGAATGTAATATTGTGTTTATACAACAGTTGACAGTTTAACCCAAACTTCCATTACTAATTATAAAATGTTACTTTAGAACTAGTAATGAAGGAATGCTGAGTTGCTTCATTGAAAGCTTATTGTATTACTGTATTAAAAGCTCAAAGTATTGTGTAGAGTATTATGAGAGAGAGATCGACTAAGCGAGTGTAATCTGATGCAGCATTCATTCTTCAGCTTAATCTCATTTTCAGCAATTAACATTAGTTTGAATGTCCGCTGAGGAAAGTGATATCTTTGTCGTACTATCCTTTCATCTGTTAAGGGTGATTTCTACTGACAGTGCTGCTCAGTGCATTGGTTGGCTGCGTCTTAAAGCTGTTGAAAGTAGAAATAACTTACTTGTTTACAACCCTGTTTCAGTCTCCTTTAGTATAAAAGTCTTTATTGCTGACAACTTAAAAACAGGCTTTTGTCTCCATCTAAATAATGTAACTAAAATCACCATCATGAACACACACCTTCTGTTTCCCAAAACTAAATACTATTATTTATAAGAAATATTACTTATTGAATAATTATATTAAATAAACGACAACAGCTATCATAAAAGTTGCTAGGCAATTCAGTCAAAAGTACAAAGGCAGCATTCTGATATACAGCATTACATTGACATAAAATGTAACTTGATGAGATTTTGCCCTCAGCCAAAACTATTCGCTCTAGACAAATAATAGATTAATCAAATCAAAGACTGCCCATTAGATTGACCCCAAATTAATTATATTTCATGTTTAACCACTACAGATACATTAAAGCCAGTGACAAATTTCAGAAGATCTGGTCGAGGTAAGGCTGCTCTTGGCAGGTTCATGAATGCTGAATGGCGGCTGACGCCAAATAGACATTATCTTTATTAACATACCGCATATTTGAAGTCTTAACAACTGCATTCCCGCCTAATCTCTTTAAACTACATTCCATGACACAAAAACAGTATTATTTTTTTTAAATGATAGCGAATTTGGGCATCCACCATGACACTCACTGTGAGAAATACTGCAAGCAGAGTGATACAAAATGAAAGTTCCAGTATCACTAGAATATCACACTCTTCTCAGCCAATCAGATTTGAGGACCAGAAAACACTTGTAGTTAAAATATATGTTTAAATACTGCAGTCATTTGGCATTCATGGCTCATGAGCAAAATGAGCTTTGTGTGCAGTTCTTATCTCATGGAAAAAATAACATCCCCTTTTTAAAGCAAACAAGATAGTTTTAAAAAGTAATGGTGAGAGCTTATCTTTCAGATATGGCTGTGTGGAGTGACACAGCACAGGGCTGCTTCTCACAATTGCTTATGACGTAGATGGGAAGACATAAACACTCACAGTTTCAGCAACCTAGACAGCAATAGAACTTTTGTGCCAGAGAAACAAGCGTGTGACCATCTTTAAAATTCTGTCGTTGAGCTTACGCTTGTGCAGTAGTTATCATGAGCATTGTAATGTCCGAGGCAGATGTCATAACTAATATTAGTAGATAGGGAAGTTTTTAAAACAAGCAGTTCATTCAGAAATTTGTACGACCTTACGTTCTCACTGTGGAAATACAAATGGAATACAGAAGACAACTAGTGTGGTGCTAAAAGGGGGCGGAGCTACATAAGGTCTATAGTGTATCAGTTATCAGTTTATTTTTTAACATTTCTATTTCAAATGCTGTTCATTTACTGTTGATTTGAGATTTAAGATGATTTAAGAGACATCTTTCAAACATTTTTTACTGACTTTGTAAACTGAGCTCTGTGTTTTGAGTCTTTAACGCATAATTATTTGCGCTCTCAGTAGGAGTATTAGCGTAATACAGTAAATGTCTGTTTTTAAATGTCTATTTGTTGTAGTGAATGTGAATGTTATCTGTGTGACAGGTGGTGGACGGGACCCCTTGTTCTCCTGATACCTCAGCTGTCTGTGTTCAGGGAAAGTGCATTAAGGCTGGCTGTGATGGCAAACTGAGCTCCAGCATGAAGTTTGACAAATGTGGTGTGTGTGGTGGAGACAACCAAAACTGCAAGAAAGTCTCTGGAATGTTCACGAAACCCATGTAAGTGCTTTATCTCTCGAGTCTATGGTTTTACAGGATCTAAAGAACATCAGCTTGCAGCAATTTCAGAGTTACCAGGGTTGTTTGCCATTCAGAACTGAATTGAAGATGCTTTTAAATTCCAGTTTTGTTCCTGATTATTATTATTATTATTATTATTATTATTTTCAAATTTGAATTGAATTTGAAATTATGATAATGTGAGTTTAAATTGGAATTCAAATTTAAAGAATGGTTCACCCAAAAATGAAAATTCTATCATTAATTACTCACCCTCATGGTTAAAAATCCATAAAACCTTCATTCATCTTCAGAACACAAATTCAAATATTTTAGATGAAATCCAAGAGCTTTTTGACCCTGCCTAGACAGCAACACAACTGACATGTTCAAGGCCCAGAAAGGTAGTAAGGACAATGAACTGTAAATTCCAATTTTACTTCATTCCAATTCAACCTCCAATTGAAATTCATGAGTGGTCTCACAAATTCAATTCAAATTCCAAATCACGAATCAAAAAGAAGCCAAATCTTTAATTCCGAATATTGATTTTGTCTTTTCAGGCATGGATATAACTTTTTGCTAACTCTACCAGTTGGAGCTACAAATGTGGATATAAGGCAGCGCGGTTACCGTGGATTGGTTAATGATGACAACTACTTAGCAGTAAAGAACGTCCACGGCAATTATCTCCTGAATGGAAACTTTGTGGTTTCAGCAGTAGAAAAAGACATTATCGTAAAGGGAAGTCTGCTGCGCTACAGTGGAACTGGCACATCGGTGGAGACGCTGCAGGCCTCCAGACCTCTCAAAGAGTCTCTGACGGTGGAACTGTTGTCAGTGGGTCAAATGACACCTCCTCGAGTGCGCTACTCCTACTACCTGAACGTGGGAAATAAGGAGAGCAAGGTCTTAAAGAAAGAGGAGAGGAACCCAACGCAGAACAGTGTGCTGGAGGACAGCAATAAAGTTGAGCTGAAGAAGCCGGCCTATCAGACGCCGTCTTATAAGTGGGTGGCGGCGGATTGGAATACATGCTCGGTTACCTGCGGGAACGGAGTTCAAAGTAGACTGATACAGTGTCTGGACTCGGATGGGGACACAGCCACACACTGTGACGGCACACAAAAGCCCAATGCCATAAGAGTGTGTGGTGACCCTTGCCCAACATGGAGCATCGGCGAATGGTCCTCATGCTCTAAAACCTGCGGGAAAGGCTTTAAGAGACGCCCACTGCGATGCATCGCTCACACTGGCCTGCATTTACCTAGAGACCACTGCTCAAGTAAAAGAAAGCCACAGGAACTGGACTTTTGCAACATTCGGTCCTGCTAGTGAACGATTCAGCGCATTCTTACGGAGCCAAAGTGATCGCTTTACGTGTGCATCCTGCGTTGCCTCATTTGTAATGGGACTATTGTCATGAAACAAAGACAAAAGGCGGCTTTTACCATTACAATATTACATGTTAAAGGATTAGTTCACTTCCAGAATAGAAATTTCCTGATGATTTACTCACCCCCATGTTATCCACGATGTTCATGTCTTTCTTTTTTCACTCGAAAGGAAATGTAGATTTTTGAGGAAAACATTCAAGGATTTTTCTCCATATAGTAGACTTCAATGGTGGCCAACGGGTTGAAGGTCCAAATTGCAGTTTAATTGCAGCTTCGAAGGGCTTTACACGATCCCAGCTGAGGAATAAGTGTCTTATCTAGTGAAAAAATCTATCATTTTCTAAAAAATACAAATTTATATACTTTTTAACCACAAATGCTCATCTCGCACTAACTCGACTTCACGCATCACATAGTGACGTTGGAAAGGTCGTGCATGACAGGCATAAGTACTGACGCAGTGTTTACCAAGCGAACATGCAAAAAAAAAAACCGCCAAGGTAAAACAAAGGACCATTTTGAAGTTTTTCGACCTACCCTACCTTTTTGTTTATAAATGAAGAACTAACCAAGTGTGACTTTTCCAACATGATTATGTAATGTGTGACGTCTCAGATGTACATCACAGAGCTAGTGCAAGATGAGCATTTGTGGTTAAAAAGTATATAAATGTATATATTTTTTTAGAAAAGTATTGATAGTTTTGCTAGATAAGACACTTATTCCTCAGCTGGGATCATTTAGAGTCCTGTGAAGCTGCGTTGAAACTGCAATTCAACCTGTTTGCCACTATTGGAGTCCACTATATGGAGAAAAATCCTTGATTGCTTTCCTCAAAAACCTTCTTTTTGACTAAAGAAAGAAAGACATGAACAACTTGGATGACATGGGGGTGAGTAAATTACCAGGAAATTTTCATTCTGTAAGTGAACTAATCCTTTAAGGTACAGATATCGCCTACCTCGAAAAGGACAGGGGTGTTTTAAAGCAACCAAATGACACAGAGCACGAAAAGTTATAAAAGGTTATGCTATGGCATTAAAACTGTCACAAAAGCAGACATCTTCTCTACATACGGTTTGTAGGTAAAGTGACAATATCAGACAGTGTTTGAGTTTGTATTCAGACTTTAAATACATGTGAATAATTTGATCTAAATGTGAAGCATATTGTATGCAAAAATAGGCCGACTTGGTCCATGCACTATTGATCATTTGTATTCATATATTAAGCTGAGATAGTCGATTAAAGTGTTCTTAATCATTGAAGGTCCAACAAGCAGAATTTAGTGTTACATGTAAGTTTAGAGAAGACAAAACAAAGATGCCAAAAGTAGGCTTTTAGTTTGGGTTTAGTGAAAGTAATCAGTAATTTACCCTCTCATTTTGAGCAAAAGAGAACAGATTGTGAACACTTATTTACATAGTGTTAACTTCACCAATTCAGCTATATATATACATAAGTATACCAACTAGAAAGTATTTGGGTATCTTGATTTTCTTGTAAAACCTATTCTCTGCTTATAAAAAAATGATGTTGATACAGCCGTGGTGCTGCAAATGTTGTGCAAAAGGCTGCAGTAGTACTAAATCCAGTTTTTAGATTTGATTATGGGCAAAAACAACTAAAGTGGAACCCTTTCTGCTCATTTGTCACTGCCATTTTACAATATGATACCATATGGCAGAACTTCTTGTACAATTTCAATATCTAAAATCTTTCTACAAAGTATACAGAGGGGGGAAAAAAGAAATATTAAACACATGCAGCTGCTACAGCCACTACAATTTTAGCTATAAAGTCACAACGTTTCTTAGATGGAAAATCAAGTGTTGTATTGTACGTGTATTATGAATGATCTATGAAGATACATTGTAACTTGTGTAAACAACCCCTGTAAACCAAATGTTATTGCTGAGAGAAACTTATTCATTCCAAAGGTGCTTCCTTGTTCCATTTGGTTTTCTTCCCATCTTTTGATGTTAATACAGCAAAAGGCACTTATGTTTTTCTATTGGAATCCATTGTATACTATGTATACATCCATCAGCTGTGCACAAATAAACACAGAAATGACCTGAACTGCTCTGAGGAATCTCCTGTGATCCGCTGTGGAAAAGTGCGTATGAATCATGTATATGTTAACGGTCAGCTTTAAACTGTGCTGAAAAGTCATTTGGTCACGCTGGCTAATCTCTTCACTAAAGGCCGGATGAAGTGTCATGGACAATCCCATAGCGTTTAGTGACACTAGAATTCTGCTGAGGTGAGGCTCATCTCAGGGCTCATAATCCTCACCAATTGTGTGACACAGCTCAACCATCTCCAATGTTTTAAATATCAGGTTGAGCCACAGGTTGCAGCCTACTAGTATAAACTTAGTGCAATGCATTTATTTGAAGCAAGAGTAAAGAATATATATATATATATAATGTAAAAAATGCAGTGCATATAATAGTTTTTCAGGTGTAACCTGAAAGTGTATGGGTGTATGGAAACCATAATATATCAGCATTTATAAGCAGTCACATTCAATTTTTGCTTTTTTTCTTCCAGCCCTGAACATCCCCTGTCAATTAAAGACCAGTGGTGGTCAGCTATTTCCAACTCAAATATTTCCAACTCAGTGGTTTTCATAACAAATTAAATTCCCCCCTGCTCAGATTATAAAATTAGACGCAGCAAGCACTAACTTGGCATTGAAATCACAGTATTGAAAAGTTAAAAGCACTACCTTCTCCAGCCAAGGTTAAACGAAATCATATACTTATATATATTGTGACCCTGGAACACAAAACACAGTCTTAAGTAGCATGGGTATTTTTAGCAATAGCAAAAAATACACTGTATGGGTCAAAATTATTATTTGTCTTTTATTCCAAAAATCATTAGGATATTAAGTAAAGATCATGTTCCATGAAGATATTTTGTTACCGTAAATATATCAAAACTTAATTTGTATTTTTTTTTTTTTTTATATAGTAATATGCATTGCTAAAAACTTTAGACATTTAGACATTAACATTTAGACAACTTAAAAGGCGATTTTTTTTTTCTATAATTAGATTTTTTTTGCACCCTTAGATTTCAGATTTCAAATAGTTGTATCTCTGCCAAATATTGTCCTATCCTAACCATACATCAATGAAAAGCTCATTAATTCAGCTTTCAGATGATGTATAAATCTCAGTTTCGAAAAATGTACCCTTATGACTGGTTTTGTGGTCCAGGGTCGCATATATTTTAATAACTAAATAATATAGTACATATCATTTAAATACATATCAGTGTTATTTTAGTATCATTAAGATGCAGTCTTCATAGTTTGAATTACTATTTTGATTTTAAATTGAAAGTTTTCGTCATTTTGTTGTGTGTTTTTGTTATTTTTAAAATATGTCTATGTTATCGAAACCTATTTCTATGGAAGCCTGTTTGTGCTACTGAATAAAACATTTAAAAAAGGCACTTGTGACATTTTATCTTACTTTTTTTACTTTTTTCTCGCAATCGTGAGTTTAGAAAGACTTTTTTTTTCTCCGAATTGTGAGATATAAACTCGCACTTCTGAAAAATGGAGTCATAATTGCATGATGTAACCTTGCAGTTGAGAGGATATAAACTCACAATTCTGAGAACATATCAGTCTTTTTTCTCCCTTCAAAACTTTTTTAAAACTTGTTTATATCTGAAAAAAAATTGGGAAAAAATCTGAATTGCAAACAAAAACTTAGAATTGTAAAGAAAGTCACAATTGCGAGATATAAACTATTTCTCAGAATTGCGACTTTATTTGAATTTTGAGTTTATTTCTCAGAATCTTGCCATTTTGACTTTATAACTCTTTATAACTCTAAATTTTGACTTGCAAGTTCAGAATTGCAAGTTTATATCTTACAATGTAGAGAAAAAAGTCAGAATTGCAAAATTGAAACTTACAATTGCAAGAAAAAGTAAGAATCGCGAGATACTCTCATGTGTGAAAAAACTCTGAATTACGAGCTTTTATTTCACTTTAAAAGTCAGAATTGTGAGTTTATATATTGCAATTTTGACGTCATAACTCGTAATTGCAAGTTTATATCACAATTCTGAGAAAAAGAGTCAGAATTGCAAGTTTGCATCACACAATTCTGAGAAAAAAAGTCTGAAATGTGAAGTAAAAAAACTTTTTTCATTCAGTGGCAGAAACGGGCTTACATAATAATTGACATTCTAAGTAAAAATATAAAATAAAAATATAAAAATAATTAAAACAACAACTAAATACATGCTTGGGTATCTAAAAAAAATTCTCCAACTTTTCTAAGAGATTAAGACTAGAATAATGAATAATGAGAATGTGGCGTCATTAGTAAAAACAAAGTGTATTTCCACTGACGACAAAAGCAGCATTTTCACAGCTTAAGATATTGGATGCAAGGGAGCAAGGTTTCCATGAGGTCATATGAATTACTAATAAATATTATTCTTACATCTTAACACACATACACACGGCTGCAATAAAAAGAGTCTCTGGCTATGAAACTAATATCTTTGCATTTCAGCTCTTTCGCTTATTTAGGGATTACGCTCAACACCTACAGAGAAAAAAATATATAGTTTTTCAGCAGTACACAGACTGCATTTCAAAAGCATGCATGATGACAGATTTAAAGCATTTGTTTAGTACTTAACCACTAACTAATCTAGCAAACTCTTCATGCATTTATTTCCAGCTTGATTCATCTAGAAAACATTCATGCACTGAACTAAACTTGACTGATTTCCAATAAAAATGGTCACGCTCCTATCCAAACACCACACACACAGTCTGTCCAACTCCATGATATTAAAACTCTCAGCTGCTTTGGATCTATTGTTCCACAGGATTGACCTCGCCTGCTCTTGAACCTTGAGAACACCCATGAAAATCTATATGATCAGCGTTGCTGAAGTTAATGCCTCCTGAAGTTTGGACATGTCTTAAAATCAAAGAAATTACCTTGTGGGGAAATAAATGAAAGAATAATAAATGTGTTTTTGTCAAACTAGTCTGTTTTGTATTCAGTCTCGTAAATTGTGATTTTAAAATGAACTCCCTATGTCTATATTCACACATTTGGTGAATGTTAGAAGATGACGCAAGCTCATTGTAAGCTTTTAACCTATTGTTACCCATTAAGTCTTTGTTCGGACCACCATACAAATCAAAAGCCAAGCGTGAAGACGGCCAGCAATAGTTAAGCAGGAGGAAAAAAGCTCTGTGAACTGAAAGGCCACGTTTCTTTCTTTGGCTTCTCTTGGCTGTATGAGAGAGCAGCTTTAAATCCACGTCATTGGAGACATAGCTTTTACAAGGTCACTTGAGAGTTCAAGCTTAGAATATGAACAGGACCTTCTGTTAGGGAGGTCTCACATAATGAGCTGCTGAACTGTAAAAAATCGCAAAGAAATCTAATCAAACCGAATGTTTAAAAAGATCTGAAGTGCAAATGCTAATTCTAGAGATCACATGAAGCTGCCAATAAGGCCTGAGGGAAGCCCAAAAAGTATTTAAAAAAGCTAAATTAGTCTCTTTTTTGAAGTCTATTTTCATTTCTTGTTAATTAACTTTTACGTTTTAAAGTTTTCAAAGTAAGTTTAAATGTTAATTCATCTTCAAACTTTTTTCCTCGCAATTCTTAGTTAATGTCCCACAACTGTGAGAAAAAAAAAGTTTACATTTGCAAGACAAGCATTTGTGGTTAAACATATCTTTTTTTTGTTTGTTTGTTTGTTTGTTTTCGCTAGATAAGACCCTTATTTCTTGGCTGGGATTGTGTAGAGCCCTTTGAAGCTGCATTGAAACTGCAATTTTGGACCTGATGATCCACTATATGAAGAAAAATCTTGGAATGTTTTCTTCAAAAGCCTTAATTTGTTTGTGACTGAAGAAAGAAAGACATGAATACCATGGATGACATGGGGGTGAGTGCATTATCAATACATTTTTTATTCTGGAAGTGAACTAATCCTTTAATTGTGAGTTATTATGTGCAAATAAGTCTATTCTACAACATTCTTCAATATTCCATCACAAGGAACTGCAAATACTTATTTGGAAAGTGAAAAATGGCAAATACACTGCATCGACCTCACCCTCTGCATTCGTTAGTGGGTATAATTGGGGATTTTCCAGAGTTACTGCAGATTTAAGTTGCTATGGTGAAAAGGTATAACGCACACCAAAATAAGGGTTGCGCCTAATGTGTGTGAAACTTTAGAGACACCAGAGCAAGGTACAGAGGACTGGTGAGATCACAGCCACTCCCTGATCATCAACACAGAAATAGCCTCAGATTATGACATTGTGCAGCCATCATCATTTGCCCAGGCTGAGTTTGGAGTAAATGGCACATGTTGTTGACAACCAAATTTACTGTTGTGAAGGAGAAGGAAGTATAAGGAAATAGATGATATATTAAATGTTTAAAATGGAAAAAGTGAGGCAGCCTAAAGCTAGAGACCCCTGGATGAATGACATTTACATACTGACGTAACCTTTACGTAGAATCATGTGACGTTCTGTTCCCCTTTCTTTTAGTGAACAGAGAAGGAATCATCCAATGCAAAATGACTGTTTATCCTTGTTTATATGGGCTCCTATGTGAAAACGAAGTGTGTAATTGTTTTAAATGTGTACTTGTAGAGTATAAATCTTAAAATGATGTGTTTAAAAAACTGTACTTGCAGAGAATATAATATTGAAAGGTCACTCAAGTGTATTTAAACTTTCATGACTATCTTTTTTAAGTGGATACTTCAACCAAAAATGAAAATTCAGGATCAGGAAGCTCTCGGATTTCATAAAAAAATATCTTAATTCGTGTTCCGAAGATGAACGAAAGTCTTAATAATAAGTAATAATAAGGGGAGACACTGCAGGCAAAAACACTGTTTTTTCATGCACCTGTTAAGTTTGAGATTTTGGGCTTTTTAGTTTTTCATAAAGTGTTTTTTTCAGACTAGTGGAAAGAAAACATCCAAAAGACAAAACTAGATGTAGGCGGGTCAGATAGAAAGTAGCCTACGCATAATATGGAGATTTACTTGTAAATGTAATTTTGGCAGCCCCTTAAATGGATTGTACTGACATTACTTGAGCGGTTAAAGACTAATACAGCTCTCATTTAAAGATGCACATTTATTGCTTGGATGGACGTGTGCAGATTCAGTCCAGAGAGAAAGTTTACCCTCTTTAACTTAATGTTGTTGAACTGAATTTACGAAGCTAAATATTTGCTAAAAATAACCATAACCATAAGTGCGGTTCTGTCGGTCAGATGGAAACTGCTAAAGTTGAATGTGTTACTATAACAAACACTGCATGTTTTCATTCATCAGCTGACTGATAGAAAAAAAAATAGGTTACAGAAAAGTTTTCACTTAAAAATGAAGATAAGGTACAGGTTCAAATAATTACATTTTAAATGTAATTTGATTAATTAGTTTTTACAGAGGGATTTGTTCATATATAATTTGCTGGATTATATACGTAAGGGATAATCAACAGTTTGCCGTGCATTAAAGGATTTTAAATGCCACGTTCCAGGTAACCCTTTACCCATGTTTTTCCAACCTTCTACCGGTGAAAGTGCACTGGAACAGCAGTCAAACCCGTGACTTCCCACCGTGAACTCGTACTAGATTGTTTTACTCCCAGTTTCGCGTTCTGACGTCACATAGCCCGCGAACCAACAATGACAGCCCCTATGTATTTCCAAATATACAAATAACATAAAAAAAAGGTATAACAGCTTCTCTTGTCTTATGCTCTGTTTTCTCCTCCGTTTCCCTCAAATAAGCAAGGAGTAAGCACCTTTGGCGATAGAAATGATTTGTAAATGAGCATAAGCCTGGAACGCTACAAAGTCGTGGTTTGAAGCCGTGACTTACTAGCTCAAAAACCTGCCTGGAACGCAGCATAATTATTGCCCGACGCGAAGCTGAGGGTGGTTGTCTCCGCAAAGTTTATCCCACTTATTCCATGGTCATTTGCAAATTTATAGACAAGTTACAAGTAGTATTGCTCTTTGCAGCAAAATATTTGACCGAATGGGTCAGTTACACCTCATCAGCTCATTCTGCCCGATTCAAATCAGACACAGAGATGAAACAGTGCGATAAGATCACATTTATTTGAATGAATTCTAGCATTTATTTACATTAATTATCGACTGGTCGAGAGAAAGAGAGAAAGAGAGAGAGAGAGAGAGAGAGAGAGAGAGAGATGACCGTTGTATGTGCGTATCTGCCTGCTGCGTGTCTGTGCGTCTCTCTCTACAAACAATGAATTCATTCAAAAGCGGTTTTACCACCTCTTTGCTGAGGAATATAATGTAGCGATCTAGTATCTAGGCTATTTTATTAATAAGAATTGTGAAGAAGCGATGACAACAAGTCTATGTATGTGAGCAGCGCAATGCAATGTGTGTGTGTTTGCGTGCATCAATTAAAGCAGTGCATTAATATAGAACGGTGATTAAACTAACTGGAATTAAACATTTTACTGCATACCCGCCAGCCAATCAGAATCCAGTATCCAGACATTCCATGGAATAAAACACTTTATTCCCCCCAAAACTGTGAAAAATACATTGTTTACACGCTGCTCACTGTTTTACCACCTATAGTGTGCATATCTGTTGGAAACTGTAGTAATATGTACTTAATTGGGGGGGTGCTCATAATGATTCATTTGTATCAGTGAGCATTTGAACCTTTGGACTTTTTGATTTTGAAGATCAGGGTAAATGTAACTTATTTTGTCTTTTGGGGAACGTGTAAGTATCTTCTGTAGCTTCTGAAGGGCAGTACTAAATGAAAACAAAATATATGATATTTAGGCAAAATAAGAATCTTCCACACATCTTTATTCTGTTTAAAAGTTTACACCCCGGCTCTTTATGCATTGTGTTTCCTTCTGGAGCATTAGTGAGCTTTTGAACCTTCTGTAATAGTTGCATATGAGTCCCTCAGTTGTCCTCAGTGTGAAAAGATGGATCTCAAAATCATACAATCATTGTTGAAAAGGGTTCAAATACACAAAAATGCTGAAAAAAAAAAACAAATAATTTGTGGGACCTGAAAGATTTTTCTGTATAACGTGCTTTTTGTATGGTCCCTCTTATTTTAGTAAAATAAAAAACATTTTGCATTTGACCTCAACTGTATACAGTGTATTTTTGTACATAAATGTATGTGCAAGTACTATGACAAACTTCTGTGACACATACGAGTAGAGCCATAGTTTTTAAAAACTGTGAGCATTTAAAAAAAAAAACTGTCAATGAAATATGCACAAGTATGATGAAATGTTTGACTTTTGGGTAAAGTGTAACTTTAAATATTAAAGCAACATAACATTCTGTTCACACTTGCCATTTGTAATGGATCAAAACCTTTCATCAAAGTTGTCCTAAAACTAAAACAACACCTGTTCTTGTCTTAGGACAACTTTGATTAACTTTTTTGATCCACTTCAAATGTTGACTACTGTATACTTTTAAAGTATGTTATTTTCATATTATACTATGTTATTATCATATTATATATTATTCTTTTTAAAAATATAATAAAGTGCACTTCTAAGAGTTTGGACGTCTTCAAAAACCTTCGTAAAGTCTGTAAAACAGACTTTTTCTTATCTTTTTATTTTGAAATGTTTTAGTGTGCAAGAAATACAATATTTTGATTGGCCTTAACTAAGGGAGGTTTCAGATATAATTTTAAATGTCAAGAAGGATCTTCCAGCATGAGCTGAAGATGTGAACCATGGCTGTTTCTCCGGCCAGCCAGTCTTTCTTGCCCTTACACAACAAAACTGCCTTTTGTTATCTTAAGAAGATGGAACCAGTGGATGCCAGGAATCCACAATCAATGCCAAAGCTTTGATCCCTTGGACCGTCTCCACTGATGCTTGGCCTTTTTCAAGCTGACAGCAGTAGTTCTTCATCAAAAATACAATATTAACTCACATGTGCATTAAATTACATGCAAAATTACATAATGAATGGCCTAGAAGCTAATCAGGGGAACAACTGCATTGAAATACAGGCACCGTTTCTAAAAGCCCAGGCCTGCTGGTTTGTTTCTAATCACACAGGAGAGAACAGCAAGGGTTAAATCTTAATTTGCTGTGTGTGCATGGCAAGTTGACAAGACCCGATTACCCCCCTCTCCTCACATGCTGTGCAGACACAGGCTCTGATAAGAGTGCTGTGTTAAGGAGGTAGTGAACCAAGATCAGTGTTGGCAGAGGAGGCAATTTACCAGACACTTGCTCTGCCATGACTGGATGGGAGTAATGAAATCATGTGGCTTTCACCCTTCAGCTGATTTTAACAATATGGTTGAGAGACGCCTTATTAAGGAGGAATCCAGCGAACTGATCTCTCCTGCTGTTTGATAATGCCCCCTTCCCATAGTGCCCTTGTTCTGTGAATGAAGCCAGATGGCTCCACAGAGTATGGGAAAATATTCTTAATTAGTGATGTGTTCAATTTTACACTTACAGCTCACAGTTGTCTTTACACCTTCGACCCAAAGAGCATGAAGGACATGCTCAACACGCAGAACTTAGAAATAAGTAACATGGGCAGCTTTCTTTAAATTTTCTTTTCTGTTCTGATTCCTACCTTCCTAAATTTTGACCAGATTTTTACACAATAACAGCATTTTGGAGGACTGAAAAAGCAAACTTTTGAGAACAGGTTTTAACATGCAAGTTATTGTAAATTATACCAAGAGCATCTTTGTGTAAACTACAAAAATGAGAATTTATAAAAACTTTGACGTCATGTCCATGTGTAATGTTAATTATTTTACCAAAATAAGAGGAATCATACAACGTACATCTTATTTTTTATTTAGTACTGACCTGAATAAGATATTTCACATAAAAGACGTTTAGTCCACAAGAGAAAATAATAGGTTTTAGATTTTGTAAAATTAGAATTTAGTGGCAGTTGCCCGCTGTTCTTCAGAAAAATCCTTCAGGTCCCACAAATTCTTTGGCTTTTCAGCATTTTTGTGTATTTGAACCCTTTCCAACAATGACTCTATGATTTTAAGATCCATCTTTTCACACTGAGGACAACTGAGGAACTCATATGCAACTATTACAGAAGGTTTAAACGCTGACTGATGCTCCAGGACAACAAACAATGCATTAAGGCTACGTCTACATTAATCCGGATACATATGAAAATGGTGATTTCGTTTTTAAATGCTCTCTGTCCACACTAGCGTTTCAAGCATTTTCCAAAAGATTCTCATCCACACTGAAATGTAGGAAAACATTATATTTACCTTATTGTGCATGTGTAAAGCCTCCAAAAACTCACAGAGATTAGACAGACAGAACAGACATAATACGTTTTCACACAATTCTTCTGCCAGGATGCCATTTCATTTATGGAGATATCTCATCATTCACTGATGTGTCCATGCACTCATTCGTATTTGATCTAAAAAGCAGCTGCCGTCGTGTTTGGCTGCAGGAGTCAGGACAGCAACTGTAAGTAAATTTTCACCATTTTAGGACTGTAAAATGAACAGTGTGCAAGGTAAATCTCTTTAGCAGAAGTGACAGTGAATATCACATAACAAGCACAATTACATGGATATCTATTGGTACAATATGCGTCACATGACTAAATATGCATCATTGTTTTCAAAAGCCACCATTTTCACAGTCCACACCACAATGTGAAAACCGCGTTTTCAAATTTATCCACTTTGGAGAGTGTTTTCAAAAAGCTTTGTTTTCCTTGACAAAAAACGCAGTCTCAGTGTGGACGGAAGGCCAAAACGGATAGAAAAATATTTGTTTTCAAATGAAAACGTACAGTCATGGCCAAAAGTTTTGGCAGTGACATAAATTTTGTGTTTTGCAAAGTTTACTGCTTCAGCATTTGTAGATTATTTTCCACATGTTTCTATGGTATACTGAAAAACAATGATAAGCACATTATAAGTTTTAAAGGATTTTATTGGCAAAAAATTATAATGAGTCAATATTTACAGAGTTGACCCTTCGCTCTGGCATGCTGGATATTAGCTTCTGGGTCAAATCCTGACTGATGGCGATCCATTCTTGCCATATTAGTTCTCGGAGTTGACCACAGTTTGTTTGCTTCTGCTTGTCCACTCGCCTTTTGAGGACTGACTCAATGGGGTTGAGATCCGGGGAGTTGCCTGGCCAAGGATCCAAAACTTCAATGTCATGATCTTCGAGGCACTTCTTTATCACTCTTGCTTTGTGACATGGTGCTCCATCATGCTGAAAAATGCACGCATCATTACCAAATTGCTCATGGATCTTTGGAAGAAGTTGCTCTTGCAGGATGTTTTGATACTATTCTTTATTCATGGCAGTGTTTTTTGGCAGAATTATGAGAGAGCCCACTCCCTTGGTTGAAAAGCAACCCCACACATGGATGGTCTCAGGATGTTTCACTGTTGGCACGATGCAGGACTCATGGTGGCGTTCACCTTTTCTTCTCTGGACAACCAATTTTCCAGATGTCCCAAACAGTCGGAAGGGAGCTTCATCAGAGAAAATAACTTTGCGCCAGTCTTCTGCTGTCCAAGCCTTGTACTTCCTGCAGAATTTTAGTCTGTCCTTGATGTTTTTCTTGGAGAGAAGTGGTTTCTTTGCTGCCCTTCTTGACACCAGTCCATTGTCCAAAAGTCTTCACCTCACTGTGTGTGCAGATGCTCTCAAACCCACCTGCTGCCATTCTTGAGGAAGCTCTGCACTGGTTGTGGCACGATTCCGTAACTGACTCCTCAGGAGGAGACGGCCCTGGCGCTTGCTGGACACTCTGGTACGTCCTGAAGACTTCTTCACTGCAGTTGAACCTCTTTCCTTAAAGTTTTTGATGATCTGGTAAATGGTTCTTTCAGGTGCAATATTCTTTGTAGCAATTTCCTTGCATGTGAGGCCATTTTGATGCAAAGCGATGATGGCTGCTCGTGTTTCTTTGGAGGTAACCATTGCTAACAAGAACACAATGATTGGAAGCTCTTCTTCCCTTCTTTTATAGCAATCAGTCTGCTGTTACAATCTAATTGGCATGATAGTGATTTCACCTGACTAGTGCTCATTCACACTTTCAAATGTGCTGCTGATATTAGTCAATTGGTGTTAGCAGATCATTTTGTGTCAGGATTAAAAAACTGTGAATTTTTTTTGTTTTGTTTTGTTTTGTTTTGTGCGAAGTTAATTTTTTTGACCAGTGAAGCTTTTAGCAATTATATAAAATGCATCTGATCACTCTACACAATAATCTAGAAACAATGTGAATGAACACCACAACAGCTTAAGCAGCAAACCTTTCAAAACACAAAATTGATGTCACTGCCAAAACTTTTGGCCATGACTGTATTAATGTGGACATGGTCTAAGAGCCATGGGGTAAAAACTTTTGAACAAAATGAGGATGTGTACATTTTTGTTATTTTGCCTAAATGTCTTTTTTTTTTTCATTGAGAAAAAAGCTTGTAGCATGTAGCTTCAGAAGCTACAGAAGTTCCCTGATCTTCAAATTCAAAATGTTTTCACCTCTTGTGTTTTCAGCTCTTAATTCATCATGTTTTCTTTTGAAGCATCAGCAAGTATTTGAACCTTCTGTTCCTCAGTTGTCCTCCGTGTGAAAATATGAATCTCAAAATCATACAGTCATTGCTGGAAAGGGTTCAAACACACATTGCTGAAAAACCAAAGAATTTGTGGGACCTGAAGAACTTTTCTGAAGAACAGCTGCGAGTTTAACTGTTCAGGACAAACAAAGGATCAAACACAGCTGTGGATCATTCAGGTAACAACAAAGTATTAAGAATCAGTATAAAGAACTTTTGAACAGGTTTTTTTTTTTGTAAATTCAACTGTTCTTTTCTCTTGTGAACCATATATAAACATTTTTATGTGAAATATCTCATCAGGTCAGTACTAAATAAAAAATAAGATGCATTTTGTATGATTCCTCTTATTTTGGTCAAATAATTAACATTTTGCAGATTCTGCAATGTGTATGTAAACTTTTGACTGTATGTACATTATGATTGTTACATCTTCTGTTGTTTAATGAATGTTTATTGCATTATTTAAGTGTTTTGTGTTACCATTGTGGTGTTTGCATGAATAATTCTGTTCACCTTCTGTATATTCAGCTTGTAAGCTACCTGCAGATAAACTTTGATTCTTCATGTGGCTTTCTCTTTTATTAACTACATTATAATTGTGTTTTTTTTGTAGGATATGTCTAAGGTACAAAACAGATTGTATTAACAGTGTGTTGTTGAAATTTACCGGTTACAATTAAACTTTTCGCGTTCGTAAATTATAGTGTTGTGTTTATTTTTTACAAAATTATTCTGGCAACCACAGCTGCCAAAATAACTACAGATTTTTTTTTTACGTTGTGGGTTTATCTGCAGTTTATGGAGGTTAAAACTCATACACCTGGGTCAGGTATGTCTTGTCAAAGCTGTCAGTGTTTTGTCAGTGTTCTCAATCAATGGCCTGTCAGCGCGTGAGGTAATGCATGTCCTGAGGCCTTGAGACGGTTTCCTGCTCGCATCATAGCTCTTGCACAACAGCTTAACTACATCAGCTCCACAAAGTTGTATTTGTCTTTGCTGTAGCAGTTTTTACTGACGGAGGTGACCTGTATTATTCAGACCTCACGGGAGTACTAAAAATTTAAGAGGTCGTCCACACCAAAGAAACCAATATGGCATGAGTTTTAGAAGGTGTGTGTGGTTTCAGGGAAGACTTAATCATGGCAATGTTTTGGGCTATGCATCAATGTTAGTACAAAATCTATTAGCAGTTTTATGTTAGACAAAAAACAGATATGTTATGCTGGCATGAGAGCATCTCAAGTGCGAAAACGCCATGTAACTTCAAAGCATTCTCATTGAAAAAAAAAACTATACAGGAACTACCTAATATACAGTAAGATTTAGCTATAACTTCAGTGCTTTTAAGCTGGTAGAAATGAACATTTGTTTCAAATTTCTTTCAGTGAACTACAATGTACTCCCACCACATTCCCAGCACATTTATGTAGTCAAGTACACCCAAGTACACGATTACAATCCCTTTGAGTTGAGTCCCGGCCCCGATCCAGAACACACCTATAACATTCTCAGCAATCTTTTATCATGTTGACCTTCAAAACTTTTAAAACAATGTGGTTTTCATTTACAAACAACAGTGAAAAAGAAGTAAAAGTGCATATATTATGAAAGAATATACTTTAGTTTAGTTCATTTCTAGAAAAAAAAAAAACAACTTCCTGATAATTTACTCACCCCCATGCCATCCAAGATGTTCATGTCTTTCTTTCTTCAGTCCAAAAGAAATTAAGGTTTTTGAGGAAAACATTCCAGGATTTTTCTCCATATAAGTGGATTTCAATGGGAATCAACAGGTTGAAGGTCCAATGCAGCTTCAAAGGGCTCTACATGATCCCAGCCAAGGAACAAGGAACTTACGTTAAAATGTAAATACTTTTTAACCATAAATGCTCATCTTGCACTAGCTCTACAATGCACATGTGCGTCTTCACTCATTACGTAATAATATTGGAAAGGTCACGTGTGTTTAGTTCTTCGCCTGTGTACTTCAGTTAAAAAAGGTAGGTTCAGGTGGAAAACTCCATCTCATTTTCTCCTCCAACTTGAAAATTGGCCAACTTTGATGTTTTACTTTTTTTAAAGGGCTTTTGACTTTCTTTGCAGCTTTGTAAACACTGGATCAGTACTTTCACCTACGTCACATGTAACCTTTCCAATGTGATTACATAATGTGTGAAGTCGAGCTAGTGCAAGAACAGCATTTGTGGTTAAAAAGTAAATAAATGTATATTTTTTGTATCGTTTCACTAGATAAGACCCTTATTCCCCAGCTGGGATTGTGTAGAGCCCTTTGAAGCTGCATTGAAACTGCACTGGACCTTCAACCCCCATTGAAGTCCACTATATGAAGAAAAATCCTGGAATGTTTTCCTCAAAACCTTAATTTCTTTGTGACTGTGAAGAAAGACAAACATCTTGGATAACATGAGAGTGAGTAAATAATAATAATAATAATAATAATAATAAAACAGTATTAGGACTTTTACATTTAGTATGTTACATATATATTTATATGTAATTTCATAATTCTTTTTATTGAAAAAACAAAAACACAAATGCATGCAATTTAATTTGAAATCATCCATAACCATAATAATTCTGACCATTTTTTTTCTCACAGTTCTAAGATACAAACTCAATTGTGAGGAAAAAAAAAATCAGAATTGTCAGATCAAAGCTTGCAATTACCTTTATTTTATTTTATTTTAAAAACAAAAACAAGCTTCCATTAATATTTTAATATATTTAAGTGCATTTAAAGTACATTTAAAATATATAAACTGCTGCTCAAAAGTTTGGGATCAGTAAGAGTTTTAATGGGTTTTAAAGACATGTCTTATGCTCATCAAGGCACTTTTGTTGCAGTTGTGCTGCTTATATATGTGTGTGTGTGTGTGTGTGTGTGTGTGTGTGTGTGTGTGTGTGTGTGTGTGTGTGTGTGTGTGTGTGACCCTGGACAACAAAACCAGTCTTAAGTCGCTGGGGTATATTTGTAGCAATAGCCAAAATACTTTGTATGGGTCAAAATTATTGATTTTTCTTTTATGCCAAAAATCATTAGGATATTAGGTAAAGATCATGTTCCATTAAGATATTTTGTAAATTTCCTACCATAAATATATCAAAACCTAATTTTTGATAAGTAATATGCATTGCTAAGAACTTCATTTGGACAACTTTAAAGGCAATTTTCTCAATATTTTTATTTTTTTGCACCCTCAGATTGCAGACTTTCAAATAGTTGTATTCTGGCCAAAATACTGTCCTATCCTAACAAACCATACATCAATGGAAGGCTTATTTATTCAACTTTCAGATTATGCATACATCTCCATTTTGAAAAATTGACACTTATGACTGGTTTTGAGGTCCAGGGTCACACACACACACACACATATATATATATATATATATATATATATATATATATATATATATATATATATATATATATTATTTTTTATTTTTTATTTTTTTGACACTTAAGACTGGATTAACAGCTGATGAAAATTCAGCTTTGATTCACAGGAATAAATTACATTTTAAGATATATTAAAATAAAAATAAACAAACATCATTTTATGGTCTAATAACATTTTGCAATAATACTGTTGTTTTTTTGTTTTGTTTTTATTAATCAAATAAATGCAACCTTGTTCAGCATAAGAGACTTCTTTAAGATATGAGCCTAATATTTCACGTACCTGACAAGAAATAATAAAAACAAACACGAATTTTGTCAAGATTCTTGCCCTGGAAATCCAGGTTCAGTTTGACCAACCACAAATACTTCTTTCCTCAGACAGTTTTTTGCACTCTTCTCCTTGATTTGTCATAACCGACGGTCTATAGTACTCCAAATGTTTTTCCTGGTCCGACCGATTAGTACAGCCCAAAACATGACAATAATCAGCAACATATGTAAGTTTCCTTCGGTTCAGTGGCATTGTTTACATTCAGTGGCGCCAAATTGGCCAAGTGATGACGTGTTGTGAAAACACTCTATAAGATTTGAAGTATACTACAAGTGCACAATCAATATTTCTTTATCACACGGGCCGACATTCTCAAATCACAAGTCACAACTTCTCCCCCACACTGGCTTACCAGCTGTGTGTTTTCACCGAGACAGATCAGCTAATATCATATAAACACTTTATACTTTGTCATTATAATGGTGGTTAAAGGATTATGCAATGCTAAACAAATTTAAAAGGCATTTAGATCACAACATGCTAGTTCAGAGAAGCCATTCCATCAGTTTGTGAATTTCCTGGATGTGTTGGTAATACAGAAGTAAAGAGCACTCTTGAGACCTCAATGGTCGTCCTTAGTAATAGGATAATTAGTCACCCCAGTGGTCCGTATCCATTCATGAGCCCCTTTAACACTAAACATGAAGGCCACAGCCATACCCTTTATTTTCAGCTGTATGGATGTGTTTTCAACACCACCAGGCCGAGCCAATATCTTCTCGTCTCTTTCGAAGCCAAGAGGATTTTTGATGTCTAAATGATGGATACTTGTTTTCCAGCATTTGCACTGTCTGAAATCCCATGTTCTCCTATATGGATTGCAGCCAAAGGAAATCAGCATCTAACATCACACATATCTCAGCTGTCTCAACTCATCAGTCTAAAGAGCTCATTGGCCAAGTATTTGAGGGAACATCTAACAAACAGGGATAAACTTTTATAGTCATTGTTTGTGAAAAACACATTTCACTACAATTCTGTTTTGGTGGCCTTCTTGAGGGGAATAGGACATTTAAGTTTAATTGCTCCAAGATTTCCAAAAAAGAAAGACTTATCACATTAAGCTATTATAAGGCTTTAAAAGACTTGGAATGTAGTGTATGAGTCATATATGGATCACATTTATGACACTTTTATGGTGCCTTGAATGCTTCAGGGGCAGAAACATCCTTAAAAATAAAACTCTTCTTAGCTGCTATTTCTTTCTGTTATGTAACAGTCTTGTAGAACAAACATGAGCGCAAAGATGAAGGCAGTCTTAAATAAATCCACAGGCAAATAATGGCCACAAAGAGAAGCACGACAATACATCCAATTCAGACGAAACCCAACAACAATGAACAGAAACAGAGCAACTTAAGTATACGAGCCGACAAAGGATAATTAATGGCACACACCTGAACTAAATGACGAAATCAAATCAACAATCATGACAACAAAAGAGTCCAAAATGAGTGATATAGTGATATAGTACCTTCCTTAAAGGATTAGTTCACTTACAAAATAAAAACGTCCAGATAATTTACTCAATTCAATGTCATCCAAGATATTCAAGCCTTTCTTTCTTCAGTCACAAAGAAATGAAGGTGTTTGAAGAAAACATTGCAGGATTTTTCTCAATATAGTGGACTTCAGTGGGGACCAACGAGTTGAAGGTCCAAATTGAAGTTTCAATGCAGCTTTAAAGGGCTCTACAAGTTCCAAGCCGAGGAATAACAGGCTTATCTAGCAAACCAAACAAAAACACAAATGCTTGGTTCAGTTCAAAAAGGTATGGTAGGGTGAAAAACTCCATCTCACTTTCTTCTTGAACTTCAAAATTGTCCAGCATTGTTTGACAAGGATTCTCTTTGCATGTTCGCTTTGTAAACACTGAGTCTGTACATCACGTTTGCCCTTTCCAATATGACTATGTAATGCCTGAAGTCGAGTTAGTGCAAGATTATCATTTGTGGTTAAAAAAAATGACAGAACATTTCGATAAGAACCTTATTCCTCATCTGGGATCGTGTGGAGCCCTTTGAAGCTGCATTGAAACCTGTTTCAACCTGTTGATCCCCATTGAAGTCCACTATATGGAGAAAAACCCTGAAATGCTTTCCACAAAAACCTCAATTTCTTTTCGACTGAAAAAAGAAAGACATAAACATCTTGGATGACATGGAGGTGACCCTCGTTTAATACTGCTTTTCATACCACAGTATACATGACAAGACAAACAATCTTGCGTAGCTCAAACTAAATGTATGTGTTTCTCTTTAAGTACTGAAAAAACAGTTATAAAGCCTCAGTATAAACACTTTTTAAGACAGATTGAGGTAAAAAGCTCACTGTAAATCTCGCTGTTACGATTTGACTGCAGCCTGCAACCTTTCAGCTTACATTACCATTATGAAACTCCAGAGTTCAGCTGCTCCTAATGCATCATCTGGGATAAAAGGCTAATCGCTTCAAGAGAAACACAAATCTGTCTGTGGGATATCCATCTGTGCTCCTTACCGCACTTCTCATTTCAGTCAGGTGCTCACAGGAAACAGACAGACCTCCATGATGACATTCTGCTCACATTCCTCTGGATTTGGCCAGATGTGTTTTTAATTAAACATTATAAACAATTCAGTGTTAACACAGTCAACACTGTGAACAAAAGACAAAAAACTAACGCAAGTGCATTTGTATAGAATTATGGATCAATACGACTTTAATTTTGAGCCATAAAAATAACTCAGTTTGACATTTAGCAATATCAGGATACCAGGAATTGTCACATGTTTGTTTGTGGAAACTTGGCTCTTTTATATATGGGGAAACTTGTTTTTTTTATATAATTTGAGAACTAGATTTTCCAAGAACTAAATTTATAAGAAAAGGCCAGGAAGTTTTTGGAATGGAAATATGAGATAAGAATTAAGTAGAAGCTGATGCATTTGTGAGAATGTTTAATTAAATTCTTATAATGTACAGTTGAAGTCAAAAGTTTACTTACACCTTGCAGAATCTGCAACATGTTATTTATTTTACCAAAATAAGAGGGATCATACAAAATACATGTTTTTTTTTTTTGTTTTGTTTTTTGTAGTACTGACCTGAAAAAGATTCACATAAAGGACATTTACATATAGTCCACAAGAGAAAATATTGGTTGAATTTAAAAAAATAACCCTGTTTAAAAGTTTACATACACTTGATTCTTAATATTGTGTTGTTACCTGAAGGATCCACAGCTGTGTTTTTTTGTTGTTGTTGTTGTTGTTGTTGTTGTTTGTTTTTTTGTTTGTTTGTTTGTTTGTTTTTTAGTGATAGTCATTAATGAGTTTCTTGTTTGACCTAAACAGCTCAACTGCCCACTGTTCTTCAGAAAAATCCTTTAGGTCCCACATATGCTTTGTATTTCAGCATTTTTTGTGAATTTGAACCTTTTCAAACAATAACTGTATGATTTTGAGATCCATCAGGCAAAATAAGAAAAATGTACACATCTTCATTCTGTTCAAAATTTACACCCCTGGCTGTTAAAGCATAATTTTTTCCTTCTGAAGCATCAGTGAGTGTTTGAACCCTCTGTAATAGCTGTATATGAGTCCCTCAGTTGTCATCATTGTGAAAAGATGGATATCAAAATCATCCAGTCATTTTTGGAAAAGGTTCAAATGCACAAAATGCTGAAAAAATCAAAGAATTTGTGGGACCTGAAGGTTTTTTCTGAAGAACAGTGGGCAGCTGAACTGTTCAGGACAAACAAGGTACTCATGAACTATCACAAAACAAAACTAAAAAAAAAACAAAAAACACAAAACTCTGTAACAACAATGTTTATATTTTTACACATTTTAAACTAATATTAAAAACAGTCTAGCAAATTCTATGACTGTAATTCTGAACAGGTTATTTCCTGGTCACTGTCTGTTTTGTTTATACTGGTTCTTACGTGGTTTGTTCTACTTATGTGTGCTGGATCCTGGATTTGTTTAGCTTAACTGTAAATAAATCTCTGCGTGTGGATCCTTGGTTTTCTTCGGAGTGAGATTGAAGACTTTGCCCAAAAATGGATCAAGCAACGACTCAGAGAAAACACATTGATTTTGTCCAATAGAAATGTTCTCTGTCAACAACACAACAGCCAACCATTACTACCTCCTGTTTCTAAATGAAGCAAAAACAGTATTTCTTATAGTTGGGTCTATAAGGATCTCAGATTCTATATATGTTTTTGTTCAAACACTCACTGATGATATAGAAGAAAACTTAATGCATTAAGAGCCGGAGGGAATGTAAATGTAACTTATTTGGTCTTCTGGAAAACATGCAAGTATCTTCTGTAGCTTCAGAAGGGCAGTATATGAACAGAAATATGATATTTAGGCAAAATAAGAAAAATGTTCAAAAGTTTTCACCCCCCACCTCCATGCATCGTATTACCTTCTGAAGCATCAGTGAGCATTTGAACCTTCTGTAATCATTGCATATGAGTCCCTCAGTTGTTCTCAGTGTGAAAAGATCATTTTCAAAGTCATTGTTGGAAAGGGTTCAAATACACATAAATGCTGAAAAAAAACAAAGAATTTGTGGGACCTGAAGGAATTTTCTGAAGAACAGCAGGCAGTTTAACTGTTCAGGACAAACAAGGGACTCAAGAACAACTATCACTAAACAAACAAACAAAAAACACATCTGTGAATTATTCCGGCCACAACACAGTATTAAGAATCAAGCGTATGAAATTGTTTTTATAAATTCAGCTATTATTTTCTCTTGTGAAAATATGTGTAAATGTCTTATATGTGAAATATATTATTCAGATCAGTACTAAATAAAAAATAACACACATTTTGTAGGGTATTTTGGTAAAAAATAAAATAAAATAAAATAACATTTTGCAGATTCCGCAAGGTGTGTGTAAACTTTTGACTTCAGCTGTGTGTTTTGATGAAGAAACAAACTCATCTACATCTTGCATGGCCTGAGGGTGAGTACATTTTCAGGAAATTTTCATTTTTGGGTTAACTATTCCTTTCACTGCACTTTTTGCAGCATGAAGAAACTCAAGAGCAGCCAGAAATCCCATTGACACTTACCAGTTTTCAACAACTTCACAAATTCCAACTGCTTCGCTTCAGCCTGCTCATGTCATATAGCTGCTGATAGTAATCCAATTTGCTCCAGAGCCATTCAACAATCTACTTCTAAACCCAGAGGAAGACCCAGGAGATACATAAGTTCAGCATCAGGAGCCCTCATAGAAAGGAACCTGTCACATTCAGACCTGCTACACATTCAGCTCCCCACCAAAGGACCCTCTCGTTGGACCTCCAAACCGAGCAGTTAATTACAATCACCTGTTCCTCATTCCTCTATATACTCCATGTTTACACTCACTGCAAGCTTCAGGGCGTTACTTCCAAAACCACTGTCTGTTTTTGGTTATTCTCATTCTTGACTGATTTGTTCTACATATACTGTATATGTGCATTTTCGAAATGCCAACTGGAATACAGAGTATGCGCAATATAAACAATATGCAGCTGTTTCTGGTTAAAACTTGGCAAAAAGAAAAAATTAAATAAAATAAAAATTATATCATATGTAAAACATAAAAATCTGACAGATGCTGAATGTAAAGTGGTCATTATGCTGTACATTTGTCATATATCTGTTAGCACTGCTGGCTCTTACCTGGCCACTACATGCCTGGAATCACTCATTCCAACCACTCAAGAAACTGTTGCTACTTGCTAAAGCCTAAAAGACAGTTCTTGTAATCAATCAAGCACCAGCACTGCTTGCAATGGGTGCTAAAATGTTTATGAGCCTGATTATGTTCTAAACGATATTGAACCATGGACAGGATGGTAAATAGAACAAGAGCTATAGGTAGAATGCTAGATTGAATGCTAGACAGAAATATAGAATGTTATAACAAAAGAATGACAGATAGAACTAGGGCTGTCACTAACAATTATTTTGGTAATCGAGAAATCAGTTGATTGTTCTGACGATTAATCAAGTAATCGGATAACTATAATTACTTTTGTGGTAATAAGTAGAGATGCGCCGATTGACCAGCTAGTGATTGAAATCGGACGTTTTTTTGTATGATCGGCCCGGATCGGTGACCAGCCGGTCAGTCTCACGTCTTGCCGATTTCGAGCCGATGCTTTTATTGACAGCTGTGCAGGCAATTACGTCACAGCACCGCGCACACTCACAGTCTGGTGTGTGTTGTTGGTGTGGAAGTTCTTTTCTGTGAGTGAAGATGACACAAAGATTGCAGTTTGTAACATTTGTAAGGCTAAAATACAACGTGGAGGAACTACCACAAAAACGTTCGGAATGGCCTGGAAAAATGAGCGCGTCGCGTCCATTTTGAGCACGACTACATTTGAAATAATGAATCTGAGCGCGCAAAAGACCCCAAAAAAGGCAGTGTGGTGTGCCTCGCGTTTTTAGACATAAAAAGCATGTTTGGTGTGAACAGGGCCTAATAAGACACTCTGCTGAATATGCCCAGTTTAAAAAGGGGAAAGCGGCTAAAGCTAGCGCGCAGAGTCCAAGCCAAATCTCATCAGCCACAAGTCAGCAGCCTCTGCTATCTTTTATTGGGATGTTCAAGTAATCGCATTTAGTACTAGCATTGTTATTTCTACCTGTTTTAAGACTTTGTTATTTAAAGTTATTAAAGTTATTGTTGTGAGACGATCCTGTAGCTAACTTATGTTTAAAAAATTATTCCATAATAATATTAATTTTGTTAGTAAGCCTTCTTTGTTAGTTATATATTATTTCTAAAATTTTCGAGGCACAGAGGAGCACTTTATTTTGTTGTTAAAGTTATTTTGTTGTGAGAAGATCCTGTTGTGTTTATGAATTTCTTTTATTAGCTATAAAAAAATTCATTGAGGAAAAGATGATTTTTGTTAGTATAACTCAACTGTTAGTTATACATAGGAATTCATTTTATACCTTTTTGTAAGGCACAAAGCACTTTATTTTGTTAAAGTTATTTTGTAGTGAGAAGATTCTGCAGTGTTTAATAATTTATTTGATTCTAAAATAAAAAAAATTAAATGAGGAAAATATTTCTGTATATGCTTTCATTACGGTTTAAAAAATCAGAATCAGCAGGTCACGCTTACTGAAAAATCGGAATCGGCCAGGAAAATTGCAATCGGTGCATCTCTATTAATAAGCAAACAACAGCTTTCAAAAATTACTAAAAATACATACATAATAGCAATGAGGCAATAGCTAAAATAAAGTATCTAAAGCAAGTAATTATATGGTTTTACTAAACAAAACTGTTAAAATACATAACGCATTAGAAACTATAGAGCTAATGTATGTTACGCATTATAACAAATGACTGCACAGGGCTGACGATTGTTTTCCCAGGTCTAATCCTTGTTTAATAGTGATTAGACAACATCTAATTGTTTTATTTAAATGTCCATTCAATCTTTAATATTAACATGCTACAGACACTGCCATTTTTTGAATATGTGGACATCAAAATGTGTAAACTCAGAACGAAGGGTTTGAGCTTTTATTTTGAAATTGTGACAAATATTCATGTAGGCCTATTCTCCTGTGTGTGCAAAGGTTTATGAATGATTTACCTTACAATTCTGATGAAATGGCACATGTTGTGTTCCCAGATGAACCTTATAATAAACTCAAACTCACAACATGGAGTTTGAGATGCTCCACACATGTAAATGAAGCGCATTTATTAAACCTGAATGGCATATATTTATTTAATTGAATCTTAGCATTTGTGAATACATAATAGCATTATGCTTTATTATTTTTAAATGGGTTTAATATATTAAGCAGCATGGAAAATGGTCTAATAATGCTCTGGATTCTCGTCCCTGCAATGTGCAGTATCCAGTATTTTGGCGGTTACTCGACACGGACAAAATGCAATTAAGGATTTTTTTAAATGGAGTACTCAGATTGAATCAAGGAATCATGACAGTCCTAGATAGAATGACAGAATGACACTTCATGTAAATTCTAACACAGTGTTTACACCGGACACGAAGCAACACAACAAATCCCTGTCAGATGTCTCATTTTTTTATGACAAAGCTACTTGCATAAAGTTCAAATGATTTGCAATGGCTGCTTGTCGCGTCCAGTGCAGACAGCCTCAAGCAACAGTTGTCGCATCCGGTGTAGACATGATGTAAAACATCATTCTAAAGCAATGATCATTTGGCCTGTTCATCAGACTTGTGTCCGATAACATGGACAATTCGCAACCCTCCAGTAACAGAATGCGAGTTGTGTCATACAAACCGTTTATCGCTGAGCTGTGAAACACACCTGCTCAGGGCTAAAACAATAAGGCCATTCTCCTCATCTGTAACCATGACGTTCACACACAGTTATTGTAAATACTGATTATGGGTTGTCTTCTCTTTTCAATCTCTCTGTGTTGACTTCAGTGGTTTGGTTACGGTTCAATGTGAAGAGTGACACGCCAGAGACCCTCAGTACACATCGGATCCTAAACAAAAGAGAGCAAAAACAAAGCGCTCATTGTGGAAATAATATCAACATTACCTCACCTTAGTATCTTATGTGTAATTGGATAAGCTGAAACTGTGTTTTTTTATTATTATTATTGTGCAATGACACCTGAGTTGTATTTTAAACACAATGTGGGATTTCTTTTGTAATGGGAAAAGCAAGTGTAAAAATCTAATGTTTTTATACCCTTATCATAAATGCACATTTCACATCATTTACTCTCCTGCATAAGTTACCCATGACCCTGACTGAAAGAACAGGAACGTGTGCCTTTGTATTTGGATTTAATCCAACATAGTGCATATCCGTAACCGCACATGGGGCTGATTACACTGTGAAAACCAAAACATTGATCCTCAATTACCTCACTACCAAACACTGGCTGTTAAGATCATGACCCGCATGGGAGAGACAAAGTATTAACTTTTATGGTTAACAGCTGGCATTTACAAACTACACCAACCTGCTGAATGCAAGTCTGATTGTGACAACTTTACTGTTCAATTGAGCTTATTTTATGGTATGGCCACTGTTGCTCATTCCAGCAAACTGAGCCTCATTCATGACCGCTACACAGTGGCTTTGTGCAGTTTAGTAGATCTGCTTTACTAAAGCTAAGTATATTATATCAACCTGCTGTTCTTTGTTCCACTAGTTAGTGAAGTCGTCTTTTTTAACATTAGTATGTTTTTTGTTGGGGTAAATTAAAAGGTTAGTTCACTCAAAAAAGAAAATTCTGTCATCACCCTCATGTCGTTTCAAACCTGTAAGACCTTTGTTTATCTTTGGAACACAAATTAAAATATTTTTAATAAAATCCAACGCAACTGACACGTTCAAGGCCCAGAAAGGTAGTAAGAACATTGTTAAAATAGTGCATGAGACATCAGTGGTTCAACTGTAATGTTATGAAGCTACGAGAATATATTTTTTCATGTTGTAGAGCTGCTTGTAAACTCTGGCGCTTGTGGTATTCTGGTGAACATGCACATCAAAAACTAACACAGGAAAGAAGAAATTGTTGAATAAAGTTGTTATTTTATTTTTTATTTTTTTTTTTAACAAAAAGTATTATACAATTACGGTTGAACCACTGATGTCACTTGGACTATATTAACAATGTTCTTACTACCTTTCTGGGACTTAAACATGTCAGTTGCGTTGCTGTCTATACAGGGTTAGAAAGCTCAGATTTGACAAAAAATATCTTAATTTGTGTTCCAAGATCAACGAAGGTCTTACAGGTTTGGAATGACAGAAAGGTGAGCAATTAATGACAGAATTTTCATTTTTGACTGAACTATCCCTTTAACATTCTAGAAACTGTCTTTTTAGGTTTTATTTTTACAGTAACCATAAACATTCTCAAAATGCAGGCACCAATAAGTTTAGCATACTTTGGGGCTCAAGTAATTCTAAGCAGTCAAAGCTGCTGACTCCAAGAATGAGAGACTGATTCATCTGCCAGCTCATGCTCAGAATACCTCAGTGTTCAGTAAACACAAAGGCCCCCTGAACTCAACTCAAACAAGGCCCAACAGGCTGGGAAGGCCAAACTGTGAAGAATAGCTGAACTCGGAAAGCCGGAGAGAGTGAAAGTGTTGTGATCTGTCCACCATGAGACCCGAGGATGGCTTGTCTCTTTGACTGACATTCTTTTCAGGCCATAATCCTTTAAGACTCAAGAAATATTTACTAAGGTATCATTTGACTGCCCTCAGGTACAGTATGCATCTTTGTAGGGTTTCTATGGAAATGGAAAAAAATCAACATTTACTCATTTAAGTTGAAGGGAGAGTTCACCCAAAAATGAAAATTCTGTCATGAATTATTCACCCTCATATCCATGTGACATCAGTGGTTCAAAATTAGTTTTAAGAAATTGTTGAATAAAGTTGTTATTTTAGTTTTCTTCATGCAGAAAAAATATTCTCGTAGCTTCAAAACATTGTGATGTCACATGGGACTATTGTAATGATGTACTTACTACCTTTCTGGGCCTTCGACATGGTAGTTGTGTTGCTGTCTATACAATGTCAAATATTTCTCTGATTTTTTAAGGTCTTACAGTTTTGGAATGACATGAGGGTGAGTAATTAATGACAGAATATTCATTTTTGGGTGAACTAAAATAACCAGTTGATCATGCTTGGTAATATTTGTAAACACTTATAAGGAATTCTACTTATGTTCAGATACAAAACATTACCCAGACTAGCTGTGCATGCATGGAAAAACAAAATGCATTGAAATTACTAAAATTGATTCAGCTCTGCAACAGCGAATGACTGTTCCTAGTTAGGCTTGATTGCCATTTAAACTTTACTGCCAAAAGGTTCCTTTGATTTCTGTTTGATCTGATTTTCACTGGCTTGTTATGGAAATTCCAGTTCTCTGACTGTATGATTTGCACAAATCCTGGAATGAAACACCATACATGACATATTCATGCATGACTGCTTGTAATCCATCTTGGTGACATACATTCCTGAAGACTGTAGTAGCATGATGTAAGACAACTCAAATTGGCTTGTTAAGCAGAAACTAAATCATATAGCATTACATAGTGGACGACAGCTTCTCCTGAAACAACTTCTGCTACTCAGCTGTCCTGTTAGCTGATTTGCATGGTCATTTGCTCATATGCCCTTTTTACATACTATATGTAGTCATGTTGTGTTGGTTCAGTTCAAGCTCTAGCTCAAGCTCACAGTGAGGGCAGTGGGGGATGTGCAGTTAGATTTTACTGCGGCGCTCTATACGAGTTTTATTTCTAACAGAGATCAAGCCAATTCTCATGCAAGCGCTCCAGCAATGATGTTATCGCAAATGTGTTTTCCACTTACGATTTGTTCAGGTATAAAGTGGTTTGTTCTGTCTAAATTGTTGCCGGATGTTTTTGACATTGTTCAGTTAATTTTCATGTGCATATGCATGTCATTATTTATGGTAATAAAAGCTCTTTGAACTGATTTTCATTTGCTGTTGATAATCTGGAGTAACACAATGAAATTTAAAGGATACAGACTTGAGTAGGAGTATAAAATATTAATTACACCCACAGTGTGCAGTGCGTTATAGAATTATAGACCTGTAATTCTGAGTACATGGGTAAGCAGAATGAAGAAATGCATATGAATATTTTCTGCTGGGTTGAAATGGGGATTTCCATTCCAGAAATCACAAAATGCACTGGACTGCCAACAGAATGAGTCAATGGAACATCCATTACATAATGGGTCTGTGAAAGTGAAGCACATATGATGCTGTATGTGAACTAAATCACAGTGAGGCTGTCATTAGTCTCTTTGTGCATATAAATGTGATGTCCTGCATCATCAAGATGCAGTTATTGAGAAATGTCAACTGCAAATGTTACAAATGTCCTATACAGGTTAATTTAACAAAGAATTGTATAATTGTTCACTTTGTAGTAAAGTTTTTGGCTGCCTTTATTTGATTAAAATATAGTAAAAAACAGTAATATTGTGAAATATTATTACAATTCAAAATAGCTGTTTACTATTTGAATATATTTTAAAATGTTATTTATTTCTGTGATGGCAAAGCTGAATTTTCAGCATCATTACTCCAGTCTTCAGTGTAACGTGATCCTTCAGAAATCATTCTAATATGCTGCTAAGGGAAAATGTATTCTTATTATTAACAACACTGAAAATAGTTGTGCTGCTTAATATTTTTGTGGAAACTGACAGGATTCTTTGATAAATAGAAAGTTCAAACAGCATTTATTTGAAATAGAAATATCATTTGTAAAATTAATAAAGCTGCAGTCCATACGTTTTGCCTCTTTGTCGTCATCTCTGTCTGAAAACCTGCAATTGCAGTTAAGTGCGGAGTTATCTTCCATGCGTGGGTTGTGCCCCGGAACAGCTCCAGCGCGGATGAATCTAATGTTTTGGTAGCTGTCAGTCACTGCACCGTTGTGGATATTCACTGTACTTAGGAATCACAGATTAACAGATTTAAATATATGGGCTAAATAAGAATTTTCACTGGATATTGTCATCTAAGATTAACTAACAAGTCTAAAACTTTTGTTCTGACCAACTGAGGAAAAACGCTACAGGTGTTTAAATCTAACAATCGGTTATCTCATATCACATCAAACTAGCAAGTTATTATTACTGTTATACTTTGTTCTCAAATTGTTCATGTTAACAACATCAGCACGGCGTAACTACGTGTGTGTATTGTGTAGGCCTATTAGCGTTTCTGTTTCTGTACAGTCTAATCTCTGATTGACATAAAATTCAAATTTCATATGAAGAAATTCTTTTAGATGAAAAAGCAAATCATTCTTCCTTAGGACCGGTGTTCTCTTTAAAATACAAAACTTGTAATCCCACGTAGGCTATCTGCAATCAAATGCACATTTAAAACTGGAGTAATCTAATTTCAGTCACTTATGTTTCATAAACAAACTTTTTTGGTTTACATTCCGCAATTAAAATAATCAGTTCAATTATTTCAGTCGCTGTGAGAAAAGGCTATAAACTATCTGGCACCTGCAGCATTCTCACATGAGATAAAGCTACTAGCTGGGACGCATTCTTTATGTTTACAGACATGACGTAATGACGCAGTGGCATGCTTGAATTTCCCGCGAAAACCTACCCATACCACTTAATTTTAAAAACATTATTATAAGCTAACCGCTGTGAATCGGGCTAAAGTAAAGCCCTGTTCACACCGCCAGCAACTTTTTCGCTGCTTGTCACTTGTGCTGGCAATTGAGGTCGCTAGTGGGTGTTCCCACTACTGGTTGCCTAGTTTATTTGAACAATGAACAAGAAACAACACCTGCTTTTTGCCATTGCGGCTGTATATCTTTGGCAAAAGCGCAAACGCTGGTCTGTGTGGGTTCACTAAATCATTTAGGCTCAGAGATACACACAGGGACATATCACAGAGTACTGGAATATTGCTCACTGCTAAAATCAACTTTTCCTCCATCTTGGCACCGACATTCCACTACAGCAGATGAATCACATGCTCTCCACTGACTTCACTCCCATTGGTTGAAATTTGCTGCTTATTTGCATAAAGTTGAAGAATTCGGAACTTTTGTCCCTTGACTTGCATCGCTTGACACGCCCACATTCCGTCGCCAACAGTCACTGTCGCTTGTGTCACCAGCTCTTCATTGAAAATGAATGGGATTATGTCGCTCTGTAACTGTGTCTCGCTGACGGTGTGAACGGGGCTTTAGGCTATAGTTTTGAACACTGGCTGGTTATGTACTTGCTCAAAAATTTATTTTGTGTCATTTTTAACCAAAAAAAAATGTAACCGAAGCAGCTTTAATGTCTTTACTATGATTTCAATCGGTTTAATGCAATTTTGCTAAAGGAATATCTTAAAGTCTTAAAGTCTTTTAAAAAAGCTTTCTTTTTTTATCTTTTGCTAACTCAGTTGAGGACTAACACTTCAAGGGACAAATGTTTTTTATTCTTTATCACATAATTTTAAATACATTGACTTAGAAAGATTAAATTCCAAAAATATACGTACTTTCTGTGCAGACTGTTTAGTTGTTTAGTTCACCAAAAACTCATCATTTTCTCACCCTCATATGAAAGCCCTTTTCTAAAGGATCTGTAAGATCTGAGGATGCAAAAAAATCTAATTATTTAGAAAATTGCCTTTAATGTTGTCCAAATTAAGTTCTTAGCAAAGCATATTACTACTTAAAATTTAAGTTTTTATATATTTATGGCAGGAAATTTTGGCATAAAAGAAAAATGTATAATTTTGACCCACACAATGTATTTTTGGCTATTACTACAAATATACTTGTGCTACTTAAGACTGGTTTTGTAGTCCAGGGTGACAATTCAGTTTTTTTTTCTTCACACTACAGAATTTAACACACACACACACACACACACACACACACACACACACACAAATAACACTAATCTTAAAAAAAAAAAAAAATCTCACAATTCATAGTTTATGTCTTGCAATTCAGAGTTTATGCCTCAGAATTCTGGATTCTATATCATGTTGTTCCAAATCTGTATGACTTTCTTTCTTCTGTGGAGCACAAAAGAAGATATGAAAAATTGTTCAACTGTTTTTCATACACTAGAAGTAAATGGTGTTCAAAACAACACTACACCCATTGACTGTCATCACACGAAAAAACCCACTGAGGCATTTTTCAAAAGGTTTGGAAGAGTGCGATGGCAGGATTTTCATTTTTTAGTGAACTATCGCTTGAAGTCATGAAAGATGCTCCAGTATTGACGCCCATCATGAAGAATAATTGCACATTAGACTGTCATCATTGCTTTCTATGTCAAATTGCACAACATTAGCGAAGTGGAACCAAACTTCAAAGTTTGTCGACTCCAGGAAGAGCAATGTATCACTGACATTCGTTTTTTTACCTTGGACCTGCTCAGGCACGTTTGAACATTAACACACTAAATACTGCTACTAAAGTCATCCTCCTCCATGGAAGGACTTCCAATCTCCTTTTCCTAAGTAATGCTTTAAACAGTTCCTTCACATTTGATGCATGCATGGAACTGTCTGTTTTAGTTCTGACTGAGTAAAGTCTTCCAATAACAACTAAGGAGGAAAAGTTTAACTCAAACACATTACGTTTTATTAGAATAACTAATAAACAATTACTATTGTAGCACTTCCGCAGCAGCTGGCTGCAGTTGGAAATGTGCTCAGGTGTTTCCCACCGATTCCTGGGAGAGCTGGGATCGCTGTTTTTCACATACACATATATTGAAGTGGTATTTCAAAACCTTTCGCTACATGACAGGCCTGAGTCATTAATCAAGAGCTGAACTACACTGAAGTTTCTATAAGAGCCTTTAAGACCACTGACATTCCAATCTGTGCTATGCCGAAAATAATAGGCTTGCTGTTTTCATTTAGCTCTTTCATCCATCATATTCTAATTGGCCGCTCAAGGGAGTGATTCTGCAAGATCCTTAAACTGTGTTTTGGACTTTCTTGAAGACCACTTACTCATTCACTGCTCACAATGTCCTTTCAGACTTGACATAATGAAGTGTTGTTAGGGCTTTTCATGGCATTTTGGTGCTATGCTTCTATGCTGCATTCAGCAGTATTTAACATGTAGCTTTTTAGAAAAGGTTCTCTTTGAAGACCATGTTCAAAAGCAGTAACTAGCCAACTTTTGATTGTGATTTTCAGACTTTAATTGGTTTGCAGGCTCTTTGCAGCTGTATGCATCAGAAACTTTCAAGTAACTAATTAATTAAATACAAAAAGTACTCCAAAAGTATAGAGAGACAGTTCACCCAAAAAATTTAAATAATATGATTTTTCCCTCATTATTATTTATTGTCATTATTAAAATAGAAATGATGTAATTATTTATGACATAAGTATGTCATTATTTATTTATGACTATCCCACTCTAATTAGTTTAAGTCCAAAAATCATTTTTATTAAATTTATTATCATTTTACAAGACTATTTTATTTCCATCACATCTCAAATGATATACTGTGTTTAATATAATTTTGTGATGGAATTACATTTTAAACACTGAACCAAAGTCTCAGCAAGTCATTCCACTCAGCGGCCATCTTTGAAACACCTCTCGGGCATGCAAGTGCAGCTCCTATCTCTTTGAATGGGGAAACATCAAATTCTCCAAAACTGTTCAGCAAGTTTATGATTAAATTTCATATTTGAAATCACCAATGAAATCTGACAAGAACTGCCTCATAAATATGGTTCCTTGTGCTCCAATAGTGTTAACTGAACGCTGACTGTTTCTATAGTAACCGGGACTTCTAATGGCAGCTGCAGTGATGCGCTGACTTTACTAAACACCGATTGGCTCTTTCGTTATGAAGGCGGGGCTTCGTGGTCATAATGAGCGTTTCATTTTTCCCCATTCAAAACGAGTGACACGTCTTGGGTATTCTATAGTCTTTGAACAGAAAGGTCAACTCCTTTCTCTTGCTATGGTTTATTTATAGATATAATTTTACATTTCCTTCATTTTAATCTTTGTTCATAATGTGACAACATTACAGACTGACTGAAAAACCTATTATGATTATGTACTGACAATATTTAAAAAATTGTATAGAAATCCATTTTAAAATATATATTTAAATTCACTGAATAAAATGCAATAGATCAAAAGTTTTTAACATGTAATTGCCACACTCTGTGTGGAATTAACTCGCACGAAGATGAAGGTCAAAATTTTAATCCACACTTTAATAGTCTTTAATATAATTTAATATAATCCACACAGGTTAATCCACAAAAGGAAGGTAACAAACACACACATAAACACACAAACAGGTGTGGGTGATTAACTAATAACGACATAAACAAGAACAGGAACAGGAACAACCATATATGGGCACATGTCCCTCAAAAGGCAACCAAAATAACTATAAAATAAATATTTAAAAAATAAAATAAACAATTATATAAAATCAAAACAAAAAAGTAAAAGGCAACTGAATAATGACAATGAAAGTAACAATGAAAAAAAAAAATCTGTTTAAATCAATCAATCAATCAACCCACCCCTGTACATTAAATTGTCTGAAACTGGGAAAAAAGATGTTGTTGTTCGTTTGTTTTTTAATCAAATGTAAATTCATGTCCCTGTCACAATTTCTTGGTTAAATAAACATTAGGTTACTTACACTATCAGAAAAAAAATATCTATTTTATATTTTTAAATTATTAATGTAATCAATATTCTATTTATTAAAGCCATGTATGCATTTTATCAAGTTAGTTTTTTAAGCATTTTATATTTATTCCAAAATAATAGACAGTAACAATTTAAACAATATATTTTATTTGTGAATTTATGTTCAGCTTTTCTTTTCAATAGTTAACTATTTTTTAATTATATCAGATCATCTGTCATCAAAGCTCAGTAAATATTAGGCACAGACATGGAGATTTACTTTAAATTTCACCAAGCTGATTACTCACTAAAAACTCCTACAAATCATGTTTTCATTCCAATTTAAGTCTTATTTTGATGTAACAAAGTGGTTATATCTAAGTGTGGGAGTTGTTTACTTTTTTAAAATTAGTCTTCCCATTAGCGTCATTATATTGTTTATTTAAAATGATTCGCCAACGCAGAATGCACTCAAGAGGTGGGATTTATCGCATGAACCAATGACAGTCGAACATAACTAGTCATTTCCAATCATATATCGATGGAGGCGTTGCCTCCCCTCACGTGACTTTCCTCCATTCATTCTCAATTACCCCTCCACCAAACTCACTGCATGCTTTAGGGGTCTGTTAAAACTCAATGGGCTCAGGGAAGGCGAGAGAGATACGGACACCCGCTGTAACTTTACCTGCTGCTGTTGCTTTTGGACAATGTTTCTTTAGAAAAATTAGTGATTTATACACTTTTTTATGTTGTATTTTGTAATATTGCCATTGTTACGAATTATTTTTCTCATCCAATATTTTGAGGAGACACTGCCTTTCTTGCCTCCTCCTCGGAGGGAAACCCCTGGTATATATATATATATATATATATATATATACACACACACACACACATTTTTTTTTCTTCAACAGCCTTTGAAGTTATTCAGCCAGTATGGTGTTCAACCTCGAAGGCTAATATGCCATAATGTGCCTGTTCAAATGTAAAGTTCACATAAGTAGTAATTTGTTTTTGTACACACAAAAAGCGACTCAAAGGCGATCATATCTCCTCAACATCTGTAAGAGGTTTAGCACCGGTACAAAGAGAATTTCCTTCTCTGAAATATAAGCATGGCTCACACATGAGAAAAAAAGCTGTGGCCACAGATGTTTTAAAAGCTGTCAAAACAACTATGCTAATACAAGCATGTGCCTCCCTGAGGTCACTAATTATAAAGAGCCTTTAGATGGCAGAACAGCAACATTCTCAGAGGTGACAACACGCAGGTCCGCTCGCAATTTTTCCTTGACCTTTCTCTCACAAGTCACCAGCGTTTCTCATTTAAATGTCAGCACCTTGATTTAGACAGGCTAATACACTAAAAATGTGAAGACGCATGCATTACAGCTTTAACATTTTAATGGCTGGATTGGAAGAAGCATTTTATGTAGAATGTAATGTGTTTCCTTGTAGAGAGCCACTGTTCTGGATCATTTAAACAGAACATTAGCTTCATCTGCATGAGAACATGTGTTGAGGGAAAATACATATTGTGCCCTTGAAGATAGAAATTGAAAGCAGATTTACACATGCATAAATGTAGACATGTGTAACGGCTGAATACCTGCAATATGGTGTTCTGTACAATAAAGAGCACAGCTTAAAGATATAGTTCACTCAAAAATGAAAAACTGCTAAAAATGTATTTACCCTCAAGACATCCAAGATTTAGATACGTTTGTTTCTCTATCAGAACAGATTTGAAGAAATGTAGCATTACATCACTTTCTCACCAATGGATCCTCTGCAGTGAATGGCTGCTGTCACAATGAGAGTCCAAACAGCTGATAAAAACATCACAATAATCCACACCAAAAGTATAAAGTAATCCACACCAGTCAATCAAATCAAGTTTTTTGGAATGAAAAGCTGTGTATTTGTATTTATACAAATCAATCATTAAGATGATTTAACTATAAACCATCACTTCTGGCCAAAATATCCAGATCTGTTGTTGTCCTCTCACATCAAAATTCTATTACATATTTGTTTGGGACTGTTTTGGACTGTCTTCGGTTATAAACCGCATTTGATCTGTGCAAATTTTTTCTCCTGATTCAGACAAGATGACTTTTTTACTGGAGAAAGCAATATTATGGATAGAAGACACATACTTTAGCTGGAAGGCCTTAATGAAGAATTTGTTTATTACAAACACACAGAATTTTACAGCCTGGAGTCATAGTTGTGGATTATTGTTATGTTTTTATCAGGTGTTTGTTTTTCACTGCAGAGGATCCATTGGTGAGAAAAGTGATAATGCTAAACTTCTTCAAATCTGATGAAGAAACAAACTCAACTACATTTTTAATGGTCTGAGGGTGAGCACATTCAGCAAATTAAAAATTTTGGGTGAACTATTGCTTTAAAGTTTTATTGAAGATTCATCTTTGATACTACACTGTGAATTGTCTTCTGATGCAGAACATGTATTATTTCCGCCTTTCAAAGCATCCTTTAGGACATATTAATAAATGTTCTGTCAAAACATGCAATATTAAATCTGTTTGTGTATATTGAACCTCTGACAGTGACAGATTGCATTCAAAGAGGGAGATCTCTAACCAAACTCAATGCAAAGAGCAATGCTCTGTTGACAGTTATACCATCAAAAAGGAACGGCAAAGGGAATTGCTTTGCTTGTTGAAGCATAAACGGATCGGAGATATAAATGTGTATGTGAGATGGTCTCAAAACAAGGTTTTCCTAAGTTACGCTGTAAAAAATTCTTTTCAGAAAGATTATCGGTATGACTATTTTAGTCTTGCAATTTCAGTGTACAAAACCTGAGTATGAAGACTGATGGCGTCTGGCAGGAATTTTCAGATTCAGCCAAACATTAATTAGAAGTTTCAGACCACCACTCAATGTAAACAAAATCACAGCCAACACAGATATCTTAATTATACAATTAAAGTTATTTTACTCAGTGATTTGTGAAGAAATTGCCTGTAACAGTCATGCAACTGTCATGAAGTATGTTGAAAGAGCTGATAAAGAACTTGGTTTATCATGTGCATTGGTTAATATCTGTTGCTGTAGGTCCTATAATAAGCCTCTCGTGACTTGCATGTCTCTTCTGAACAATTCAAGAGTAATTGTCTCGATAATCTATGACACTCCGCTCCAAACCATTTGTTTTTGGCTCCAAACACTTGCTTAAAAGTAACAATTTGGCATTCTTCCTCTACTCAATCCACTTCACTTGAAAGGAACATACATAAACTTAAGCACTCCGTTCTTGTTTTGATCATGTTAGCTGATAAGAGCATTTAAAAGCAGTTGGAGAACTGTTAAACAACACAGGCCTTCGGGAATGAGAGAGGTCATATGGCCCATTAGTGTCACTCAATTATGCTAAGAGCCCTTGAGTACAAGCAAACAATCACAACATTACTGCTAATGGCGTAACAAATGAGTGTTTGTTGTAGACGTTTAAACAGTACCGATAAATCTAACTCAATATTGTTCTTAGCAATTACATCAGTACTTGTGGTTCTAAGACATTTATCAGGATGAGTGCAAATTGGATTAGACGACTTGATTTTCCATCTCATTTGTGTACACAATACACTGTCAAAACTTGATATGGTAACTTTATTTAACAAATTTATCAAAGTCATTCAAGTTATTTAAAATAACTGAAGCATCCTGACAACATTAGGTTACACTACTGAATGTTATGTTTTAAAAAATCAAAATGAAGAGTTTTGTGGTTTGTTTTCCATGTTGTCAGTTAAACTAAGTAAATACAGGGTGAATTCAGGTAAATCTGGACATTTTTCACAATCACCTCCTTGGAGGTGTATACTGCCGTCCAAAAGTTTGGAAATGCCCTAGAGAAGTGGGGTTTTGGACAATATTGGTATGAATCCTTTTTAATTTGTGATAATTTTGCACTGATAAGGGAAAACATATTTTATTACATAAACAGTTTATACATAGAAAAACATTAAATTTTCGATTCATCAGAATATCCACCATTAGCAGCTATTACAGCTCTGCATAATCTGAGCATCTGAGCTGTCAGTTTATTCAAACATTGACTTGATATATTACTCCAAGCCTCCTGAAGGATTGCCCAAAGATGATTCACACTGGTTAGACACTTCTTACAGACATTACGGTCCAGTTACCCCCATAGTAGCTCAATTGGGTTCAGGTCGGGTGATTGGGGAGGCCATTCCATGACAGATATGATGGTCTTCAATGATAATGTCACGTTACTTATGGATAAGGATTTATGTTGATATCATCCAAAACCACACTTTGTCTGTCTTTTTTCACAAGGGTGTTAATATATGAATATATATAAATATATACATAACCTTCACTAATTTTTAACATGCAATAGTGTGTTGTACATTTTAATTCTTTATATTTCAATTATAAATCCCATTCATTAACTAGAGTGTGGCAGCTAGCCACAGAATAATCTGTCCCTCCACAGTTTCACAATAAACCAAAAATATATTCATACTCGTCATTTTAACATAAAATGTCTTTAACGTTGTTGCGTGCCATCGCTTTGGCAAAGTGTCCGTCAAACGAAGTAAGCGTAATTATGGCTTTATCCCATGGATGTCGGAAGCAAAATAAATGTGGGAGGGAGTCCCGAGTTCGCGTCTGCCTTTTGCCGTAATCGTACATCTCCCTCTTAACATCTCATATCACATCAGAAAAGCATTTCCTCTCAATAAAAATAAAAATGAATGAAATGATCAAAAAATTTAATAAAGTATCTGCTTTGTTTTCTTTGCTGTGTCTCAGGAGTGCAGCAGGCATGAGTAACTGGTGAAAACAAGGAATGAGTTGAATTTATATGGACTCTGAATGAGCCAAGTGGAATGGATTGAGGAAACAGCAGTGCGCAATATAAGGCTGTAGCTAAATGGAGTTTAATTTATTAAGGCATTCGTCACACAATGGATTTGACTGACGGCGCTCTCTAAAAGGGCACAGATTCACTGAATTAGAGATGGTAAAAGTGGGTGGGTCCAATATCATTGGTCTTCAAAAGTGGGTGGGTCTTGTCCAGTGAATAATGGTGCAGATGCCCATGCTTTATCCCCTTATCAAGTCTTTTTGCGCTGCTTGATTCAAAGCAAAGCACACACTTCATTCAGGCGATCAGCTCGTGATCTGGTGTTTGCCGCGCCTCCGAGTCAGAGCGGCTCCTTTGGTTGACAGTCAGTGCAGTGAACTCTGTTTTTGAATGTGCCGTGAGTTTAGTGCGTATTTGGGAATGCGGCAGCCACCAGTTATGCTTTGTTTTCACATTAGCAAAATTTCCACAATTTTAATGGGTATATGTTTACAGTATTTTACTGCATTTGTAATGCGACGTGTTTGTAAATCTGTTTTCACTGAAGCTGGAGTTTTCCGCCAAAATAAAAGCTCAACTGCAGTTTCTGTCAAAATAAAAGCTCATAGGTTTATCTCTTGCTAAGCAAGGACTAAAATTAACAGACACGCACAAAGAAAATACTGTACAGGCAAAGCAAGCTTACTGTTTATTAGAAGAAAAATATTTTGTAAAAATGGGGTGGGGGTTTATATAAATGTATTTCTGAAGGGAACTTACTTCAGAGAATGGATTCATGTTTTCCCTCGGTTCCATAAATTCCACCTGCTGTCAGACAGTGAAAGTCAGCCTGTCTGCTGTTTTTGTTTTATGCAGGTTTTAGCATAATTTCACAAAGCTAAAGTCAAATCAGACCATTCTGTTTTTGTTTCAGATTCAATCAAATTTAAATTAAAAAACTGCTCATGCTACATGTGTTTCATCTTTGTTTGTGTTGTGATTAAAATGCAGTGGTTGGTTCTTTGGTCCATTATTAAATATGTTTAGTTGTTGTACTAGCAGCAACTGCAAAAACAGTTTCACGGCCAGGAAAAAATATTTATGGATGGCAGTGTTAATTTCGCTGATGAATAATTTTCGGCATAATTTTCGTCAACAACATTTTTTTCACAGACCAAAAAACGAAACAATAACAAACTAAAATTCTTTTTGAATGACAAAAACTATGACAAAAATCAACTGGCATTTTCGCCAGTTAATAAAAACGAGACAAAAATGTTAGGGAGGGACGATTTTCTTTCTGGCGGGACACAAGCTAATATACACTTGCTGCGCGTCTTATAAAACATTCAACAATGTCAATATGTAGGAGAAGTGCAAACATATGGATAAATTTGATGACGCAAGAGAGAACTCAACTTGGTCTTGTTTTCTGAGCGCAGACACCAAAGCATACACGCAGAAAGCTCACACTCTTTCGCATTGCATGAACTGAGAAACAAACACAAAATTATCTTGAATTGTCCATTTTGATGAGTATTCACGTAAACACAGCCAGTTACATCTTAAATGAATGGAAAGGGAGAAAGTGCATCAGTACATTGCATCCATTGCATTCGTCCATTCGGTTTTAAAGGGATAGCAGCCACATTTAGTTGCTATTGTCTGAGTCACTGATGTTAATCAAGCAACAAAAAAACAGAAAACCACTCACTGCTCTTGACTGAATCGCTTACATAGCCCTAAAGATGAATCTAAATTCATTTACAGAAACAAATATGTCTGTTTGAAAGAATGAAGAATATGGTAAACAAGTTAGTATAAAGAATGCATAATTAGCCTATAAAACCATTGGTATTTCATTGAAAAGAGGACCATGTTCTTTGTGAGAAGTGGTTTTATTTAATTTTAATATTAAGGCATGTTGTGTATCACCACAGATAAACTGTGTTTATCATGATAAAACCTAATATCAAACCTATATAATGAGTTTGGAAATTTTAGAGAAATGCTTAATAAATGCATTGCACTGTAACTAAACCCATTAAATTTACTGTAGATTTAGTCAACTAAAATCTTATGATATTTAGTTGACTAAAACTAGACTAAAACTAAAAACAATTTGGATGACTAAAATATGACTATGACTAAAACTAATCAAAATTTGCTGTCAAAATTAACACTGATGGCTGGTAAATTTTCTCAAGTCACCAGCTATTGGCAGATGTGGCAAAAAGTTAGTTTTAGCCACCACAGTTTCACAAATTCCAGTGGGAAACACTAAATACACGCATAGGCCTATATACACTACATGGAAAAAAGTATTAGGATACCTGACCATTACACCAACAGGGATTATAATGACATTGCATTCTAAATACTTAGACATAGATATGGAGTTGGTACACCTTTGGAGTTAAAACAGCATTCCACAAATGTCTGGAGTATTTTAGATACTATGTTGAATGCAATAAAGTGCATCCATCCATCATAAAAAGTACTCCACACAGCTCCGGGGGCTTGATAAAGGCCTTCTGAAGTGAAGCAATGCGTTTGTGTAAGAACTGTAGTGTTCTGATGACACGTCATCAGTCGGCCATATTGGTGGCACTGAGTCTAAACAATGCCACTGAACCGAACGAAACTTGCATATTTTGTTGATTATTGCAGCGGAAAATGGTAAATTATTGTCATGTTTTGGGCTGTACTAATTGGTCAGACCCAGAAAAATATTTGGAGTACTATAGACTGCCAAAAGTTGTAACAAATCAAGGAGAAGAGTGCAAAAAACTGTCTGAGGAACAAAAGGCGTTTGGCCAAACTGAACCAGGATTTACAAGAGCAAGAATCTTGACAACATTCGAGTTTGTTCTTACCATTTCCAGTCAGGTAGATTAGTATTAATATCTTAATTATTACTGCTCATATGTATCTTTACCAAGTCCTTCTCTATATGATTTAGCAGCTTCCACATGTTTTTTCCGTGGTTTAGACAGCATAAATTAGCCACAATACTCACCTGAAGCAATGCAGCATTACATGTCTATACCAACATAAAATGTGTCACAGTCATGTGTGTTTTAGTGCCATTCACTGAACATTTCACTTTGAAACTGCCACGAAACGTGCAGTAAGGTACGTAATATCATTGTTGCAGAAATGTCACCTCAAGCACGTACTGTAAGCAGTCAGATGAAGTAAAAAATAGACAATTAACTTAACAACTGCATATTTTTACCATTTAAAGAGTATATTCCTGAGATAAGCACTCATGTGACAGATTTGATTGATTTGCAGATGACTAATACATTTGGATTCCCTGACCATTTCTGAGATATGAATCACCCCTAATATCATCACCCACAATGCACTGCAGAGCTCCACCAGCTCTCCTCTATTAGATGATCTAACTCACTGGCTCTTCTTTTGACCATGTCATAAAAAGCAAGAGCACATGAGGAATGCAGAGAGAAAGAGGCCAGTAATCTCCGAGCTGGAAGGTGGGACTCGTGCCTGAACAGGGCTGGCCTGTTTCCCCCAATGCTGCGGGAAAATGTCATGGCAACCCAGTGTTTCAACACTCAGACTGGGTGGAGAGGGAGTTTATATAGCAGAGGAGTGCCAGAGAAGCGGCCAAAATCTGGCAGATGTATGCTGGAGGTCAGCTGAACACCTGTCTCCAGCTCTCTCACGGCGCAGCCAAACTTCTCACTCATTACTCACCACATCAGTTACGTGTGTTTAGAAAAAAAAGGTATATCATGTGTTGTTTTAGCTCTCCACCGGTTATGGTCCCAATTATGTCATTGCGAAGTTTAAACAGACTGATGATTTCATATGTAATGCTGCACCATCATTTACTGTCGCTATTAAACAAATACAGCGATTAAACATCTAGCGCTCGTATTTCACACGTATGTTTTTAATTATGTCAAATGAAGGCCCACCTAACATGATCTACATTACGTCATTCATGAGGAATGTCCAGGTTCCTGCCTGTGATTCTATGTAAACGAAAAAGGACAAGCTGCCATATATGACATGCCAGTGAAGTTTGAGAATTAAAATCTTTCCAGCAGGTTTTCAGAGTTTGGGTACGTTGTGTGCTCTGGCAACACTCTCATCAAGATACGTCACAGCTAGTGACTTTAATTCTGCACAGCCAAAACATCACACTTGTATTCAAATGACATTCAGACTTCATATTCTATTGAGCCCCTAAAGGGACATGGCGGTGGGGAAAATACGGGGTGGGAGGAAAGAATATTTTTCAACTTTGTTGTGTTCCCCCAAGAAACTTTGTGTTCTCTAAAATTTTGCATTCCTCACAAGGATATTTGCGTTCTCTCCCAAAAGCAGTTGAGTTCGGACAAGCACTTCCTGTTTACTTTAGAGCTTGCAGTGGTTCATACAGCTCCATATGTTCACAATGGAGCGATATATAGTTTTATTTTAAACTTGGACTGAAGTATAAAAAAATTAAGTCAGTGCTTAGTTCAATCTGTAAAGTAAAGTTGTCCGAACTCAACTGATTTTGCAAAAAAATGCAAATATCTCCCTCTCTCTCTCTCTCTCTCTCTCTCTCTCTATATATATATATATATATATATATATATATATATATAGGGAGAGAGAGAGAGAGATTTTTTTTCTTTTGCTCTACTGAATAAAAAAAAAAAAAAAGTTACACATACATATATATATATATATAAACTTAATATTCACCTTGCTTGGGAGATAAACTTTTGCAAAAAAAATTTGCAAGACAGATTTTTTTTCTTTTGCTCTACTGAATTAAAAAAAAAAAAAAATGTGAAATGTGAAATATAAACCCGCAATTGCGAGTTATAAAGATATAAACTTGCAATTCTGACTTTTTTCTCAAAATTGCAATATAAACTATATATATGAATGAAATATTTAAAAAGCGTGAGTTAAAAAAGTCAGAATTGCAAGAAATAAAAAAAAACACAATTCTGACTTTTTTCTCTTAAATCCGAGTTTGTATTGTGCAATTCTGTTATAAACTCGGAACTCTGGCTTTTTTTCTCAAAATTGCAATATAAACTTGCATGAGCGAATTAAAAAAAAGTCAGAACTGCAAGATAAAGTCACAATTGCGAGAAATAAAGAAAAAAAATCTGACTTTTTTTGAAAAATTATGAAATAATCATTTACAAAACATTCACAAATGATTAATAAGTGATGCGCTAATAATTTGTATATGTTTTGTTCATTAATTTACAAGTCAATTACAAATTAATTTACAAGTAATTAGTTAATTATGAACTCATCATTTACAAAACATAACAATGTGTTTATAAATGATTAATAAGTGATATGTTAAAAAGCAAAAAATGCAATTAATCTAAAACTTTTTTTAAATAATAATAAATGATTTGAGTAAACATTTAAATTATTTCTCTCATCAGCACAGACTTGTGTTCTGGTAATGTAAACCAGTTTTCCCTCCACTGAAGATCACATCAGGTGCGCAGTGCTAAATACTCCAGGTGTGTCACAGAAGACATCTTTACCCTCACCAGTCAGCCCTTATATTGCAGTACACACTACAAAGTATTGAAAACCTGTTGTGTCAACACATGAATAAATCATTTACAAATCTTTCTGCATCCCCTATTCTAAAGTGTAAACAATTCATGACTTGTAAATGTGTTACACATCATTTGTAGATTTTTCTTACATGTCACAAATGATCTGGTGTATACAAGGCATTTAAAACCCTTTCTGCATCCCCTAATCTAAAGTGTAAACTACTCAACAGTTGTAAATGTTTTACAAACCTGCCGTTTGCAGGTTGTGTTGGTATACACACTGGGCGGAAAGATCTACAAATGATGAGTAAAACATTTACAGCTGATGAATTGTTTATATTTTAGAATAGGGGATGCAGAAAGATTTGTAAATGATTTGTTCATGATGTGATCTTCAGTAAGGATCTGTTTGATTATTTTATGATTAGCTATTTTTAAGACAAACTTTTGACAGATTTGTAAATTGTTAGCATATTACTTAATAATCATTTGTGAACATAGTGATGTTTTGTAAATTATTAGTTCATCAATCACTTGTACATGATTTATAACTTAAACGACAAAGCTCTATGCTAGAAATACTAACATATTACTTATTAATCATTTATGAGCGCATAGTTATGTTTTGTAAATGATTAGTTCATCATTAACTAATTACTTGCAAATTACTTGTAAGTGAATTAACAAAACATACATAAATTGTTAGCATATCTCTTATTAATAGTTTATGAATGTTTTGTAAAAGATTATTTCATCATTAACTAATCACTTATAAATGACTTACAACTGAACGTTATTATAAAGTGTTACCGACTTTTTTCTCAGAATTATGTCATATAAACTTGCAATTGCGAGAAATAAAATCAAAATTGTGAGATAAAGACACAGTCCTGACTTTTTTTCTTAAAACTGCATAATATAAATTCACAATTGCAAGAAATAAAGCTAAAAACTCGCAATTCTGACTTTTTTCTCACAAATCCGCGTTTGTATCACGCAATTTTGACTTTTATTTCTAGCAATTGATAGTTTATATCTCGCAATTCTGACTTTTTTCTCAGAATTATGTCATATAAACTTGCAATTGCGAGAAATAAAGTCACAATTGCAAGATGAAATCACAATTCTGACTTTTTTTCTCAGAATTGCATAATATAAACTCACAATTGCAAGAAATAAACAACTTGCAATTCTGACTTTTTTCTCGCAAATCTGAGTTTGAATCACACAATTATGACTTTTAGTATCACACAATTCTGGAAAAAAATTCTAAATTGCGAGAAAAAAGAATTGCAGAATAGTTTTTAGCATTTATATCTCGCAATTTAGATTTTTTTCTATCAGAATTGTTTAATATAAATTCACAATTCTGACTTTTTTTCTCAGAATTGCATAATATAAACTCACAATTGCGAGAAATAAACAAATTCACAATTCTGACCTTTTTTTCTTGCAAATTGCGAGAAATTCTGACACAATTCTGACTTTTTTTCTCAGAAATGCATAATATAAACTCACAATTGCAAGAAATAAACACATAAACTTGCAATTCTGACTTTTTTCTCACAAATCTGAGTTTGTACCACACAATTATGACTTTTAGTATCAAAAAGTCAGAACTGTTTTTAGCATTTATTTCTCGCAATTTCGTTTTTTTCTCAGAATTGTGAGATATAAATTAGCAATTGCAAATTGTGAAGTCCAGTTTTGGGGGAATTACGAGTTTATATCTCATAATTCTGACTTAGTGTTGTAAAGTCAGAATTGCGAGATATAAACTAGCAAGCAATTCTGAGAAAAAAAAGTCAAAATTGTGAGTTTAAATCTCACAAGTTTATATCTCACAATTCTGACTTTTAACTCGCAATTGCGAACAGAATTGTGAGTTCGTATCATGCAATTCTAAGAAAAAAGTCAGAATTGCAAGGAAAAAAGTCAGAATTGTGAGGTGAAAAGTTGCAACTATCTTTTTTATTTTCTGTTCAGTGGCAGAAACAAACTTCCATACTTTAGAGAGTCTTCAATGAAAATGGAAAGCATTAGGCTTTACAAATGGCAATATTGTCTTCAAAAAAATATTCAAATATTCAATTTGTGCACTATATTCCGCATGCACAATAACTGAGAAACATACTAAGAACTATTTTTTATAAATACGTAAAAATATGTGTATATGTGTATGTCCATCAAAAAACAAATAAAAACAAAAGCCAATCTTGGAGAGAAAAGTAAATAAAACGACCATAACAAAACAATATACAGTACAACAACAACTCTTAGTGAGAAAAAATAAAATTAAAAACTTCTGGGTGGTATAGGACAGAAACTTGAGACCACTATCCTCAGAGCGGTCTGAAGGTTTCGCAATGGAGGATACTGACGTAAACACTAAGATTTATAAGTCAAAATCTACATATTACATTTTCACACAGTCAGCTCTTTCTTTAGAAGTATTGTGCAAGGCTGTTACTATTGCCAGCAGTGTGATGAAGCACAAAATGAATATTTTTAATGCGAACTTCTTCAATTTCAGTTTAATCAAACCTTTAAAAATCAGAGACTCTCATAAAGTGACCGATATCAGCTCTATGAGCCAAGATCACAATGACCTTTCCTCTAAGACGCATTATCAATCTCAGCTGTAGATTCTCCGCCTCTCCAGCAGAAATGCTTATTATGGTCATTTGCAGTTCAGATGAACCAAACGAGCATCTAGGGAGAAGGTGTGGTGGACGACTATGAAATCTGAGAGTCCTTTATCGCCTGTCCTTTAAGCTCATATTTGGCACTATGAGTATGCTAATGCTTTCATCACACGGTTATGGAGATTAGCAATGAAAACAATATCTCACTTAATTGTGCTTGGCGGGATAAAATTGACCTTATCTCTTGGCTGTTTCCCACAGAATGGCTTTTTAATGCATTCATTTGCGCAGGAAAATTGAAAGCATGTGCAGAGATTCTATATAATGCTCAGTTCAGGATTTGGTGGTCTTCGCATGAGCAGAAAAAGCAGAGGTGGTCTCATATATGCAGTGGGTTCTCCCTGACTGCAGCCTCTCCCATGATGTCATGAGGGATGAGGTCACTGTTGTCATTATGTGTCCAGAAGGAGCAGGGGTCCTGCCTGTCTCTCTGAATGAGCACAGGTGCAGGGCTCTGGCTGTAACCAGACTACTCTCGGTGCTGCAGAACAGCGGCCCATTGAAAACATGAGTGTCAAGAGCAATCGTGGTTTGCGCTCATGCCTGCTCCACTCACATCACACAGCACGTACATCCCAGTCCCAGCAAAGAACATGCATGTTTTTGCACGTACACGTACAAACACGTCATCCTTATCTACAACTCATGCCATAGAAAAAAAGACACTGTAATAACTTGGACTTTACAGTAAGGTTCAGTTCACTAACACCACTTATGAACTATACTAATATACTTTTAACATTGTAAATATTAACATTTGTTAATGTTTTATAAATAAGCAGTGAACAAATTAATGAACAAATCTTTAAACAACTTGAACCTTCATTGAACCTATTTGAAAGTGTTACAAATTGATACATTGCTAAATTTTATTTGTATGCACTGTAAATATTAGTTGAGTCAACTTAAAATAATTTGTTACCCTGCTGCCTTATAATTTTAAGTTCGATCAACTTAAAAAGGTTTATTCAAGTTGAAATGTTAAGTTGTGCCAACTTAGATATTCAAGTTGACTAAACTAAAAAATTGTTTGTTAAACTTACCAGCTGTGTTTGCTACTCGGCTGTCTTAAAATTTTAAGTTGAATCAACTCAAATATCTAAGTTGTCATTTAGCAAAATGTAACATTTCAAGTTGGCTAAACTTTTTTCAAGTTGACTGAACTTAATATTTTAAGGCAGCCATGTAACAAATTATTTTAAGTTGGCTCAACAAATTGTTGTTGTTTTTTTACAGTGTACTCTGATCGCTTGACATGAACTGTTTAATTATACAGAAATACATAAATTATATTGTTAATGACTTAATATATTTTAATTACACTTTACATAATTAACATTAAATACATATTATGTATAAATATATAAATTAAAGTAGAATTTAAATATAAAGTCATTAACATATATACACTGTAAAAACTAAAATTTGTTGAGTCAACTTAAAATAATCTGTTACCTGGCTGCCTTAAAATTTTAAGTTCGGTCAACTCGAAAAAGTTTAGTTAACTTGAAATCTTAAGTTTTACTAAGTGACAACTTAGATACTTGAGTTGATTCAACTTACAGTTTTAAGGCAGCCGAGTAACAAACACAGCTGTTAAGTTTAACAAATACATTTTTAGTCACTTAGTACAACTTAACATTTCAACTTGAATAAACTGAGTTGACTGAACTTAAGATTTTAACAAATTTGAAGATTTTAACTCAGCAAATTGTGTTTTTACAGTGTAATTAGCTATTATATAATTAATATACTTTATTATTATAAATTATAAAGTATAAAATTATTAATATATTTCTAAAATATAATAAAATATTTTATACTTATACTTTAATTCAGTCATTAATATATATCTAATTTTAATTAATATGTAATTAATATAGTTCATTATTATTTCAATGACTTAAAGTCAGTCATTAATATGTATAGTAACTATATCATTAAGTAATTAAAGGATATACTTGTAAAACACTTAATTATACTTAAAGTACTTAACATTATACACACATTTTTTTTACTTAAAATATATTATACTTATACTTATAATCAGTCATTAATATGTATAATTAATATATAATGAATACAATATAGCTCTAATTAATTAATATACTTAAAATATAATATTAAATATTTAATTATACCTTATAAGTACTTAACACCATACATATATTTTTTAATTTAAAATATATAATACTTATACTTTACATTAATATATAATTAATATAATATAGCTCTAATTAATTAATTATACTTATAATATAATATAAAATATTTAAGTATATTTAAAGTACTTAACATCATACATATATTTTTTCTCGTAAAATATATTATACTTATACTTTAGATCAGTCATTAATATATAGCATTATAATTAATATATAATTAATGTACTTCATTATTTTAATGGTTTGATATACTTTTTTAAATAATCACACTTAAAGCAGTTAACATTATATATTTCTTCACTTAAAAATATATTATACTTATACTTTAAGTCAGCCATTAATATGAATAATTAATATATAATTAATATACCTCTAATTAATTAATATACTTTAAAATAATTAATTACACTTAAAAATATATTATACTTTAAGTCAGTCATTAATATGTACAACAAATATATAATTAATATAATATACCTATAATTAATTAATTAAAATACTTTTAAAATACTTAACTACACTTAAAGTACTTACTATATATATATTCAAAATTAATATATAATGTACATTATTATTTTATTGACTTAAAATACTTTATTAAAATTTAAGCACTTAACATGATATTTTTTTCACTTAAAAATATATTACACTTTATTATGTATAATTAATATAATGTATTTCTAATTATGTAATTAATTAATTCATTCATTCATTCATTCATTCATTCATTAATATACTTCTAAAATATGTAATTATACTTTAAGTACTTGACATTATATATTTGTTATTAAAAAAATATTAAACTTATACTTTAATTTCATCATTAATATATAAATATAATTAATATATATTTAATGCACTTCATTATTTTAATGACTTAATATGCTTTCAAAATACAAAACTACTTAACATTATATAGACACACACACACACACATACTTATATATATTCTTAAATGCTTATACTTGAAACCATTCATTTAATGTCATATAATATTATATATATATATATATATATTTATTTATTTATTTTTTAGTTTAGTCTGTCTGCATGTAGAAGTAACATGATTTGATGATTAAGTGTATAGCACCAACAAATTAGAAGAAAAAGCATGAGCAAAAAATGTTACACAAATGCTCCATTCTATTGTTATTGCTGCTTCTGCACAAAGACTGATCTGGTCTGATATGGTGCTTGTATCTGAGATCCACTGAAGTGGGAATAATTTATGGCAAATTCCATGAAAGGTGAGTCATACTAATGCAATCATTTTTCATGTGTGATAATTATATCTTGCATGTTTCCTGTTGAATGAGGAGGAGAGACGGCTCCTATCTTACAGTATTTCACTCAGGATTCAACTTATCATTAAACTAGCAGTACAGGACATTTCAGTCTCCCACGGCAAATCACGCATAGCTGCTGTCAAGATTCAAAGCACATGGTGGGAAGTTTGATTGAGCCTGGTATAATCGTATCATTCAGCTGAAACCTGAGACACACCGGAGAAAACGTGCCTATGAGACACATCAACACCCAGCATCCTTCAGTCTATACATTAGGTCAGAAGGGCAAAGTTGTTGTGCAAGAGCGCATTACCTCATTAGCTGAGCATGTGAACCAACAAAAGATACTGTATTTGTGTCTCAGAAACTAACCTGACACAATGCCAAGAACATTTCATATAATAAAGAACGATATCAATCAACACTCACATTAGGAAACGCTGTCATTAATTGTTTATAAATGCGTCTTAGGTCATTGCCACAATATCTGATCTCATTCAGACTAAATGTTCAGTGTAATCATGCTGTCGGGAAATTTTCCTGACCCTTAAAATGCCAAGGTAACAGAAATGATCACGTAAATATTTCCCGGTAGCCTATTGTGATTATAAAAACCAAGTGAGATTTGGACCGAAAGTGGCTCTTATGAAAGTCCTCAGCAGTTAGACTCCTGTTCTCCCAGAGGATGATGACAAAATATAAAAGCATTTTCCCACCAAAGTGCTGAGGCGAGGAAGCAGGTGCGGTTGACAAATAAATTGATCGAAGGAAAAACTCCCACTAGGATCAGGTTTTATTTTGTCCTAATGGTGTTTGCTAATGACCCGAGATGCTTCAAGTATCATTAATCATTCTTCATCAAAGAGGAAGATTCTTGAGTAAAAGTTCAAGGGTTGAGGAGCGTGTTTCGCTAGTATGCGTCGTGAATTATAGGCCGTGTCCGAAATGGAATATAAGCGTACTATTTATTTTTATTGGAGTACATTTTACAAGTAGATACTATTTCAGTCTTTTCTTTGTAGTTATTTGTAAAAGTCTCTAGCAATTTCTGAGTGAAAACAATTCTAGATTTTTTTTTTTCAGTGAATATACTGGCACAATATGATTGGATATGACTGGTTATGTTTGGCTGTGATTGGTTCATGCGATAAATCCCGCCTCTTGTGTTTGTTTCGCATTTGCAAATCAGTCTGAATTAACTATATAATGGCGTTAATGGAAAAACTAATTTAAAAAGTAAGTACACAACTCACACACTTAGATATAACCACTTTGTTACGTCAAAATAAGACCTAAAATGGAATGAAAACTGGATGTGAAAATGTCTGTGAACAATATTTCAGGGTTTCTGCAGATATGAACAAGTGAAATTTACGACTTTTTAAGACCTTTTTAATACCACTTTATATGAAATTTAAGACCTAAACCTGTAATGGAACTACACATTATATTGCATGTATGTAATCGTTAATGTGTTTAATGTAAAAAGAAAGCTAAATATCATCGCTGTCATAAATTACATTTACAGTGAACTTTTCAGATCAGCAGACAATATTCCACACAAATTATCCCCATAAAAGTACCACATCACAGAGATTTTTGGTGGTGTAAAAAATATTTTCAGTGTTCTATCAGCTTTTACATATTCAGATCTGCATATTTTTATTTACCTTTATAAAAGCCTATTTTTTTTACTTCTGAAATGTATGCATCACCTTTCATGTCAAATTATTAAATCTGCATATTTTAATTTACCTTTATAAAGGCCTATTTTTTTCACTTTGGAAATGTATGCATCACCTTTCATGTCAAATTATTACATTTTATGCAATAAATGATGTTGAGATTAATGTTTTAAATACATTTATAAAATATACAAATGCAGAAATGTTAGGGGTGGGGAAACGTACTTTTACTAAACTATCCGTAGGTGGCGGTAAGTCACTTAATGAGTTATTTCAACTGATTCGTTCAAAACGCAGAATCATTCAGTGACAAAACACCGCCGAGTGTTGCATGGAGAATGTGCTGCTGTGATCCTTGTTTAGAACTATTTTCATTGGTGAATAGGAACAAAACAGTAAATATTGTGATTAAAATGTAAGTAACTTAATAACTACTTGACTAACTGGACTAGAATCAATGTAACATTTGCAATCATGAGAATATTCAGCAAAGCTCCGTTGGTATGTTACTGAACTATATCATATTATAAATAAAATACACATTTTGAATTTTTACTTCAGTGTGTTTCTTCTGAGTTTCTTTATGTGTGCTGTTCTTGCTGTGCTTTTATTTGTTTTTAAGTCTCTCACAAAAAGACAGGCAGTGCGATTTTGATACCAGAAATAAACTATCCATTATCAAACGCTGTTTATGTTGAATGTATTGAAATAGGAAAAATCATTTTCTTTGTTTTTTTTTGTCAATCTTCAGTCTGTCCATTGATTGTAAACAGTTATTAGGTCCGTCAGACTGAAGATATTTTAGCGGTAATGTAACCAAAATATTTAAGACCCATCAAATCTGAATTTAAAACATTTTAAGGCTTTTTAAGGCTTTTTATTTGAAAAACGTTGAGACATTCTGTAGAAACACATTCACTTTATATGGGCCAAAAGTATCTCAAATTGTCACAAACAGTCACAACCTAAACATTTGGTAAATTTTGATTTACTTTGAAAAAAAACATTTATAAAATGACAAACAATATACAGTCAAGTCCGAAATTATTCATACCCCTGGCAAATTCTGACTTATAGTTACTTTTATTCAACCAGCAAGTTTTTTTCTTGATTAGAAATGACACAGGCTTCTCTGTAGAATGGCCCATATATGAACAAATTTAATCTAGGGTGCTTTCACACTAGCATTTTTGGTGAGCACCCGGGTTCGATTGGCGTCAGAGTTCGGTACGTTTGGATGATGTGAACGCTGTCTTCCGAACTCGGGTGCGCACCCGCGAACCGGACCGAGGCCGCTTAAAAAGGGTGGTCTGGGCTGGGGTACCGTTCATGTGAACTCCGGTACGGTTCGCTGCTGATATGCACGCAATCGTACCAAATCGCGGAAGTGAACCACTATTACTGACGTATTATTTGACAAAAAAAAAAAAAAATTGTTTGTGTGTGTGTTTCACTCACTTTCCTGACGAACGTGACTGAGGCGCTGCAAGCAGAGAGCTGTATATATAATTTCTGTTCGTCTTCAGCAGTCTTTAGAACATTTGCAGTATATTTGTAAGACAAACGTTAGGTGTCGTTATGTACTAAAGCTTTGAAAACAAAACGAACGTTTATAAGTGATGAGAGCAATGTTATGCATTTTGCCGCCTTCTCCTACGCCATCGTTACTAAGCAACGGTGCAAACAGCTGCTGGGATGATGACGCAAACGAACTATGGTTCGGACCCAAATAAAATAATATGAACACAGTCCAGCGGGGGCGGGGGTAGGGGGAGCAATCGAACTCGGGTTCGGACCAGGTAATCGAACCAAATGTGAAAGCACTCTCACATAATGGACTTAGTGTCAATAAAGAGACGAAAAAAATATAAAAAGATGAACAAAAGTCTTATGATTTCATTCAATGAGTGCATTTCGTTAGATTTAAAAATTAACCTAGTTACAGCATACTCTCCTCATATCCAACAATAACATAATAAAAAAAAAATCACATGCCAATGTGTTCATTTTTGCTTTGAAGATTAATAAGCACCAGAGTTACATAAATATCTGTAAAGTCCAGCACAAATCACATCACAAAATGATAATTTACAACAGGCTTCTTCTTTCACTTTTTAAACTTGATTAAAAAAAAAAAAAAAGAAGAAACCTCATACAAGTCTGGAAAGACATGAGGGTGAGTAGATGAGTGCATTTTCATTTTGGGCTAAATTAGCCCTTTAATATTGAATTACAGCATCAGCTAATTATAAACCTTTTGGCTTTGGTTAGCAGCATGTCATACTCTGTTCTGCCTGCTGGATAGAGTGAGTTCAGTGCAGAAGTTTCCTCATCACTTCATCACCTCATCTGGCCACAGCGCCAGATGATCCAGGGTGCCCACTGCTGCCTACTCACAGACACCGAGTCCAGGAGAGCAAGAGCTGCTCTCCAGGAAAAACACAGTCAGCAGGCGTGGACACAATGCAGTTACATGATGACCGCATGATTAAAATTACACACAATGAGAACAAAATGTTAGAAAAAGGCGAGTTAAACAAATAGCAAGTTCTGGACTTGAGGCATTAAGAGCTGTTTTCAGTTCAACAAAGCTTACCTATGGGTAACTCTTAAACGTAAGGCTGCTTCCTACGAAGGCTGCATTTCTTGGTCATCAAACATCGCTGAATGCTGATTCACAAAAATTAACAAAGAAAACAAGTCTGCATGGACCTCGTCTGAGTTTGAGGATGCAGCCTTACGTTTGAGGAGCACCTCTTGCTCGCTAATGATGATTAGAAGTCAGATTAAATTTCCACTCAAAGGTTCTTTCAGACGGAACGTTTTAAAAAACGATTCAGAGGTATTTTACAGTGGAACTGGCTTATGTTGTCCACAATTTTGTGCGCTGTGCGACAGAATAGTTCATGATGTGATCAAAGGTCTTGATCTTATTTCCAGGGTTGCCAAGTTTTCACACCAAAACCCACCCAATTGCTACTCAAAACTAGCCCAATCGCGTTTTGAGGGAGTCCCCTATTAAAAAAATTGCGCTCTGGGGGATAAAATGCATGTTTTTTGCCGGGGTTCCCCTGGTAAATTCATATTTTAGGAGCTAAATATGATGTCATTGGGGCCGCTTCAACCCACAGACATCAAAAACTACCCGCGGTAACAGTGTAAAAGTAGCCTAATTCCGCGGGAAAACCGCAGACTTGGCAACACTGTTTATTTTCATCTTAAATAGAATGTTATTTTTTAACCTTTCTATCAGCCAATGATAATGATTTTGGATTTTCTGTTTTTATTTTATTGACTTATATTAACTGCAGCCATTTAATACACAGATCAGAAATGAACATTTCCCAGCTGTTTACCTTCACAGACTTAACCAATGTGTTTTTAACATAAACTTGTGTGTATTTGAGAGTTTAAGTGCAATAAGACATGAAAGAGAACTTAGTTTAGTTCTCACATGCCGTGACAGCCGCTTTTTCTGTCTGTGTGCTTCGGATGTGTGTGCTCAGAAAACCGTATATCAGAAGTTTAAACTGGTATGGCATCATTTCAGCACAATAAACTTGATAATCAAAACCAAACTGGCATGAAACTCTATATGGCGCAGTCCGATCTAACTGGTCTAACTCAATCTGACATTATGACATCATTATCACATGGCACAGCTGATTGGTTCTCTCCTGTATCAGTAGCCAATGAGCTCGCTGCTCAACATTCAAATATGTGACCCTGGTCCATAAAACCAGATACATAAAACCATAAAACCAGATACAGCAAAAATACACTGTATGGGTTAAAATTGTAAATGTTTCTATTATGGCAAAAATTATTAGGATACTAAGTAAAGATCATGTTCCATAAAGATATTTTGTTAATTTTGTACCGTAAATATATCAAAACTTTTTGATTAGTAATATGCATTGCTAAGAACTTCATTTGGACAACTTTAAAGGCGATTTTCTCAATATATTGATTTTTTTGCATCTTCAGATTCCAGATTTTCAAATAGTTGTATCTCAGCCAAATATTATCCTATCCTAACAAACCATTCACCAATGGAAAGCTTTTGTGGCTCAGGGTCACATAGAGACTGTCCTCAAAGAAAATACGACCCAGTTGTACGTTTTTGAATCGACCAAATACGACCCATGTTTACGTTTTAAAGTTAAGCGCCCTCTAGCGGTCGTAAAAAATAATGACAGTGTCGCGTTGGAGTTTTTATACCGATTTCACGGTAATTTAAACGTGTTTTACTAGGTGTAATTCGTATAAATGACCACACCTAACCCCACCCTAAACCTACCCCTTACAGAAATAGTGCAAAATCATGATTTCTAGTGCATATTCCAAAAAAAAAAAACATACAATGAAAACATATGCGTTCTCTGGTATCGAACCTGTGTTCATATGATTATACCACTTCGCAGAGCAACGCGCTACTAATTGACCTACACATAATGCTAAGGTTGAATTAGATACCTGTTACTAATAAGGGAGCAAATGTTGAATACGCTCTATAGAGACGTATTTGATGTTGAATACGCTCTACAGAGACGTATTTGAGGATTTGTGAAAACGACTTACGTCGGTCGTATAAATTGGAGGACATGTTGATTTCTTACATGCTGTGGATGTATTGGCAGTAGCAAGTCTCGGTACTTGCAATGCCGCAGAAGCAGCATAACAGATCTATTCCGCCAAGACCAAATACATTGTAACACTGTCATGTACATTATCAAGCCAATCCCTCTGAGAGTTGTCATGACAGAAATGTTTTTTGTTTTTTTTTTCAGGTAGAGTATCTGAGGTAAGAGAGGTAAAGGCTCAGCTCATTTTGGAAAAGGGGGCGGGGAGCAGCAGCTCATTTGCATTTAAAGATACATGCACGAAAACGTGTTTCTGCTTACACTCAAAATGGATATTTTCAAAATTATATAATAATGATCTGTGTGGTATTTAGAGCTTAAACTTCACAGACACATTCTGGGAACAACTGAGACTTATATTACATCTGGTAAAAAGGGGCATAGGTTCCATTTAAAACAAACATAGAAGGCTGCACACATAATCAAAAAATAAAACTAAATTATTACCTTGACAACAACTACAGTGCTTTAAAGGATTGCAGATATGCAGATGAGCCAAAAAGAAACTGAAAAAAATACATAATTACTTCTTTTCTTGTCCTCTTAGGGCGTCTCAAATTTGCCTGCTGTTAACTAATGAGTGAACTGTCGTTTTGAAACCTGGCTGTGAGGGATCTTGTCTTTTTATTGCCTCACTGCACAGCAATGTAACGTGCTGAAGCGCTGCATCTGTGTGTGTGTGTGTGTGTGTGTGTGTGTGTGTGTGTGTGATTCTCTCTCAGGAGCTCCGCTTCTCTCACAGCCCTTCAGTAATCAGAGAAACAACATCTCCTCCTCACTCTCACGCATCTGAAAACCAGCACATCGATGCAAAAGTGATGCAAAAGCACCGAACTTCCCCTGCACACATGCCAGGCCAGATGAGGGATGGATCGCTAATCACTGAAACATCTGACAGCCTCCATTTCCTTCCCGAAGAAAGCATGATGTCATTGCGAATGTTGTAACATACTGTAGCGTTAGAACTCTCTTCTGCAGACCGTTATTAAGTGTTCTCATGTTCCTTGTAATAGCGAGGTGCCATAACAATACATTCAGCGAATCTGACATGCATTATTCACTCTGACTGTATGAAACTATTACCGTAAAATGATTAAAAATACAGTTTTGTAAGCATTTGGCTGGTTCGTGTTGTCTTGCATTTGGGCTGGAAAACTATTAAATGCGCTTACTTTAGGAGGCTTTTAACTAAGTGCACTTGTTTTTAATCAGTCGCAAACCCTACAAATCCTGTTTCACGCTCTAGTGAGGAGAGAAAGAAACAAGGCTTGGTGGTTTAGCATGGCTACAAATGTTTTATTGCTGTATTACGAGGTAGGAGTCTGTTTCAACTTCTTGGAGCTGTTAAAAAATAAACTAGCCTCAAGTCATTTATGTTGAAAACAATGCTGTGCAGATTGCTCTTGGTTTGGTGTATGTATGAGCAACAAAGAGAGAAAAGGCAATGAAAAAGGGATTGAACCAAACAGCAGCTGCAGCTGAAAGTGTGCTATTAATCGGGAATTTAACAAACACATACCAGATTCCTGAGAAACTTTCCTCTCTAGCAGATGGTATTGTCAATTGCTTTTTCCACAGCTGATCAGCTATCTTCCGGAAAGGACAGTCATCTCCTGAACGGTACATGGAGTTGACAAACACAATGTCTTTCAAAGAAGACTGTAGTCTGTCTGTAGTCTATACACACACAGAGAGATACTACCCTCATGTCAATTTTTACATTTTATAATTTTGTGTGATTTCATCTAAGATTTTTAAGTTTTAACTATAAATCAAAAAGTAACAATTCACATGAGACCACCAACTGCTTTAATAAGTTTTTAATAAAAATTATGTTAGTAAAAATGGACTTTATTTACATTTAAATTATGAACTTACATTACATTTGAAAGCTCTGTCAGATAAGCCAAAAAAATCTGGTCTTTCTAATCAATACCTGCCTTTTTAGAGCTGTTTTTTGTTGGATGTACAAACTGAATACTTTAGTTTTGCTTCTAGTTTGTTAATGCTACATTCTTGTTCATAGATTTGATCCATAAAAGCAATATCACATTTAATACTGATTTTCAGTACATCTGTACTCCTGCTTGTGTGAAAAGCAATAAATGTGCACAAACCTCTAATCTATAATAACTGGATGTTGTAATAAAAAAAACAATAAAAAAAAAAACCATTTTATTTTAGCACACTGCAAAGGAAAATTTTTCATAAAATAATTTAAACAAAAAATATTACAAACTTTGTGTGTGTGTGTGTGTGTGTGTGTGTGTGTGTGTAAACATTTCAATTGCATATTACAGATACTTAAATCAATAAACATAAATATATAATAAAAAAATACATTTTATTTCAGCAAAAATAAAAATTCAGACTATTAATAAAAACTACAATAATACCTCGCTGATACTTAAATAAATACATAAATAAATAACGTAAAAAATAAATAAATAAACATTTGATTTTAGCAAACTGCAAAGGAAACATTTGAACTTTAAGAAAATAATTCAAACAAAAAAATATTAAAACTTTAGCTAAACAGAAAATATAAAACTAAAAACTATTTCAAACTATTAATAAATAATTATTTTATTTAACTGAACTTGAAGAAAATAATTAAACTAAAAAATGACTAAAACTAAATTATTAAAACTTTAACTATTATATGTATATATGTGTGTGTGTGTGTGTGTGTGTGTGTGTGTATATATATATATATATATATATGATTTAATTGAACTTGAAGAAAATAATTAAAACTAAAAAATAACTAAAACTAAATTATTAAAACTTTAACTATTATATATATATATATTAGGGCTGTCAAACGATTAATCGTGATTAATCGCATCCAAAATAAAAGTTTATGTTTACATACTATATGTGTGTTTACTTTGTATATTTATTATATACATATAAATACACACACATACATGTATATATTAAAGCAAAATATTTATACGTATATATATTTATACCTGTATACAATTTAGATTATAAATAAATATAAATATTTTAGATATAAATCTAAAATATTTTTCCTTAATATATACATGCATGTGTGTGTATTTATATATACATAATAAATATACACAGTACACAAATATACAGTATGTAAACATAAACTTTTATTTTGGATGTGATTAATCGTGATTAATCATTTGACAGCACTAATATATATATATATATATATATATATATATATATAAAATGAAAACATAAAATATAAAAATAAAAACTAATGCAGACTATTAATAAGAACTATACTAATATCTCACTGATACTTAATAAATAAAAATTATTTTTGCAAGTCACAAAAAAAATTCTCATACTGAACGTGAAGAAAATAATTAAAACAAAAAAAAATACTAAAACAAAATTTGATACATGAAAACAGAAAATATAAAACTAAAAATGAATTCACACTATTAATAAAAACTATAACAGTATCTCACTGACACTTAAATACATAAATAAACAAACAAACAAATTAAAAAAACATTTCAGCAAATTGCAAAGGAAACAATTCTCATTTTCATTTAGTTGAACTTGAAGAAAAAAATTAAAACAAAACAATGACTTAAAATTATTAAATCTTAGCTATATATATCATGAAAACAGAAAAAAATTAAAATTAATGAATAAAATATTTTCGATTTTCTATCTATCTATCTATCTATCTATCTATCTATCTATGAAGGGTTCAGATGCAAAACCAGCTAAAAGCCATCTCGGTCAAAAATGAGATAATCATACTGAATGAATGATCTCAATACATATTATACATCCAAATACTCTTACTTCAAACTCACTAAAATCCCACCCTCAGCCCAATCTTCAAATCAGATTAGCATCATTATGCCTTGAATTACTCAGTTTTTGCTAAGCATGTCATAGTGATCTTGTTTTTGAAATTGACTCTATCATACATCTGTTTACAGTGCAAATAAAGTGCAAATGAATTGGCCTTGGGTAATAAATAAACCACCACATAACTTTCATAATCTGGCAACAAATCACCTGCAATTTCCCCATCAAACTGATGTGTTATTGTCTGTGCTCCCACTGATAACATCTGTATGGTTATAATGGAAAACGCTCTTTTGTTATTACACAAAGACCACCAAAGGCTTTGATGGAATTCAAAGCAGGAAGAGCAACACAGAACACAGTGTCTGTATCCTGGATTGGCCCCTACGAGCCCCTCAGCAGATAGTGGCTAATTCTGCTCTCAATCCGCTTGTAAACCCTGCCATGTAAATGTCCCCTGAAACATGGAAGGTCAACACAGGTTCAGGCTTTGATCAAGCGCCAATGTAAAGCACGGTACAGACAGCGGCTGTCCCAAAGATCTATCCGAGCCTCATCACGACCCCTTTAAACTGGGTTAAACGGAGACATGTTGACCTGGGAAGCACAGTCATTTAGGGACACGCTGTCCCAGACATGTCATGAGGTACTTCAGTACCTCCCTACTCTCATAACTCTCTTCTTCTATTAGACGCCTTCATATTTCTTAGCCAGCATGCGTTCAGTGTGGTTCTGGTTAAAAATGAATGCATCATCGTGAAAGCCGAGCATTCATTTAGATGTGCAGATGTTGGTTGAGGTGTTTAAGAAACAAGGGAAAGGAGAAAAACAACAAAGATTTATATTAACTGCAAGAATAACAGGGAATATGGTCTGTAATGTTGCTCTTCTGTAGTCTCACAAGCAGTCTTTCAGCAAGCACATACAAGTCTGTGTGTGTTGGGGGGAACCAGTGTGAGAATCTAGATGGCACTGGGTTTTCCTGGAAGAGCTAAATGGATGACAGCACTGCACAGAAATACTTCAAACAAGCCATTCATCTAAAAGTAATGCAGTCAGTTGGAATTTAAAGCTACTAGAAATGCTGTTTATGTCATGTGGGAGAGTTGATAATAATAAAAATGATCAATGGCGCCTTGTGCATATAAGTAGGCCTACAGCTGTATGTTTCGAGATAAAGATAGAGATAAGGAATTTCGCAGAATCGGCAGGTCAGGTCACTGACAAAACAGCTGGTGATATTATGGAATACACAAACAGTGACCCAAGAAAGGATTTGTAAACTTATATTGCACTGAAAATTTATGGCTGGTATTATATAACAAAATATCAAACTAAGTATATATATAATATAGGAGGCAAGGTGTGTCCTCAGAAAAAAATTCAAAGTACAAAAATAAAACAACGCCAATATTACAAAATATGACATTAAAGTTATCACATATCATAATTTTTTTTCATATCAGTCAACATTGATAATTATCATGATAAATGTCAATTTATTTATTTATTTAAAGTTTAAAGTCAGATTTTTGCTCCAAAGTGAAAATTATAGAAACCAGACTATTAATTTTCCATAACAAAATAAATATCTAAATAGAAAAATTATTATTTTAGTTTCTGCATGTTGCAGTGGTTTTTGTTTCAAATCAAGAAACAGGTTTGGGTTGTCTGATAATAGTAATAATATTAATATACTTTTTTTTATTAAGCATTGGTCTCCCATAGTAGCATACATTTAAATCATGATAAATGCAGGTAAAACCAAACATATGGTTCCACAATACCATATAACTATACGTGTGTGTACATATATATACACTGCCGCTCAAAAGTTTGGGATCAGTAAGATTTTTAATGCTTTTTAAAGACTTTTCTGCTCATCAAGGCTGTGTTTATTTGATTAAAAATACAGAAAAAAACTGTAAAATTGTGAAATGTTAATGCAATTTAAAATAGTTGGTTTCTATTTTAATATACTTTAAAATTATTTATTCCTGTGATGTAAAGCTGAATTTTCAGCATCATTACTCCAGTTTTCAGTGTCACATGATCCTTCAGAAATCATTCTAATATACTGATTTATTATCAGTTTTGGAAACAGTTGTATATTTTCAATAGTCAATATTTTTTTTGGAATCTGTGATACTTTTTTTAGGATTCTTTGATAAATAAAACGTTAAAAAGAACAGCATTTATTTAAAATAGAAAACTTTTGTAACAATAAACACCTCGTTCAAAGTTTGGGGACAGTACTTTTTTTTCTTTCTTTCTCTCTTTGAAAGAAATTAATACTTTTATTCAGCAAGGACGTTTTAAATTGATAAAAAGTGATAGTAAAGACTTATATTGTTAGAAAAGATTTCTATTTTGAATAAGTGCTGTTCTTTTTATTTTTTCATTCATCAAAGAATCCTGAAAAAAGTATCACAGGTTCCAAAAAAATATTAAGCAGCACAACTGTTTCCAAAACTGATAATAAATCAGTATATTAGAATGATTTCTGATGGATCATGTGACACTGAATACTGGAGTAATGATGCTGAAAATTCAGCTTTACATCACAGGAATAAATTATATGTTAAAGCATATTAAAATAGAAACCAACTATTTTAAATTACATTAACATTTCACAATATTACATTTTTTTCTGTATTTTTAATCAAATAAAAGTCTCCTTTAAAAAGCATTAAAAATCTTACTGATCCCAAACTTTTGAGCGGCAGTGTATATACACACACACACACACACTGTATGGTTTTAAGGTAGCCTATTTGTATGAAAACTGTAGTCTAAAAATATTCAGTGTAAATGCATACATGCTATGTGTAGATTTAAAAGTCTTCTGACTGTCTCGTTGCACATAGCTTTAAAGTACTTTCAATCATAGAGTAATGTGTGTTCATCGCTGAATTCGCTGAATCGTTTCACACTGGATCTCACAGCGCTGTTTAGTATTCGCGTGACGGATTAAATCCATCTGCTCCAGTGAGTTTGCGCCGCGCAGAAGTTCGAACTTTGATCCAAGGGAATAAACGGTCCGTGTGGCGCGATTCAAATAAATTGCGTTGTTTGGTTCCGCTTTTGGCGCATAAACATATACCCTGCGTTCCATTCGGAAGGGCTCATCCCCCTAATTCCTTTAGAGGGTTTACCCTTCGCAGTGAGAGCTTCGAAGGGTTAAAGGGTGCAGGCAGTGGTGTAGTGGTGTCTGAGGAAGTGGGTATACGCTTCACGTATATCGAACTCTTCAAATCGTTTTATCGAGGAAAACCGAAATCGTTATCGAAATATCGCCCAGCCCAACATTAAAAAGTGAATGAGTCACTTATTTTTCTAAAGAAACATGTCCAACAGCAGGTAAACTTACAGCTGGAGTATGTGTCTCTCTCACCTTTCCTGAGCCCGTTGACTTTTACCAAACCAACTGAAGCATGCTATGGCCTCCATAGCGATATTATTGAATATGACTGGTTATGTTCGGCTGTAATTGGCTCATGAGAAAAGTAAAAAGTTTATTTAAAAGTAAATCTCTGTTACCAATATGTATCAATTTTGATGACTGATGATCCAAAAAAAAAAAAAAAGCAAAATAGCTTATAGTTAAATGTTTAAAAAAAATAGCTGCACATAAGTTCACAAATATTGTTTAAATTGATACTGCCTTGAGTTATTATTCTGGAATAAATGTAAAATGCTTAAAAAACACTAACTTGATGAGATTCATACTTTGCTTTAAAGTAATAGTTCACCCAAAAATGAAAGTTTCCCCATGATTTACCCTCAAGCCATCCTAGGTGAGATGTCATACATTGAGTCAAAGGTCAACAAAGCTGGATCTTGGCGAACGTGCATATGCCGTTGCCAGAAGTCAATGATTTGAGTTTATAATTTTAAAAATATAAATCTTTTTGTTATAAAAATCTGCTTCAGAAGACATGTGTCAACACATGTTTTTTGGAGCTTAAAAATATCAGCCACTATCCACCACCATTATAAAGCTTGGAAGAGCCAGGATAAATTTTAAAACAACTCTGACTGTGTCCTTCAGAAATCATTCTAATGTTCTGATTTTTTTTTAGGTTTCTTTGATGAATACAAAGTTCAGAAGAACAGAATTTACTTGAAATAGAAATCTTTTGTAATATCATACATGTCTTTATCATCACTTTTGATCAATTTAAAGCATCCTTGCTAAATAAAAGTATTAATTTCTATAATTTCTTTCCCCCAAAAAATTATACTACTTTAAATTATATAGTGTATAACATTATAAAAGCTTTTATTTCAGATAAATGCTGATCTTTAGATCTTTCTATTCAAAAAAATCCTGGAAAAAATAATCAACTGTTTAAAATATTGATGACTTTTGACTGATATTGTATGTATATTATTAGCATTTGGACACTGTAGTTATAAACATTTTAAAGGTTTAATTTTTTTTCTGAGAGAACATCTAGCATCATGTTTCCTCTTGTTTAAATATTTAGTTATCTTTCTATACCTGTAATCTAAGTGTTTGGGGGTCTACGTACCGCATAGAATAGCAACTTTTAGTCTTTGCTTATCCTGCCACCTAGTGGTTGTAAACCATACTATACTAAAAATCCCAACAGCTCTATGGCTCCTTCTGTTGGCGGAACAAGAACAAAATCTCTACTTAGACATGATATTAACTCTGTATATACAGGAGAACACTTATTACATGATGAATAACCAACTGCAAGTTACTGCGTCGTGTTTTCACACTCATTTACTTACTATATGTAAACATGTCAGAAAGACTAAAGAGCGAATGCCAAATATAAGAACTGGACTGTCACCAGGAGGCACTGTCACAGAAAACTAGGCTACATCACTATATTTCATCCCTATTACACAACAGGTACAAAAGACTGTCCTTCATTATTACAAATGTATAAAGCCACGATTCAAAAGGACAAGACAGAACCAGCCATGTGTTAAACAAGTCTCGCTGGCCACGACTAAAGCCGTCGAATAACACAAACCAGAGACCCGATGAAACTTTCATTGGCTCAACACGAGTGGCTTAATCTAACGCATACATGCTTGTATTTTGTTGCATAAGATCAGGAGAGACAAACAATAAGAAATATAAAAAATATGCATCTCATTTTGCCAAAACTAAAGCTTGTCAAACGGTCCTGGAGAATAAACGTTCAGCAAGTGGTTGCATAACCTCTGTGAAGCCATGTGTTTTCCACAAAGATGAGGATGGGCTTGAGGTTCCTGCTAATCTTCAATTATTCAACAGGCTTACATAGAAAGAAAGAAACGGAGGCCTTGTGAAATCAAATTATTACTGCATAAATATGCGTAGGGCCAAATGTTCAACATGGACAAAATTACAAAAAGGCAGAATCAATTATGATAGCGTCCTTTCGTCGTTGCAGTACAGCTGATGCTTTATTGGTTTAAACATGAAGTGAACGAACGCTAACACTAGCCAGCCTGAGCAGGACGCAGCTTAATATAGTCCGACGAAATAGTTAGAAATGACTCAAAATATCTAAGAAATAAGAAATAATCAAATAAACAATAATCATTGGGGTTTTCATCATCTTTACCTGCTGCTCTAAGGTGTTGACATTCTTTTCACCTTATTGTTCCTTAAGATCGGGCGCGGCCATTTGTAAATTTAATGGGCCTGGCTTGGGCTCATTCTATCCAGCTAATTTTGCTGGATAGAATGAGAATATCTGCTTGATATTGCATATTGGTGTGTCTTACCATAATGTTTGAACGCATTATCTTGATTATGAACACAACGATTTGAAAAAGTTTTACTGTTTGCACTTACATCGGAGATTGATCAGTTTCCCAGATGTGCGGCCATACTCGGATGTAAATGTAGTAATGTATTACTGAATACGTTGTTCTACTATTTGCAGTCTAAACCACAGGGGGCTGGGTAATAATAGGTGGTAGAGATATGTACAAGCAGTAGCCTACCTATTAATTAAGATATTAGCCTTATATATATATATATATATATATATATATATATATATATATATATAAAATAAGATATATATATATATATATATATATATATAATAAGAACAAACACAAATGTTGTCAAGATTCTTTCTCTGCAAATCCTGATTCAGTTTGGCCAACCACAAACACCTTTTGTTCCTCAGACAGTTTTTAGCATCTTCTTTTTGATTTGTTATAACTTGGCAGTATGTAGTACTCCAAACCTTTTTCCCAGTTTGATCGATTAGTATAGCCAAAAACATGACAATAATTGAACATTTTCGGCAGCGATAAGCAGCAAAATGTACGAGTTTTGTTTGGTTCATTAGCATTGTTTACGTTCAGTGACGCCAATATGTTTGATGATGACATGTCGTGAGTGCTGTCAAACGATTAATCGCGATTAATCGCATCCAAAATAAAAGTTTATGTTTACATACTATATATTTGTGTACTGTGTATATTTATTATGTATATATAAATACAAACACATGCATGTATATATTAAGGAAAAATATTTTTGATTTATATATAAAATATTTATATTTATTTACAATAAAATGTATACAGGTATAAATATATATACATATAAATATTTAGTTTTAATATATACATGTATGTGTGTGTATTTATATGTACATAATAAATATACAAAGTAAACACACATATAGTATGTAAACATAAACTTTTATTTTGGATGCGATTAATCGCGATTAATCGTTTGACAGCCCTAGAAAACACCATAGAGGCTAAGGCCCCGATCACACCGAACGCGCTTTTATGCCTGAACACGCGAGGCGCACAGCACTACCTTTTTTGGGTGACTTTTAAAAAAAGAGCAGTGCGCAGCGGTTTATTATGTTGCTAGGAAACCATCAAAACATTCGATTGGACAATGGAAAAAACGCGATGACGTCGAGCGCTTATTCGGCACAGAGTTGCTTTTTTTCAACTTCAGGCGCTCGGAGCGCTCCGGCAAAAACACGAGGCGCAGCAGGTGGTTAAAACGCGAGGCACCAGGGGCGCATAAACAGCGCACAGAACGCTCACTTTTTTCAAAAAAGGCGCGTCACACTGCACAAAATGCGTTCTGTCTGATCAGGGCCTAAGGAACCAGAAGTCTTACCATAACTTACTTCAGTGTTTAAGAATAAAAAACATTAATAAGCCTTAAGGTCTGGATCTTAAAGAGACAGTTTAATCAAAAAAAAAAAAAAAGGATTGTATATAGTGATTTCTAAGCATCATGTCATGTGACACTGAAGACTAGCGTAAATTACATAAAAAAATACTAAAATACAAAACTGTTATTTTAAATTGTATTTTTTTTTTTTTAATATTACTGTATTTTTGATCAAATATGTACAGCATTGGTGAGTATTAGAGATTCTCAGCTTTTGGTCACCTTTGACTGTAATTGTATATAAAAGAACAGCTTATTCAGTTACACAACCGAGACAGTTTGTATTTTGCACCTTACAGGGTTTGAACTTCCAAACATTTAGCTACCAAATTCTTATGAGATTGTTAATGACTGGGCCACATTACTTAAACATAAATTCCATGAGAAATTAGTTCATAACTCTTTTATTTCTCAAACATGCTGTGGACATTGGATATTGACAGTGTGGTCCTCATGACAGGCCTGCTTCTTCCACTGAGCAAGATGTCACTGATGACCAAGTCTAAAGTGAACAGTTCCAGGTCTGTAGCACCTCAGGAAACATTCCTGTGCTCTGTGGTCTAACATCATGGTATTACTACTCAGCTGAGTGTTTCCCAATATTTGTAGTAAACACTTGTGGGGATCAACTGGCATATAAACACATTTCACAGTGCACAGGTTAAAAGAACATAGTTCAAGGTTTTTGTAAGCAATACAATTAAGATACAACTGAAATTGGTAATTTGTACTTACATCTCACTTGTGTTTACTTTAAATACCTTATGAGGAACGTGAGAAATAGTCACGTCCAAAATGAATATAAAAACTAAATCTTAATGTTTTTCCCCCTATTAGAGCAACATTGCTAGTTCCTGAATAAAACACAGAAGGATCATTAATCTTTTCAAATTCCACTTTGTCTGAGATCAGGTTGAAATATGATTTCTGTTATTAAGCGCCAACATCCTTTTAAGAGCACTTGACCTGTTTATGTGTCAGCTTGCCTGTAAGTGAGCCAGTAGCACTCAGGGTTGGACAGTTAAAGACATTTTGGATACATATGCAAGTATAAAAGAGGGCTACTAATGTATAATGGTATTTGGTGCCTGTACACTAAATGATGTCATGCATGTTAACAGCTTAAAGAGTTTCTTTTTCCTTTTGATATCATGTAATAAAGTGGAAGTTTGCATTCGAAGACATATATTTAAGAGTTACACGTCAATACACAGTTTGACACATTAAAACAAATAAAATAAAATAAAACTAGAGTTTTCTGAAAAAAAAAAAAGGTGTGGAGTGTTATTAAACTAAGAGGCTGTGGGTGAACAACAGAATGATAGAACGACAGACATACAGATAGATTCACTAAATGACAGACATGGAGAGATTGTTTGTGTTTAGGGCACACTGTTAACATGGAGTTGGATACCCTGTGCTTATTCTCTTATTAAGAAACCTTCATGTTGAAAATGGATTTTGCAGCACAGTTAACTGCTATGGCCCAGAGTAGCCACAGCTTTATGGACGTGGCAGTTTTTGGCTCATCACTGAATAACGAGACATTAAAATAGCTTTTTTGGATTGGGGCAAATTATCACCACCCAACAGACCTCCCAGACACCCAAGGACTTTGTTGGAGGGAGGTTGCCATCAAGTGTCTGGAGAGTGTCTAGGCCCGATCTGTGACACAGCCAGACTCAGAGCTATAGAGATTTCACCAGAGACCCCCAGGACCACGAGGGACGGAGAGCATCCGCCCGCCACGATTGAGCAGCCTGTGAGGACAGCAACAACCATCACCCCATAGACGATGCCTTGATGTGAGTCTGGCAGAGGGAATTTTAGTTTGACATAGAGGACTGGTTAATTGACTGGGAAACGTCTCTGTCTCTGGATTCTTCTTGCACTGTGTCTTTGTCGCCCTCACGGATCTTAACCAGTCCAGATTCTTCATCATCACTAGTCCCCAGGAGTGCAAACTTGTCACCTTTCTGCGAAATTTGCAGTTTTCGCTGCTGCAGGCAACTGTCTATATTGCCAGAGGCTATGTAAAATGCAAAGGAACCAGCTAACAGTAAGCAGACATCCCACCTCTCCTGGAAGCTCAGAGGGTCTCCCGCATTCATAGTGGCTCCCTGACGCCCGCAAATTAATTACAATATCCAAGAAATCGTGGAAGCAAGGGACAGAACAAGCAAGAGGAAAGGCCACCATTTGAGCGAGAGAAAGACATCATGTTGTGATATAGTAAGCATGTATAATTCAGTTTGAAATAATGTTTAGCGTTCGTGGTATGAAAATGATAGCTGCGAGATGCTGGTGCCTGGCGGAGTGAACGAGGCTTGAAAGTGCGGTCGCGGTCGCAGCCTCCGCCGTGTTGCCAGATCCAATCTGAAATGAGTTTTTGCAGGGTGGGATGGCTGGATAAGCAACTTATTTTTGAAGTAATTGGGCTATGTTGGTGGTTAGATTAGCCTGTCTAAATGCATTTGTATCTGCTGTAAATTATGGTGTTCCAGTTTAAATGATGATTACCACGTGAGGCTGCTTATTCTTTGCGCGTGAGGCTGCTGTTGTGATAGCTATGAAGATTGTAAGTTACGTTATCGATACATTAGTTCGATACCCTTTGTAAAATGTCTCAGTCTTGACCTTAACTTTTGTCTCACATATCAGTAAGCTATTACTCTGACATGAGGTCGATTTGAGAACTGTTCGACCTACAAGTAAAGCATACCGTTTAATTTACAGTAATACTAGTTTCACTCAGCTCAAGTGGAGGCAGCATGTCATGGCACAGCCTAAGCGTCAGCCTGTTTCAAGATGAAACACCTCGCGTTTAGCCCGTCAGCTGCTTCAAAAAAGTCGAGAGCTGAAATGAAGATGGGGGGTAGTTTAGTGTGTCACCTTTTTCACCCCTGACAAGTTTGCACCCCTGGTCCCATTCATCACTGAGTCTTCATCACAACTAGTCCCAGCCATCATTATGTGTTCAGTGTCCCCTGCCCTGTCTCTCGCAAATCCTGCTTCTTGACTTAGACCTCCTTTCTTGCATGATCCACCATTCCCTCGCCTCCATCTCTGCAGGCTCTCTTTAGTTCCTCCGCCCACTCAAGCAGCCATGATCGGCCCTGGACAGTTGACCTATGGGCTCTGCCTCAATCCAAGCCCGTCAACTCCACCTTGGCCCATCGACTGGTCGGCTCTGCCTTGGCTAATCACCCTTTTGACTTCACCTGTGACTGGCATCCTTACAGCTCCTGCAGACTCCCTTTTCCTGCCGGCTCCACCTTAGTCTGACTTTCAAGCCTTCAGCTACACCTTGTCTCTTCACCCTTACTGCATTGTCAGGCTCCTTCTTCCCTCCGGCTCAACCAGTGTCTTCACTCGCACCGCCATCCCTGCAATCCTCCAGCACACAGGCTCCACCCTCTGCCGCTCATTGCCATGGCTCCACCTCGGCCTGTGGACCAGTCAGCTCTGCTTTAGCTTCTTGTCTTCTCAGCATCACCTGGGACTGTCTTCATTACGGCTCCTCCGAACTCCTTGTTCTGCCAGCTTCACCTCCTTCAGTCATCACTCCGCCATCATTATGGACCTCTGGGCGTTCAGCTCTGTCGGGATCTCTGCTCTGAGGAGCTCTGTCAGGCTTCTCCTTTCCTCTGGGATCCTCCTTTGTCCTCAGTCGCACCACTGTCCCTGTAGTCCTCCAGCACCCAGGCTCCATCTCTCATCACCGTGGCTCCACCTCGATCCATTGACCTGTCAGCTTCACTTTAGCTGCTCGCCCCCTCATGTCCACCTAGGGTCATTGTCTTTACGGCCTCTCTGGACTCCCTCGTTCTGCTGGCTCCACCTCGGTCAGTCATTGCTCTACCATCACCATGGATGTCTGGCTCCACCATGTCCCTTCACTCCTCTGGCTCCGCCTCTTTCCTCACTCGCACTGTCATCGCCACAGTCCTCCAGCACCCAGGCTCCACCTTGGCCACTCATTGTGGCGGCTCCACGTTGGTCTCCCAGATCCTCAACACCAGTTGCTTTCTTCGGCTCTGCAGGTACACCTGGGTCTCCTTCGACTACGTCTCCATCATTCGTCCCCATGTTGTTGTCAAGGTCTTCTCCACCATAGCTCCTCCCTCCCTCAACTCCACCATTGGCCTCTGTCATGGCTGTGCTCTCAGTCAGTCTACTCTAACTTGCCACCCCAACCATCACTTACCCTTTGTCCACCATCCATCTGCCTGCCTTTCTCCAGCAAACCACCTCCACATCATGGCGCGAGGCTGCACCTTCTTACTTTACATTGTCATGGACCTTTAGTTTGTTTATCAGTTTACTGTTTCCTTTGTTCTAGTTTTCTGCCACTCATCAGTTTCCATGGACACTCAGTCTTCACAGTTGTTTGTCATTTTGGTCCATCACCTGTGTTTTTAAGTTCCTCTTGGTTTTCTGTTCATTGTTGTTTGTGTTTGGTGCACACTGTTACATGGACTTGGATATCCTGTGCTTATTCTTTTATTAAAAAACCTTTGTGTTGGAAAATTTTGGAACCTTACGAGTAAAGATAGATAGATAGACAGGCAGACTACAGATGTTTCTCTGTTCATCAGTGACTGGTGTAGTGATGCATTAGCAGAATTTATTGGGTTGTATTTTGTTGTGACAGGAGTCAGTGATGTTTAAGGTAAAGGGTCATGACTACTCGCTCTTAAGAATTGCCAACTTGCCAAACTCATTTTGTCGACCCCCCAAATTAGTCCCAGATACTTGATCTGATTTCAATAATCCGACGTCTCTTTGTTAATCTATTTCTGTTGATTTTGGAGACCTTTTTTTCCAAGGGCAAAAACTTTGAAGAGAGGTTTATAGATGTTTTCCACCAAATTCTAGGAAATCTGGATGTTTAACTTCAAGATATCTGTGCTTGTAATCTCATATGATGGAACACCAGTGCAGTATTGTTTAGCATGAGAAGGACTTAGCATGTGGATTTTTTGGCAAATGCTTTCCCTTGTTTTCAACTGACCATGTGAATTAACATGATGTGCTGATGTTTTCACTTTAATAGTGGAAAAAAACATATTAACTGGATGGAATAAAACAGATTGATGGGTACATTAAGGTAACAGCTGTTCAAAGAAGTAGGGTTTCCTTTCTCAGTGCTACCAAATTCTGTTCATTCAAAATGCTTCCATTATTTTTGTGATCTTATTAAATCATTTTAATTAGAAGTTCTGTTTCAAATTATAGTTCACTCAGCTTTAGCTTTTTGACAGAATGTGCTAATCTTTATCATGTGAGGCATGCGAGGATGCAGATCATATTGCCGGAAAACAATTTTGTAATCCAAAAGTTTGACCAGAACTTAATTTACTTGAACTAAACGTGACTAAATGTGACCAAAAGAAGCAGAAACAGTTTCTGTTCACATTTTGGTAGATTTGTTTGCATCATTTAATATATATCTTGGTATGTTTTTTTTTTTGGTACCAGCTGTTCCTGTTTTAAATGCAAGTAGGTTCAAATAAGTTAATACAAAAAAGTGTAACATGCTAACTGAAAAATAAGCAACAATTTAAAATGCATCTCCTCAGATTTCAATGACATCAACTGCTTTATAATGTTATTTCAATATACATCAGAACAACAAAAAGGCCTACAACATATACAACCAGATCACTTACAAAATAGTGCAACATTCGTAGCTTTAAGCACAAGTACAGTGTAACAAAGCCATTAAGCCACTGTAATACATACTGGGCAACAGGGCTCACAGTGCAAAACCTGAATCTAAATCTGCATGCACCAGGCTCACAACATCACGTACGGAAAGGACAGAACCATTTTACGCAGCTACTAGGTAGTTTGTGCAAGCGGAATGGTGACAAAATTTGGAAATTAATTACACATTAGCTTAAGGAATGACAAGGCCGTTTTTTTTTTCAGACTTTTCAGAGTCACATGTGCATCCATTTGATAGTTGTTTTAACTTAATTATTTATACACATTAAGGCAATTAAGACATCATCTCATTGTGCTAGAATTCTAAGAAAATATGTAAACCGCAAACCAGAACCATGTACATCTCTATTATTTGATGTTAGAACGAAACTTAGCCATAAATAAACTTAAAGGGATAGTTCACACAAAAATGAAAATTTTGTCATAAATCTCACCCTCCTGACATTTCAAATCCATAAGACCTTCATTCATCTTCAGAACACAAATTAAGATATTTTTAGAAGTTTTTTTCTTTTTGTAAGCAGAGAAAACCACCTTTAACGTGGTAGCGGTGTTGCTGTCTATGCAGGGTCAGAAAGCTCGCGGATTTCATTAAAAATATCTTAGGTTGTGTTCCGAAGATGATCAAAGGTCTTATGGGTTTGGAATAACATGAGGGTGAGCAATTATTTACAGAATTTTCATTTTTGGATTAACTGTCTCTTACTTGTGCATACTTCAGTAACAGAATAAATAAGACAAATGCTTAAAACTGGCCATTTTGCTGAATCTACATGACCATTTCTTTTTCCGTAGAGGCTTTATGTGAGCATCTAACCACTTACTTAGAAGTTGTGAATGGAGACGTTACATTTAAAGGCCTTACAAGTTGGCTCAAAGCACACAACACATACAGCATTACCGTGACACCAGAAGCAGATGTGACGAATTTCATACTTAAAAAGAAATCCTGTGGAAAATAGGCTGGCTTACTTTTCGGAGAGATAAGGCCGATTACAGCCTCTAAAGCATCTCTAAAGCAAAATTATCAAGTGCATATGTGCACAAGAAGGGAATGTGTGTAAGCTCAAGGTATATCAAGACTGCAAGGCCGGAAACACGTAATAGGATGGTGTAGAAGTGATCTACTCAGTCCATCTGTAAAAGCTTTGCCCAAAGCTGAAGCGGGAACAAAGTGGATAAAAGTCGGAGAACTTGCGACTGATTCAGATCCGGTATGTCGGGCTTTCGAGATTGGACTTGTGGTTTGATAAAACACAAAACAGGTGGCCATTCATCAATGCTCGCCCGGATGTGCGCAGTATGTCCCAGAAACAAGGAGATCAAATTGGTGCCAGACACGGGCTGTCATGAATCCAAATCCACACTTTGTTGATTACACGTTCTTGCGTGTATTTCCACCTAACACTTTAACTGATCACACGTTTGTATATGTGAAATGCTTGTATGTATGTATGTATGCAAGTGTGTTTATGTCTCCAGTCCACCCCAGTACACCTATGGTGGCAGCTTCTCAGCGTTTTTGGACAGGCTGTGCAGAAGTGTTTTTTGAAAGTCTCCGTCAGACGCCTCAGGGACGAGAAACTCAATTAGCAGATCCCAGATGCAGTACACAAGATGCCTGCAAAAAATAAACAATCAGAGGAGGTCACAAGCACTGCTACATCCTGCACAGATACTGTATTATCAAGACCCATGGGAATGGTACTTAATAACATTACTTGCATTTTTCGAAAATTCAACGTAAAGCTTTAAAGCAAATTTATATTTGTTTGCAGTGTCATATCAAACTCAGTAAAAAACTTCTCTGACAGTAAAAACTAATGCAAATTATTAAATATTAATTCAAATTCAAGTTTAATAATTAAAAATATATTTTTTAAAGTGCACTTATTTATAAATTAATAATTATAATAATTCAATCAATGGAATTTAACTATTTATTAAATAAACAATACATGAATTTATTTAATTAATGCATAATTAATACTGCATTTATTTAAATTATATATATATATATATATATATATACACACACACATTTATTAATTGATAATAAATACTAATAACAATAATTATATGATATATATATATATATATATATATATATATATACTTAATATTAATTAAATTAATGGAATTTAATAAATAATACAGAAATTGAAATATAAAAATTTACTAGTAAATAAATGATAAATACATACATTTTCAAATATATTGATTTATAAATGAATACATAAATAAATTATTATATATATATATATATATACACACACACACACACACACACACACACTACAAAATACACTACAAAAATGAATTTAAAAAAATTTTATGATTAAAATTACTACTACTATTATTATTATTATAAGTAGCAATAGTAGTAGCAATATAATTATTTGTTCTTCTTCTTCTATTTATATTTAATACTAATTAAAAAAAAAAAATTATAGTATTTCAAAATGTAGTCTGCCTCAATATATATTCGAAAAATTTAAATTAGCTTTAAAGGTAAGTAACCATAAAGCATACTTTTAGTAACTAAAATGAGTGCATAAAAATGGGAATGAATGAATGAATGAATACATGAATTAAAGTACACTTATAAATAAATTAACTTTATATATTAAAATACCAAACTTTATATATTTAAATGCCATTCTTCATTCTTTATCAAAAGCAGTGGATGATGCATCCATGCTGCCTTCAGAAACCAACCAGATTAAGGTTTCTTAGAGGACAGGATGTTACGCAGACACTGGATTTGTAAATGTCTTGTTGCATCCCCCCCTTCGTATACTGTCTGCTATGGACACAGCTCATAAAGCAAAGGATACGGAGTCAATGCATAACTGATTGTAACAGCATCTGCTTCATCTGGACATTTACAGCAGACTACAGCATGTTCTAGTAAATCAAAGAGCAGCTCTCCTCATAATCCAAGCCGGTGAGAATAAATCTTGCATCCCACTGTGGTAACAGTCTACAAAGATGTCACGAAGCGGCCTGATAACAGCACACAGCGATGTATCTATTGAAAGCACATTTTTGCATTCTTTTAACGGCATCGCTTACTTACTGTGCCATAACAAGATGATGTAAGTAAATTACAACCTAAACATTTTAACCATTAAAGCCACATGTTCTAGGCCATGTCTGCTTACCTCATGAAATACTTATGCTCTTTTACAGGCACAAAACATTGACGAGGAGATGTTATATTTTAGACTGTATTTTAATATACGTGCTGAACATTAACATTAATAACCTCATAATTATGTTGGGAGTGCAACGTGTTGAACAATTGGCTGCAGGCTGATTTTTTTTTAATGTTCGTCTGTGTTTAGTACTCAAACACACCTGTTTATAGTGGGGTCCTGAAAAGAATCCACAACCGTCTGCCAAGATATCTTGTACTTCTCAGAGCCCAGCATATCAGAGATCAGATCTGGAAAACAGAATCACACAATAAACTCAGTCAAGGAACACTGAGATCTGCTGGACTGCAGCAAACTATTGATGAAGAACAGTCATTTTCTCTCAAGAGGTGGTTTCCCATGAACTTCCCTTGTTTAAGTTTTGATTCATTGATTCATCTCCTGAGCAATGGTGATGGTGTTGTGTTACTGAACAGCTGCTCGTCTGAATCACAATTATTTGCGAGATCTTTTCTCCAGGGTAAGCCTGATTGCCAAAATTGCAAACATGATTTTACATACTAATTTCCTTTTTTATTCTAAATCAATTACTGATCTATCAGTCAGTTAAGCAGGTGAAAAAAATCTGAGAATATGTAATTTACATATGGTCTATCTTTTAATTGTGTCAGTGAAAATTTCTGTACTAGTAGTAGGCACACATCAGTGTTATTTTACATAGGCATCATTTTTACTATTACATTAGTATCATTGATACTATTACAGTTTTTATTAGGGATCCACCAATATATCTGCCAATAATCTATATCGGCCGATAAAAGCAAAAAGCTGATGATCAGGGTAGATTATTTCCTGTTAAACAAAAGGTGGCAACTTGCAAGAACAAAATGTTTTGTGTTGAATTTAGCTGTACAGGGTAAAGCAATAAGAAATGCACGCAGTGCCATTAACACAAGTTCTATTTGATCAAGCTAGGATTGCCAAGTCTGCAGTTTTCCTTTCACAAAACATTATTTGTAATGCCCCTCCAATCCATTTATCACAAAGAGCTTTGTGCTTTGTTACTTCTGATACGAAACAATAGCCCCTTTCACATAGTAATACCAGTAAATTGCCGTAAAACTACCGGAACGACTTTACTGGTAAATACAAAAATGCTGTTCACACAGATAATGACATAGCGTCTTTTTACCAGAAAATCACTATTCACACATCAGTTTCAAAATACTGGTAAATTCTGTGAAATCACGAGGAGCTTTGTGCTTTGTTACTTCTGATAAGAAACAATAGCCACATTCACACAGTAACACCAGTAAATTGCCATTAAACTACTGGAATGACTTAACAGGTAAACACAAAAATGCATTGTTCACACAGGTAATGACATTCAGTCTTTTTACCGGTAACACATCATTCACACATCAGTTTCAAAATACCTGTAAATTCTGTGAATCACAAAGAGCTTTGTGCTTGGTTACTTCTGATAAAAAACAATAGCTCCTTTCACATATTAATAGCAGTAAATTGCTGTAAAATTACTGGAATGACTTTACAGTTGAATGCAAAAATGTGCTGTTTACACAGGTAACAACATTCTGATTTTTACTGGTAAAACACCACTCACACATCAGTTTCAACCTTTCACATAGTAATACCAGTAAACTGCTGTAAAATTACCAGAACGCCTTTACCGTTGAATGCAAAAATGCGCTGTTTACACAGGTTCACACATCAAACTACTGGTAAATTCTGTGACATCACAAAGAGCTTTGTGCTTTGTTACTTCTGATAAAAAACACACAGTAATACCAGTAAATTGCTGTAAAATGACATTGTATTAGACAACTTCAAACTGGGCTACACAGTGAGTAGTAAATGCTTCATTGCGTCAGTGTTTTTGTTTCTGGTTTAGGTTTTCATGTGTTTTCTTTTGATAATTTGCCTTGTTTCATGTTCCTGTCATGTGATTTTCTTGCCCTCATGTTTCTTGCCATGTGCTCCCTTAGTCTATCGCTGATGATACACTGGGCAATTTTTTGAGCAATGTTGCCGGGCAACTTTGGCAAATGTTGCCGTCAATGGGCAGCCAGGTAAGATACAGAGCCCACGACTGATCTAAATTATCCAGATGGAAATTTGTTACCCATTCTCAATGGGAAATTGCCCAAACAACATTGCTAAAAAAGGGTTGCCTGGCAACATTGCTCAAAAATTTGCCCAGTGCATCATCAGCATATGTGTCTTGTTCTCATTAGATGTTCATGTGCCTTTGTTCTAATTGGTTAATAGCTGTCCTTGACTTAACACAGCACTGTGCAGCTCGATTGAATTTTGACTTGAAGCAGTGCATGCCGGTTAGAAATTTTGTTCGACCTGAGACAGCGCTGACGGCATTGGTTGGTTTTTGTCATGTGACCCTCAGTGTTTTATATTAAAGTAGCCCTTATGTTGCCATTGTTACTTGTCCAGCTTTGAACTGTGTAACCAGCTGTTGGTGAGTTTGTGTTTCTGTTCATGCCAAGTCAAGTCTGTTCATGTCAAGTCAAGTCTATTCATGTCAAGTCTGTTTTAAGTCAAGTTTGTTTATTGTTTTTGTCACATTTTGGATTTAATAAAAGCTGCACTTGGGTTCTTATCACAACTTGCCTTCAGTGGAATTTTGTTACAGTCAGAATGTTCTGATTGGCCCAGAGTAGACATCTTACATCAGCACTTTCTGAGACTGGTTGCATAAACTGCTTAGACTAGTCTTAAAAAGTTAGCCATCTAATTTGTTTCTTCAAGACTGGTCATAACATTTTTAAGTCAGACTGGCCCAGTCAGAAAAGTAAGACTGATTACCTCTTGGCTAACTGTTAGTTGGTCAAACTATTTCTTAAGACACAGTCTTAACATAGTGGCTATGTTTATGAAACTGGCCACCGAATTCGTATGTGCTCATACCGGTAATCTCGTTATGCATTCTCACAGAGCACATTACAGGTAATTTACTGGTAATGCAGAATACAATTTCTCATACCGGTAAATTGCTGGAACTAATTTACCTGTGTTTTTGAAAAGGTCCTGTTCACACATGAGCTCTTAACGGTAATTTACCAGTAGTTTACCAGTTAAGACCAAGTGTGTGAAAAAGGCTAATGTCTCAGTTTTAAATCCTGCATATTTTATTACAAAATTCAAACAATAAATGTTGTTTTGAGAATGTTGTTCACCCAAAATTGAAAATTCTGTCATAATTTACTCACACTCAAATTAAGATATTTTTGATGAAATCTGTGAACTTTCTGACCCTCTATAGACAACAAGGGTCCTACCACGGTCAAGGCCAATACATTTTGTGTGCAAAGAAAACTACAAACTACTTTATTCAACAGTTGCTATCTATGGAGGGTCACAGCTCTCAGATTTCATCAAAAATGTCTTAATTTGTGTTCCGAAGATGAATGAAGGTGTTATGGGTTTGGAACGACATGGGGGTGAGTAATTAATGACAGATTTTTTTTTTTTTTTTTTTTGGTGAAATGTCCCTTTAAATGTGGTGTGACTGCTGTAGCAACTATAATAAAAAATAAACAATAATGAACATCAGAAGGTGTGTATAAAATGCAGTACAAATTACCAAAATGTATCACGTCTCATATAATCACTCTACCAGTGTTTTAACCAAAAGAAAGACATCTTATAAAACAGCTTAAGAACAATACGTCAATTAATGTTGCATTTACCTGAGGAAAGTTATCCATGTTCATTAGTAAGCTATATAAAAATACTAGAGGGAGCTTATTTGCTGGTAATAACAGTATATATGTATGTTTGAATGAATCTGTCTTTACGTGCAATTGAGTTTTATACATAAAACCTTTTTATTTGAGTGTGAATATTTATACTAAAAATAAAAAGCATTGAATGTAATAGTGTTAACCTCTAATGTACCAAGAGGAATAAAGAAATTTAAATGGTGTATTGGTGCATCTCTAGCTTTTACTAATATTTTAAAACTTTTAAATTAGTAATTTTGTTCCATGTTTTAGTCATTTTTAGTAGTTTTATACATGCTTTAGTTATTTTAGTACATTAAAATGAGAAATATTTCCTTGGCACTTAAAATAACTTACATTTTTGTTTTTGAAGTCTCTATATGTTCACCAAAGCTACATTTATTTGAGTAAAAATACAGTAGAAACAGTAATTTCTGAAATATTATTACAATTTAAAACAACTGTTTTCAATTTTATTATATTTTAAAATGTAATTTATTCCCCTGATTACAAGCTAAATTTTTAGCATCATTACTCCAGTCTTCAGTTGTGCTGCTTATTATTTTTGTGGTTATTTTTTTTCCTCAGGATTCTTTGATGAATAGAAAGTTGAAAAGAACAGCATTTAAAATAGAAATAATTTGTAAAAATTATAAATGTCTTTGTATCAATTCAGTGTATTGTTGCTATGTCTATGAATATGTGTCTATGTGCATATTACGTGGAGTCTCACCTGGCAATAGTTTCATAAGGCACTGCAGAGCCTGCTCCCTACTCTCCTCTTTCTGCTGCTGGCTGCGTTGGGGTCTGGGTTGAGCCGGCAGACTTCCTCCAGGCCAGATGGCCTCCTGCAGCACCTGGAGATATATCACCCAATACTGCGTACAGGTCAGGTTAACCACACCCACCTCCAGCCACCTGTGAGCCAATCACAACAAGACAAACATTTTAATATGACGCTATCAGAAGCATTCTGAACATTGTCCTATGACCATTTAAATGACGTGCTGCCCGAAACACGCTACAGACCATGTGTGATTAAAATATATTCAAAAAGTCATGTGTTTGGACTCCATCCGTCACGGATGTCCTTCAGCCAGTTGCAGTTCACATGTGCCACTGTAATGTACTTTGTCTATTTCAGTTAAAATCTGTGACGGGCCGCATATGGATATAGTTTGTCCTAAAAAAAACAGCAGCTCATTTCACAGAATCAACTCTGCAAAATTACTTTTGGCCACCTAACGCTGAATAAATTACGGATAACTGAGGGATTGCATAACATTACTGTGGATGAGACGGTTTAATCTTAATAATAATCACTACCATTTTGGCAGACAGTCGTCTTAACAAATGGAACTGAACAAAAGATGTGGAAAAAGTATTATAAAACATTACCATTTTTATGAGAGAAGCTATTAGGACAGAAAAAAGAATCAGAAAACTTAAAGGATGGAAAAGGATCATGTGTATTGATTATAAAAATAATGACATGATCGATCCGGTGCTATATTAGTATCACTGGTACACTATTACAGTTTTTCTTAATGTTTTGAATTAGATTTAATAAACTTTTAGTAATTTTTGTCTGTTTTTGTTGTTTTAGTGGTTTTAGTACTTCAACTCAATAAGCAATTGTAGTCAAGAAAGGTTTTACTTGAAACAAGTGACAAAAAGTCAGTAAGTTATTATAAATATATAACCCAATCAGGGCTCTAATAAGCAACTAGGAAACCACATGCTTTCATCTAAGGGTTTTTTTCTCTCACTAATAGTATGTGAAGTGGACCCCGGAATTTCATGTGTCACTGATTTAAATCTGTCTCGTTCTTCGATTGCATAGTTGGTTTATTTTGGTCCTGACTCTTTGAAATGTCACAGATGCTACATGGTGACAGAGCCTGAGATCCAGAGAACCTCTTATGGTCATGCTTACTCAGTGCCAAAAAAAAACAGTTTAACAATACTTCATTTTCTATTAAATGCCAAGAATCTGAAAACACAGCTGTCCAAAATGCATATGTCTTATGTTTTTGTCAAAGTGAACACAGCAAGCCAAAGTCTGCTCTCCTTCATTGCTACTATGTGTCTTGCATAGCTGCCTTTAGACCCTCAAACAGAATGATGGGTTTCCCAGTGGCCATTAAACGACAATTATGGTCAAATTTCAATGACCCAGTAATAACATGACAGAATTTCATCTGCATTGCCTTTCTGCTAATGCAGAGATTTCCTATACTTATACACTGATGAAAGTCTACGATAGTAGAAAAACATTAATACGCACAGGGCTGCTACTCTGTTCCATGACAAAATTTTATTTTTAGAGCCTGCAGTAGGCTTTAATAGTAGATTTTGCGTCAGTTTAGTAGTCTCTTGCAGATTTTTATTTCCTGGAATGACATTAAAAGTGCATTTCTATAAATGTGTCATTCAAAACTCTAGCTTGCTGGCCAAACAAGAGTACTAAGTTTTAGCAGGGCTTCTGAAAAGGCTTGCACCGGTCTGACTGAGAACGTACGTAATTCTCAAGAAGCTCTGATGTAAGGTGATGGAACAAAAACTAGCTGTTCCAAAACAACAAGTGGAGCATTTTATTCCATTAATGGCATTTCTGCCATTATAAAGGCCAGTTAATGTGGACTGGCGCGGCCTTTGATGGAGACGTGCAGCGTTAGAGGGGGAAGACGTTTCTCAAGCCAACAGGGGTGGAAAACAAGGGTGGCTGGAGCTCACTGGAGCCAATTAAGTTTCAACTACACTTTTCAGATTTTATTGTGAGTCTTCATTTCTTGACTCTCCAACAATATAAACATGATAAGTATATTCCATGCAGAGCCTTGCCTGATCTGCATCTCACATAAACTTGGAAAAACTGATGTGCTGAAGACTAATCTCAGTAGGAACTGAATTACATGGAGCTCTAATTATGATCCGATCAACTGATATCTGAGAACGGTGAGGAAAGGACAAATGACCTCAGGTTGTTAAAACTATTTGCGGACAGAGACAATGAATGAAAAGAATTTTAAAGTTTGACATCACTTTCATACTTCTGAATACAAGACAGTTGTCAGCACATCAAGGCAGACCATATAATAACCTTGAGGACACAGGAAAAAAATGTTAATAATAAATCATAATACTGGTTTGGCAAAGTCTTGTCTAAAAGTTTAGCAAGTTCAAAAGGCAGACAGCACGACGGAACAATAAAAAGACAGAATAAAAGTAAAGACAGAACAATGGAACTACAGAATGAAAGAACTAACAGAACAGATAATATGATAACTAGAATGATATATAAAACAAAAGATGGAACGATAGAATGATAGACAGAATGATAGATAGACAGAACGATAGATAGATCGAACGAACGAAAGATAGAACGATAGACAGAATAATAGAACGATAGACAGAACGATAGATAGATATAGATTGATAGAACGATAGACAGAATGATAGAACGATAGAACGATAGATAGAACGACAGATAGAACGACAGAACGATAGATAGAACGATAGATAGATAGATAGATAGATAGATAGATAGATAGATAGATAGATAGATAGATAGATAGATAGATAATGATACACAGAACGAGATCGAATCATAGACAGAACGAAAGATACATAGATAAAATGATAGAACGATAGAACGATAGATAGATAGATAGATAGATAGATAGATAGATAGATAGATATAGATAGATAGATAGAACGACAGAACGATAGATAGAATGATAGATAGAACGATAGATAGAACGATAGATAGATAGATAGATAGATAGATAGATAGATAGATAGATAGAACGCAAGAGTGATATAACAATAGAATAACAGATAGATAGATAGATAGATAGATAGATAGATAGATAGATAGATAGATAGATAGATAGATAGATAGATAGATAGATAGATAGATAGATAGATAGATAGATAGATCAACTGATATCTGAGAACGGTGAGGAAAGGACAAATGACCTCAGGTTGTTAAAACTATTTGCGGACAGAGACAATGAATGAAAAGAATTTTAAAGTTTGACATCACTTTCATACTTCTGAATACAAGACAGTTGTCAGCACATCAAGGCAGACCATATAATAACCTTGAGGACACAGGAAAAAAATGTTAATAATAAATCATAATACTGGTTTGGCAAAGTCTTGTCTAAAAGTTTAGCAAGTTCAAAAGGCAGACAGCACGACGGAACAATAAAAAGACAGAATAAAAGTAAAGACTGAACAATGGAACTACAGAATGAAAGAACTAACAGAACAGATAATATGATAACTAGAATGATATATAAAACAATAGATGGAACGATAGAATGATAGACAGAATGATAGACAGACAGAACGATAGATAGATCGAACGAACGAAAGATAGAACGATAGACAGAATGATAGAACGATAGACAGAACGATAGATAGATATAGATTGATTGATAGAAAATGATACACAAAACGAGATCGAATCATAGACAGAATGATAGATACATAGATATATAGATAAAATGATAGAAGGATAGATAGATAGATAGAACACTAGAACAATAGATAGAATGACAGAACAATAGAACGATAGATAGAACGACAGATAGAACGATAGAACGATAGATAGATAGATAGATAGATAGATAGATAGATGATACACAGAACGAGATCGAATCATAGACAGAACGATAGATAGATATAGATAGATTAAAAAATGATACACAGAACGAGATCGAATCAGACAGAACGATAGATACATAGATAAAATGATAGAACGATAGAACGATAGATAGATAGATAGATAGATAGAACACTAGAACAATAGATAGAACGATAGAACGATAGAACGATAGATAGATAGATAGATAGAACGCAAGAATGATATAACAATAGAATAATAGATCGATAGATCGATAGATAGATAGATAGATCGATATATAGATAGATCGATATATAGATAGATAGATAGATAGATAGATAGATAGATAGATAGATAGATAGAATGACAGAACGATATATAGAAAATGATAGATAGATAGATAGATAGATAGATAGATAGATAGATAGATAGATAATGATACACAGAATGAGATCGAATCATAGACAGAACGATAGATACATAGATAAAATAGAACGATAGAACGATAGAACGATAGATAGATAGATAGATAGATAGAACGCAAGAATGATATAACAATAGATAGATAGATAGATAGATAGAATGATAGAACGATCGATAGATAAAACGATACATAGAACAATAAATAGAACGATAGACAGAACGATAAATTGAATGATAGAACAATAGAACGATAGAACGATAGATAGATAGATAGATAGATAGATAGATAGATAGATAGATAGATAGAACGCAAGAATGATATAACAATAGAATAATAGATCGATAGATAGATAGATAGATAGATCGATAGATAGATCGATCGATATATAGATAGATAGATAGATAGATAGATAGATAGAATGACAGAACGATAGATAGAAAATGATAGATAGATAGATAGATAATGATACACAGAACGAGATCGAATCATAGACAGAACGATAGATACATAGATAAAATGATAGAACGATAGAACGATAGATAGATAGATAGAACGCAAAAATGATATAACAATAGATAGATAGATAGATAGATAGATAGAATGATAGAACGATCGATAGATAAAACGATACATAGAACAATAAATAGACAGAACGATAGATAGAACGATAAATTGAATGATAGAACAATAGAACGATAGAACGATAGATAGAACGCTAGAGCAATAGATAGAACGACAGAACGATAGAACGATAGATAGATAGATAGATAGATAGATAGATAGAGCGATAGAACGATAGAGCGATAGAACGATAGATAGATAGATAGATAGATAGATAGATAGATAGAACGCAAGAATGATATAACAATAGAATAATAGATCGATAGATAGATAGATAGATAGATAGATAGATAGATAGATCGATCGATAGATAGAATGACAGAACGATAGATAGAAAATGATAGATAGATAGATAGATAGATAGATAGATAGATAGATAGATAGATAGATAATGATACACAGAATGAGATCGAATCATAGACAGAACGATAGATACATAGATAAAATGATAGAACGATAGAACGATAGATAGATAGATAGATAGAACGCAAGAATGATATAACAATAGATAGATAGATAGATAGATAGAATGATAGAACGATCGATAGATAAAACGATACATAGAACAATAAATAGACAGAACGATAGATAGAACGATAAATTGAATGATAGAACAATAGAACGATAGAACGATAGATAGAACGCTAGAGCAATAGATAGAACGACAGAACGATAGAACGATAGATAGATAGATAGATAGATAGATAGATAGATAGAGCGATAGAGCGATAGAACGATAGAACGATAGAGCGATAGAACGATAGATAGATAGATAGATAGATAGATAGATAGATAGATAGATAGATAGATAGATAGATAGATAGTTGCACATCTGTCAGCTGGCTCAGTCAGGCTGCATTGAGATCAGTGGAGAGTGGAGAGCCACAAATTTTCAACTGGACTGAGATCTGGATATGTCCTTGGCCACTCCAAAACATTAACAATGATCTAAATACATTCCTCTAGCTTTGGCTTTATGTTTGCGGGTACTATCATGATGGAAAACAAATCTCCCACACACAGGTGTCCAGCGGACTCCATCACGTTTTTCTCCATGATTTCCTTGTTTATTTAACTCTCTCAATCCAATTAGGGCCTGCTGAAAAAAGCATCCACACAGCTTGATGCCCCTGCCACCACTATGCTTCACAGCTGGAGCACTGTTTTTCTGATGATGTTCACTTACACCAGACATGCTCTTTAGTCTGATGACTAAAAAGATCAATTTTTCTTTCATCAGACCACAGAACCTTCATCCAGATGGCTTCTGAGTTTCCCACATGCATTCTTGCATGCCGAGATGTTGTATAACATTTTATCAATGGCTTTTTCTTTGCCACTCTGTCACTCACTCATTAAGCTGTGACTGGTGAAGCAGCAGTTTTAAGCAGTTTCTATAATCTCAGTCACTGTAGCCAGTTATCGCTGTCCTTTTGGTGGCCTCCTTCAGCATTCTCTTTCTTACACAGTCACTTTCCATTTCTTAATCATTGATTTAACTGCACTCCAAGGAATATTCAATCAATGACTTGGAAATCATCTTGTTTTCATGCCCTGTGCTTTCCATTGACTTGCTTGGTTTATTTATTTTTTCATGCTTCAAGTTCTGCCACAATTCTGATTACAACTAAAATGTTGAAGAGTTACAGCTGTCAGAAATTAGTAGTTAGTATTAGAAGTGTAGTGGCTCTTGCTTTGAATGACTTCAGCACATCAGTGATGACCACAGGACATCACCAGTTTCTCAAACTGCACTGGTGTGATCTTGGTCCACTCTTTTTCCAGTCTCTTACATAGTTCGGCAGCTGTGGTGGGTTTCTTAGCCATAACTTTGTCGCCAAGGACTTTCCAGAGATTTTCAATTGAGTTTAGATCAGGACAAGTTTTTAGCTTGTAGGAACTGCTTTAACCATTTTGCAGTGTGACAGGGGCATTGTCTTACATGAAAACGAGACTGGTTGGAAGATGCTTGCAGGGAAGGAACTGCATGTTGCTGAAGGAGGTTCTGATAAACATTTGCATATCGCCTGACTTCTCATAAAGTCCCCATGAAATCAAAATGTAAGTTTTTTTGTTAAAAACCGGAAAGTTAGGCTGTCAGTTAAAGCTGCAGCCTGTAAGTTTTGCCTCTTTGTCGCCACCTCAGTTTGAAACCTGCAATTGCAGTTATTTGCAGAATTACCTTCTTTATGTGGGTTGTGCATCGGCATGGCTCCTCAGCTAAGATGAACCTAATGTGTCATGTCAAAAAATTAGGACACCCTATTGAATTCCATGGCTTTCTGTATCAGGAGACGGTAAAATATATGATCTTTGGCAGGTCTTAAAATTTGGAAAATAAAACCTCTGATGAACAACAATACATGACTTATTGCACCATGTCATTATTAACTGAATAAAAATAAAGCCAAAATGGACAAGCCATGTGTGACAAAGTTAGGACACCCTTACTCTTAACATTTAAGGGGGTAAATAGCAGTTAGACGCTGCTTATCAAATGCCTTTGATTAACTGATCATCAGCAAGAGTTAGCACATCTATAAGCAGACATTTTGGCAGCTGGTCTGGAGCTTTCAGGTGTGTGTTAATGCAATGCCAAAGAGAAAAGACATCAGCAATGATCTTGGAGAAGCAACTGTTGCTGCCTATCTGGGAAGAGTAACACGGCCATTTCCAAACGATTTGAAGTCCATCTTTCCACAGTGCGGAAGATTACTCACAAGTGGAAGACATTCAAGACAGACACTAATCCTCCCAGAAGTGGACGTCCCATGAAGTTCACCCCAAGATCAGACCATGTAATACTAAAAGAATTGACAGACAACCCAAGAAGTTCACCACAGACTCGACAGGCATCAGTTAACATTTTAAATGAAAAAGTTCATGATAGTACAATTAGAAAAAATATGGGACAAGTACGGTATTTTTTGGAAAGCTTGCCAAAAGAAAACCTCTTCTATCTAAAAAAAAAGCATGGCAGCATGGTTTAGGTTCGCAAAGTTGCATCTGAACAAACTGTAAGACTTCTACAACAATGTCCTTTGAACAGATGAGACCAGAGTGGAGATGTTTGGCCATAATGCACAGCACCAAGTTTGGTGAAAACCTGCACATCACATCTGCACAAACACCTCATATCAAAAGTCACACATGCAGGCTGAGGACTGATGACTTTGGGCTTGTTTTGTAGCCACAGGACCTGGGGACCTCATAGTCATTGAGGCAACCATGAACTCCTCTGTATACCAAAGTATCCAAAGTTAAATGTGAGGCCATTCGTCTGACAGCTAAGCTTGACCAAAATTGGGTTATGTGGCCCAGACGAAGTCCAGACCTCATCCTGACTCAAACACTGAGTTGAGAGCTGTCCATAAACAAATGCCCATGAACCTGTAGAGAAGAGTGGGCCAAAATTCCCTCAGAATGATGTGAGAGACTGATAAAGTCATACAGGAAATTATTACTTCAAATTATTACTGCTGGTCTTCAACTTCAAAATCGTCCTACAATGCTGTTTTACCTTTCTTTGTAAAGGGCATTTGATCTTCTTTGTATGTTCACTTTGTAAACACTAGATTGGTATTTCTGCAGCGATGTAGGATGATTTTGAAGTTGGGGAAGAAAACGAGATGGGAGTTTTTCGAAATACCCTAACTGTATTAACCCGGATCACACGGGCTACACATCGCAGAGACGAGACAAGATGAGCATTAGAAGTTAAAAAGCATATAAATTGTCAATTTGTTTTGAAAATGACTGATCATTTATATATAAATCAGGACACCCTATTGAATTCCATCGTTTTCTGTATCAGGACATGGTAAAAAAAAAAAATATATGATCTTTGGCAGGTCTTAAAATTTGGAAAATAAAACCTCTGATGAACAACAATACATGACTTATTGCACCATGTCATTATTAACTGAATAAAAATAAAGCCAAAATGGACAAGCCATGTGTGACAAAGTTAGACACCCTTACTCTTAACATAGGATTTAAGAGGGTAAATAGCAGTTAGACGCTGCTTATGAAATGCCTTTGATTAACTGATCATCAGCAAGCGTTAGCACATCCATAAAAGCAGACATTTTGTCAGTTTGCTGGTCTGGAGCTTTCAGGTGTGTGTTAATGCAATGCCAAAGAGAAAAGACATCAGCAATGATCTTGGAGAAGCAACTGTTGCTGCCATCTATCTGGGAAGAGTAACACGGTCATTTCCAAATGATTTAAAGTCCATCTTTCCACAGTGAGGAAGATGGAAGACATTCAAGACAGACACTAATCCTCCCAGAAGTGGACGTCCCAGGAAGTTCACCCCAAGATCAGACCATGTAATACTAAAAGAATTGACAGACAACCCAAGAAGTTCACCACAGACTCGACAGGCCTCAGTTAACATTTTAAATGAAAAAGTTCATGATAGTACAATTAGAAAAATATGGGATAAGTACGCATTTTTGGAAAGCTTGCCAAAAGAAAACCTCTTCTATCTTAAAAAAAAAAAAAAAAAAGCATGGCAGCATGGTTTAGGTTCGCAAAGTTGCATCCGAACAAACCGTAAGACTTCTAGAACAATGTCCTTTGAACAGATGAGACCAGAGTGGAGATGTTTGGCCATAATGCACAGCACCAAGTTTGGTGAAAACCTGCACATCACATCTGCACAAACACCTCATATCAAATGTCACACATGCAGGCTGAGGACTGATGACTTTGGGCTTGTTTTGTAGCCACAGGACCTGGGGACCTCATAGTCATTGAGGCAACCATGAACTCCTCTGTATACCAAAGTATCCAAAGTTAAATGTGAGGCCATCCGTCTGACAGCTAAAGCTTGACCAAAATTGGGTTATGCAACAGAGTCAAGGTGTTCGAGTGGCCCAGACGAAGTCCAGACCTCACCCTGACTCAAACACTGAGTTGAGAGCTGTCCATAAACAAATGCCCATGAACCTGTAGAGAAGAGTGGGCCAAAATTCCCTCAGAACGATGTGAGAGACTGATAAAGTCATACAGGAAATTATTACTTCAAATTATTACTGCTGGTCTTCAACTTCAAAATCGTCCTACAACGCTGTTTTACCTTTCTTTGTAAAGGGCATTTGATCTTCTTTGTATGTTCACTTTGTAAACACTAGATTGGTATTTCTGCAGCGATGTAGGATGATTTTGAAGTTGGGGAAGAAAACGAGATGGGAGTTTTTCGAAATACCCTAACTGTATTAACCCGGATCACACGGGCTACACATCGCAGAGACGAGACAAGATGAGCATTAGAAGTTAAAAAGCATATAAATTGTCAATTTGTTTTGAAAATGACTGATCATTTATATATAAATCAGGACACCCTATTGAATTCCATCGTTTTCTGTATCAGGACATGGTAAAAAAAAAAAATATATGATCTTTGGCAGGTCTTAAAATTTGGAAAATAAAACCTCTGATGAACAACAATACATGACTTATTGCACCATGTCATTATTAACTGAATAAAAATAAAGCCAAAATGGACAAGCCATGTGTGACAAAGTTAGACACCCTTACTCTTAACATAGGATTTAAGAGGGTAAATAGCAGTTAGACGCTGCTTATGAAATGCCTTTGATTAACTGATCATCAGCAAGCGTTAGCACATCCATAAAAGCAGACATTTTGTCAGTTTGCTGGTCTGGAGCTTTCAGGTGTGTGTTAATGCAATGCCAAAGAGAAAAGACATCAGCAATGATCTTGGAGAAGCAACTGTTGCTGCCATCTATCTGGGAAGAGTAACACGGTCATTTCCAAATGATTTAAAGTCCATCTTTCCACAGTGAGGAAGATGGAAGACATTCAAGACAGACACTAATCCTCCCAGAAGTGGACGTCCCAGGAAGTTCACCCCAAGATCAGACCATGTAATACTAAAAGAATTGACAGACAACCCAAGAAGTTCACCACAGACTCGACAGGCCTCAGTTAACATTTTAAATGAAAAAGTTCATGATAGTACAATTAGAAAAATATGGGATAAGTACGCATTTTTGGAAAGCTTGCCAAAAGAAAACCTCTTCTATCTTAAAAAAAAAAAAAAAAAAGCATGGCAGCATGGTTTAGGTTCGCAAAGTTGCATCCGAACAAACCGTAAGACTTCTAGAACAATGTCCTTTGAACAGATGAGACCAGAGTGGAGATGTTTGGCCATAATGCACAGCACCAAGTTTGGTGAAAACCTGCACATCACATCTGCACAAACACCTCATATCAAATGTCACACATGCAGGCTGAGGACTGATGACTTTGGGCTTGTTTTGTAGCCACAGGACCTGGGGACCTCATAGTCATTGAGGCAACCATGAACTCCTCTGTATACCAAAGTATCCAAAGTTAAATGTGAGGCCATCCGTCTGACAGCTAAAGCTTGACCAAAATTGGGTTATGCAACAGAGTCAAGGTGTTCGAGTGGCCCAGACGAAGTCCAGACCTCACCCTGACTCAAACACTGAGTTGAGAGCTGTCCATAAACAAATGCCCATGAACCTGTAGAGAAGAGTGGGCCAAAATTCCCTCAGAACGATGTGAGAGACTGATAAAGTCATACAGGAAATTATTACTTCAAATTATTACTGCTGGTCTTCAACTTCAAAATCGTCCTACAACGCTGTTTTACCTTTCTTTGTAAAGGGCATTTGATCTTCTTTGTATGTTCACTTTGTAAACACTAGATTGGTATTTCTGCAGCGATGTAGGATGATTTTGAAGTTGGGGAAGAAAACGAGATGGGAGTTTTTCGAAATACCCTAACTGTATTAACCCGGATCACACGGGCTACACATCGCAGAGACGAGACAAGATGAGCATTAGAAGTTAAAAAGCATATAAATTGTCAATTTGTTTTGAAAATGACTGATCATTTATATATAAATCAGGACACCCTATTGAATTCCATCGTTTTCTGTATCAGGACATGGTAAAAAAAAAAAATATATGATCTTTGGCAGGTCTTAAAATTTGGAAAATAAAACCTCTGATGAACAACAATACATGACTTATTGCACCATGTCATTATTAACTGAATAAAAATAAAGCCAAAATGGACAAGCCATGTGTGACAAAGTTAGACACCCTTACTCTTAACATAGGATTTAAGAGGGTAAATAGCAGTTAGACGCTGCTTATGAAATGCCTTTGATTAACTGATCATCAGCAAGCGTTAGCACATCCATAAAAGCAGACATTTTGTCAGTTTGCTGGTCTGGAGCTTTCAGGTGTGTGTTAATGCAATGCCAAAGAGAAAAGACATCAGCAATGATCTTGGAGAAGCAACTGTTGCTGCCATCTATCTGGGAAGAGTAACACGGTCATTTCCAAATGATTTAAAGTCCATCTTTCCACAGTGAGGAAGATGGAAGACATTCAAGACAGACACTAATCCTCCCAGAAGTGGACGTCCCAGGAAGTTCACCCCAAGATCAGACCATGTAATACTAAAAGAATTGACAGACAACCCAAGAAGTTCACCACAGACTCGACAGGCCTCAGTTAACATTTTAAATGAAAAAGTTCATGATAGTACAATTAGAAAAATATGGGATAAGTACGCATTTTTGGAAAGCTTGCCAAAAGAAAACCTCTTCTATCTTAAAAAAAAAAAAAAAAAAGCATGGCAGCATGGTTTAGGTTCGCAAAGTTGCATCCGAACAAACCGTAAGACTTCTAGAACAATGTCCTTTGAACAGATGAGACCAGAGTGGAGATGTTTGGCCATAATGCACAGCACCAAGTTTGGTGAAAACCTGCACATCACATCTGCACAAACACCTCATATCAAATGTCACACATGCAGGCTGAGGACTGATGACTTTGGGCTTGTTTTGTAGCCACAGGACCTGGGGACCTCATAGTCATTGAGGCAACCATGAACTCCTCTGTATACCAAAGTATCCAAAGTTAAATGTGAGGCCATCCGTCTGACAGCTAAAGCTTGACCAAAATTGGGTTATGCAACAGAGTCAAGGTGTTCGAGTGGCCCAGACGAAGTCCAGACCTCACCCTGACTCAAACACTGAGTTGAGAGCTGTCCATAAACAAATGCCCATGAACCTGTAGAGAAGAGTGGGCCAAAATTCCCTCAGAACGATGTGAGAGACTGATAAAGTCATACAGGAAATTATTACTTCAAATTATTACTGCTGGTCTTCAACTTCAAAATCGTCCTACAACGCTGTTTTACCTTTCTTTGTAAAGGGCATTTGATCTTCTTTGTATGTTCACTTTGTAAACACTAGATTGGTATTTCTGCAGCGATGTAGGATGATTTTGAAGCTGAGGAAGAAAATGAGATGGGAGTTTTTCAACATAGAATAACTGTATTAACCCAGATCACACGGGCTACACATCGCAGAGACAAGACAAGATGAGCATTTGAAGTTAAAAAGTATATAAATTGTCAATTTGTTTTGAAAATGACTGATGATTTCGCTAGATAAGACCCTTTTTACTCGTCTGGGATTGTTTAGAGCCCTTTGAAGCTGCATTTATGGAAGTTCAAACTTGGGGGCACCATACATATCCATTATATGGAGAGAAATCCTGAAATGTTTTTCTCAAAAAACATAATTTCTTTACGACTGAAGAAAGAAAGACGTGGAGTACATTATCTGTACATTTTTGTTCTGAAAGTGAACTTCTCCTTTAAAAACTCTTGTCAGGATAACTTCAAACAGGACTAAGCAGTGACCTCGAAAACTTCTCTAATTATTTTTAAATACGAATGTAAAAAAATATATACATTTCAGTTTGATTTTTAAAAGGAAATCCACACTCTATAAAAGTCTAGGACCATGAAATGGCCCAGAGAGACAGAAAGTGATTTTCGTGCAGGTGTCTGTGTAACAGGTGTCTGTGCAGACTAATTATTCAGAGACTCTTGTCCAAATAGAGGCAACAAGGAGACCAATTCAGCTCCTGCTTTCTTAGCAAATGGAACATAATGACCTTTATGGGCAGCCAAGAGCTGAACGGCATCAATTTGTGCTGTGAAATAATCAAATGCTCTGGGTTGTGTGCCAGCTTTTTTTAAACAAGCCATTACAAGTTAGCAGTCTGTTTTAAAACCCAGAGGAATGTTGGACCAAAACAAATTGTCTTTCCCAAGTCCAAATTAACTGGTTTATCTCAGATTAATCCATCTCCATGCACAACTACTGCAAAACAAGCACATACTTTCACCTCAGAGGCCACATCCTAAGCTAGAAATAATTTCTTGGCATGGACAGCAGCTTGCATGGGCAGATTTGTTTGTAAGGAATCATCTCTGGTGCGATTTACCAAAGAAAAAAATGAGAAACAAACATTTTCCATAGGGACGCGATAGCGACGCTGTGTGGTATTTTTTTTTCACATTGGGACGCTGATAGGATCATTGAGAATTGTCAGTTGAATCTTCAACTTCTGTCATGACTATATTTATGATCTTTCATACTCTTTTGGCTCTGACTAAACTTGCTAATCTCCAATCAGATATTTTTAAAAGTCTGGTTTTGTGGTTGCATGTACACAAAGAGTACAATACTAACACTGTTTCCTTCATAACAGTGTTGTTATGCAAGACCGAAAGTCAAAAACGTTCTCACTTGCCTATAGATAATTTTAGAACATCCAAACTGAAACAATACATTACACAATGTTATGAAAAAGCAACCATGTGTGTGATAATTAACTAAAACTGATGTGAATTTTGAAACCATAATTAAATTTGAGCAATGTTTATATCTATAAAGGGATATTCTGTAGTGTGCTGTTGGGAATAAATCACATAAAGGGATTTTTTGGAGGCTTGAGCGGCTGTTGTCAGAAAACAAGATGAATTGACAGACTGCATTTTTGCGCATGTACAGTCTTGGCTGTTTTATGTGGAACTGCTGCGATGTGGGTAGTCTAGAGATCTGTACTGTGCTGTACTACCAGCCAAAGTCTTCAGAATGATGGAAGAGAGGAAGACAAATGTTTTGCGGTGCAATAAACCATGCTTGGCAGGCCTTTCTTACCTCAAACCCAAACTTCCTGTTTATGGAGAAAATATTGGCAGGCACAGGAGAAAAATCTATCACAGTATTTTAACACATACACAAAACAAGAAAAGGATGCAACTCTTTCCTTGGAACTCAAATGGAGTGCATCTATCTATCTATCTGAGTAAATAATTTTCAGTTTTGAGTAAACGGTTTATTTAAAAGTGAAAAAAATGGAAGACTTAATGGGACAGGTCACTTTATAATGAAATGGCACATAAAATTGTTTGACTTTCATTTCTTCTGCAAAATCTTGTGATTCTGACCTTTTTTCCTCAGAATTGAGATACAAAAAGTAAGAATTCTGACTTTATATCACAAAATGCTGACTTATCATGCAATTCTGACTTTATTTCATGCAAATCTGACTTTATATCTCGCAATTCTGACATTATATCACACAATTCTGAGAAAAAAGACTTAACTGAGTTTATATCTCGCAATTCTGACTGTATCATGCAAATCTGACTTTATATCTCTCAATTTCTGACATTATATCACACAATTTTGAGAAAAAGACTAAACTGAGTTTATATCTCGCAAATCTGACTTTATATCTCGCAATTCTGACTTTATTTCATGCAATTCTGACAATATATCTTGCAATTGTGAGTTATCACAATTCTGAGAGAAAAAAAAGACTGAATTGAGTTTATATCTTACAATTCTGACTCAATATCATGCAATTCTGACTTTATATCTCACAATTCTGAGATTATATCACACAATTCTGAGAAAAACGACTTAACTGAGTTTATATCTTGCAATTCTGACTTGAAATCATGCAAATCTGACTTTATATCTCGCAATTCTGACTTTGTATCATGAAATTCTGACTTTATATCTCACAATTCTGAGATTATATTACACAATTCTGAGAAAAACAACTTAACTGACTTTATATCTCGCAATTCTGACTATATCATGCAAATCTGATTTTATATCTCGCAATTCTGGCATTATATTACAAAATTTTGAGAAAAAGACTGAACTGAGTTTGTATCTCGCAATTCTGACATTACATCATACAATTCTGAGAAAAAAAGACTGAACTGAGTTTACTTCTCGCAATTCTGACTTTATATCATGCAATTCTGACTTTATATCTTACAATTCTGACATTATATCACACAATTCCGAGAAAAAGACTGAAATGAGTTTATATCTCGCAATTCTGACTTTATATCATGCAAATCTGACTTTATTTCTCACAATTCTGAGATTATATTACACAATTCTGAGAAAAACAACTTAACTGGCTTTATATCTCACAATTCTGACTATATCATGCAAATCTGACTTTATATCTCGCAATTCTGACATTATATCACACAATTTTGAGAAAAAAGACGGAAATGAGTTTATATCATGCAATTCTGACTTTATATCTCACAATTCTAAGAATATATCACACAATTCTGAGAAAAACGACTTAACTGAGTTTATATCTTACCATTCTGACTCAATATCATGCAATTCTGACGTTATATCTCACAATTCTAAGATTATATCACACAATTCTGAGAAAAATGACTTTGAGTTTATATCTCGCAATTCTGACTGTATCATGCAAATCTGACTTTATATCTCGCAATTCTGAGATTATATCACACAATACTGACAATATATCTTGCAATTGTGAGTTAATATCACACAATTCTAAGAAAAAAAACTGAATTGAGTTTATATCTTGTAATTCTGACTTCATATCTCGCAATTGTGAGTTTATATCAAACAATTCTGAGAAAAAAAAACAGAATTGAGTTTATCTCTCGCAATTCTGACATTACATCTTGCAATTCTGAGTTTATATCGCAATCTGACTTTGTCACACAATTCTGACTTAATATCTCGCAATTGTAAATTTGTGTCATGCAATTCTGAAAAAGTCATATCCTGCAATTCTGGCTTAATAGCTTACATCACACAATTCTAATAAAAAGAGTTTCTATCTCACAATTCTGACTTCATAACTTAAGTTTATACCTCACAATTCTGAGAAAAAAAAAGTCAGAATTGTGAAATGTAACGTCACAATTGCTGGAAAAAGTCTGAATTGTGAAATAAAAAGCTACAAATACTTTCTCAAACTTTTTATTCAGTGGTGAAAACAGGCTTCCATAGGTTTGAGCCAATATAAAGGGAGGTACAAAGTTTAAAAACGTTTGAAGTCTGTAATGCTTTTGAAAGAATACTCAAAAAAGCTGCATTTAGATGTTCAAGAATCCAGTGAAAACAACAGTACAGTCAAATATTATCACAATTTAAAATAAATGTAATTTACTCTTATGATGTCAAAGCCGCTTGTGATAATCTACCGTCATGCGGGATTCAGATCCAACTCTAATCAAACACACCTGAGCCGGATAATCAAGGTCTTTAAGTCTGCTCGAAAATTACAGGCAGGTGTGTTAGTGCTGGGGCAAGAATCAGTCCCACACGTTACATAAGAACAGACGGTTCACGTGTTTGTCTCAGGAGTTACATTAAGTCAAAGGTTCCGCAGTCATTTCCGAGCAGCGGGCTAAAGTTAGGGATCAATATGGTGGTTAAAATTCTCGATCATAGTTAACATTCCACCGTTGTTATCAAGGGCACAGTCGTACATTTAAAAATAACTCTCATCAGGCGACAGTGAAATATAACCATAACATCTTTATGTCTAGTGGCTGTACGAGAAGAAGTCTGACAGTCCTTAAGTGATAACTGATTTATTGCTAAATTTCATCTAGGTCCTTTTGATTTCATTCTGCGCTACTTTGTAAAAAGGTATGCCTGAGTTTAGTGCAAATTTCCATTTGGAAATGGCTTTTCCCTCTGGATAATTAGGCAAACAAAGACATCCGGTCCGGTGCTAGAAGAACCGCAGACATCGGATAAGTAAACTAACTCTTTCCCTCAGATGATGTCCGATGTGTCTGTTTGCACCGAGGCATGAGCAGCAGCTGGCTCATGTTTCTGTCTCGCTTGCTTCCACAAGATCACACGCTGCCATTTCAACAGGACCTGTCGGGCATGTTTCTCTTTGGAGTGTCATTACACACATTCTGTCATCTAATGTCCAAGCCAGTTCATGTGGCAGGTGCAATAGACTGATTTTAAGCAAAGTTATCATTAAAAAAAATGAGTGTTGGATGTGAATATTTTGTGGAAGAACAGAACTCATCTTTCAGGTCATTAAAAATGTCCTGAGGTAATAATAGTTTTGTGCTTCACAAAATAAAAATGCTAAATCATTTTTCTAACAATAACATAACAGGGTTTAAAACATAACCAGAACTAGAAAAGATTATAAAGAAGCGTATCAAATCCAAAAACCAAACAAAACATTTATCTTTTCACCTTGAGTGGTGACTTTGATAAGATTATAAAAACTTTCCAGCAAATAATCTATATGAATGTATAATTCTGCTTAATTGTGCCAAAACTTCTGCAGGTCATTAATAAAAACCAATATTATGTAAACCAATGTTGCTAAAATTCAAATCGCTCCTCTATTATGGCTGAACCCACATGTGCCATGAATTTGTACAGTGTATAAATGAACAGAAACATGTTTTTGTGTACATTCTTCCAGGAAAAAATAATAATCATTTTCCCATTTTTTGAAAGTAATGTTTTTAACAAGTAAGGCCTGTAAACACAATGCAGATGTGCACAATTTTTACCACAAAAATTGGCAGCAGTATTAATCTTCCCAAATACAAAACAAAATCTTTATGTAAAAATGCTTTCATAAGCTCTACAAAGTGACTGTGATTACATACTAAAGGTCAACACACTTATGTGTCTCTAGTTTGTTAGTAACAACACATTCTTGAAGCACCAAACCTTTTCAGATGCCAGTGATAGTGTTCAAGTGAATTAGTAGTGATTTTCTGTAGATGTAGTAACTGTAGATGTAAACTACAGATCTTAGAGATTCTCATAAAAGTTTTTCAAAGTAAAAAAAATATATATACAGGGCTGTCAAATTGATTAATCACAACCTAAATAAAAGTTTGTGTTTACATAATATATGTGTATACAATGTATACATTTAAATATACACAGTACACATACATATATTATGTAAAAAAAAAAAAATAAAGTTTTGTTTTGGATTGACTCATGAAGTGCTAATAACTAAATAAACACAAATGTTTATTTTCAATGTAATTTATCATGATTACTCGTGATTAATCACATCCAAAAACAAAAGTTTGTGTTTATTTAGTTATGCATATAAATTACACAGTACACATATATATGCTACATATATATTATGTAGAAAACAAACTTTTATTGTGGATGCGATTAATTGTGATTAATCGCATCCTAAATTCTAATCCTAAAAAGTTTGTGTTTATTTTTATATACCTATAAATATACACAGTACACACATACACTTTATGTAAACACAAACTTTTATTCTGGATGCGATTAATCGTGATTATCTGATTAATCGCATCCAAAATAAAAGTTTGTTTTCTATGTAATGTGTGTGTGTGTGTGTGTGTGTGTGTGTGTGTGTGTGTGTGTGTGTGTGTGTGTGTGTGTGTGTGTGTGTGCGTGTGCGTGTGTGCGTGTGCGTGTGTTTATATGCATAACTAAATAAACACAAACTTTTATTTTGGATGCAATTAATTGCGATTAATCATGATTAATCACACTGAAAATAAAAGTTTGTTTATTTAGTTATGCATATAAATTACATAGTACACATATATATATTATGCAGAAAACAAACTTTTATTTTGGATGCAATTAATTGTGATTAATTGTGACTGTATATTTCTATGCATAACTAAATAAACAAAATAAATGAAGTGAATAAATGTTTGTGTTTATTCACATATATTACATAGAAAACAAACGTTTATTTTGGATGCGATTAATTGTGATTAATCGTGAATAATTGCATCCTAAATTAATATATATGTAAATAATAAAAGTTTGTTTTCTATGTAGTACATGTGAATAAACAAACTTTTATTTTCAATGCGATTAATCACGATTAATCATGATTCATCGCATTGAAAATAAATGTTTGTTTATTCACATATATTACATAGAAAACAAACTTTTATTTTGGATGTGATTAATCATAATTAATCGAATAACCACAATTAATCCCATCCAAAATAAAAGTTTATGTATACACATAAATATACACAATGCACACACATATATTATGCACACAAAAACTAATTGTGATTAATCGATTTGACAGCCCTAAAAAATATTTTTATTTTAAATAATCCAACTTCTAACTGAACGTAATCTAATTTATGGTCCAAAAAAAAGAAAACAACAACAACATTGCACTCAGTCCAAACCTTCTTGCACCTGATGAGTCAATTAAATAGTATAATTACTATTAATTACTATTACTATTATAATTATAATTGTTCAGATAACAGTTCTAAAAAACAAGCTCTGCAAAAAGAAATGTCCCACTAGAAAAGGTCATCCTTGACATATGAATTGATTTTGACTAAATCTCCACTGCACTTTACTGACTGTAACAAGAGGGAGCTTTGTTTCATCAAAAAAAAAAAAAAACAGAAGATGGCAACAGCTTCAAAATCAGAACAATCCATAGAAATAATGAGAAGATGAATGTTCTTTGGGTTATAGTTCCAGGATAGCGCAAGGAATACGATTATGCAGCACACTTTTCCATCTAGAGACAAAAACCGTGTTCGGATACCACCGCTGTGGTTTGAAACACTGGGAGACATTCTGAGACATGAGATGTGAAGATAACTCAACAATGCAATGCAAAACAAAACGTTTGTTCAATCAAAATACCCCACTCAGTCTAAGTGGTTTAATGTCTATTTTGAGCTCAATAATTACAGTGTCAATCTAAAGCCAGAGTGACTAAACAAAAGCAAATGTGAGGAAATGATGCCAAGATGATGTGGTGACTCCTAGGGGTTTCTGCACTGGTACTGCATGATATCAAACTAATTTTTTGTGAACACAATGAAAATATGTTTAGGCATAAACACAACATTAAGTCAAAGTTAGTCAATCCAGAACTTCTGCATGATGTTTTCCCTAAATCTTTTAAGCACAAATCCCAAGCCACAGCTAATTTCACTGCTCAGCTTAAACATGCAGTCATCTGTCCAGAAAAGTTCAGACTTAACGGATTAGTTCAGAGGTCAGAAAAATTATGGCTTGATCCGATTCCGACAAACAGTAACGCTTTCTATCAAGATATGCTATCCATCTTATTTTGCAACACAGAGTTACCAAAAAAGCTAGCTGAAGACGTTTTTGTGGCAGGAGCTTCATGGAATGGATTTTAATGGCCGAGTACCTGCATATAAGCCACAATAGGAGTGGGCGATATACTGGTAGACATGATAAATGAGTAGAAATTTGTCAACTGGTAGAGATTCTGGACTATTCATATTGCATATTTTGCCTTTTTTAGTTTTTGTTTTGAAAGTATGGTAAATACTGGTAAAATGCACCATCAAAAATAACAGGTAACCCATCTAAATTATTTAACAATTAGGCTATCCATTTCATAGTAGCCTACCAACATTTCATTAACAGTAGAAGTTAAATTGTATCGTAGTCTTCAAATCTGAGTACTGTCTTGCGTTTTAAAATCACTTACAGAGGAAGTTTGGTTCCATCAGGCTAACATGACAGTCAAGAGTCTTTTTCTGTTGTTTTCAATCTCATTGTTCTAACTTTAGCGACAAACATTACATTACGTATTTCTTGGCACACTTGTTTCACATGGATTTGGCACCACCTATAGTTGTGGGTGTATTACTGACATGTCAAAGTATAACTGTTAAAATCACACACTTGTATGTGTCATAATGCCTGTCTTTGCAAGTATCTTTGTAAACACAGTAATTGAAGTTTTAATTTAAAGCAAACATCTGTGAAGAAAAACGTGTAACAGTATATTGGATCCCGGTAGCTCTTAAAGTGACAGCAGTCTAATATTCCTGCTGTCCGTCATTCATGTTAAACAACAAATGAGGGAAAAATCTCTCACTGCTCTTGACTAAAACTTTTTCACTTTTGTAACTTTAATAAGAAGAAATATATATTTAATTTATACAGTGGAGAATATTTTTTTTATTTATACAGTGGAGAATATTGTTTTTATTTATACAGTGGAGAATATTGTTTTTATACATTTGATTGCATAACGTAATGAATGTAACACTTCTTTTTTGTTCTACTGTAGTTTTTTGTCATATTGCTTGTAATTAGTTTCTTATTCTTATTTAATCGCTGTTTACTTGTCTTCACTGAGCTTTTTTTTAATTTAGTCTAGTTTTAGATTTGTGTGATATTGACACTAGTGACAAGAATTATGTAAATTCAATGGTATCAAAATTTTGTAATAACTATATCACAATATATATCATTACTGTGAAATAAAATTACTAGTGCTGTCAAATGATTAATTGTGATTAATCAAATCCAAAAAAAAAGATACATATGTGACCCTGGACCACAAAACCAGTCATTAAGGTCTTTTTTTTATTATTTAAATTTATACATCATCTGAAATCTGAATAAATAAGCTGTCCACAGATATATGGTTTGTTAGGATAGGGCAATATTTGAAAATCTGGAATCTGAGGGTGCAAAAAAAAAAAAAAATTAATTAAATATTAAGAAAATCGTCTTTAAAGTTGTCCAAAAGTTCTTAGCAATGCATATTGCTAATCAGAAATTAAGTTATAGTAGATATTTATAGTAGAAAATGTACAAAATATCTTAACGGAACATGAGCTTTACTTAATATCCTAATGAATTTTGGCATAAAACAAACAGATTGACCCATACAATGTATTTTTGGCTATTTCTACAAATACGCTCATGCTACTTAAGACTGGTTTTGTAGCACAGGGTCACATATCTCATTACCGTGAAATAAAATTATATCACTACATGAGTACGATTTTGGTGACCCCCACCCCTAGGATGTTGTTGTCCCCTGTGATCGACCACAATGTCCTTGTCCTGAAAAAGGTCGAAGACCCTGGTTTAGAGCAGAATGAAGACTAAATGTGTTCTACAGCCTGCAAAACAGTGGATAGGGAGAAAAAAAAAAATGCCATTTTGAACATTTATTTCAAACAGAGTACAAATAAGTATTGTACTGATCTGCTTGAACCCACAAAAGACACCTTTGAGACACTGGGTTTGTCCAAAGGCTGTCCGATGGCTGTTAGCCATCAGCTAAACATGGCAGGAAGCCGGTCAGCTAGCAGGTGTTTTATACACCGCCTCACAAACGAGTCATTTGAAATGGCTAGACATCACAACGCGAGGATCTGTAAAACAGATGCGCACAGAGCTGAGGACTTGCGTGTGCTATTTAATGTGCGGCCTGACCTTTCAGCTTGAATCCTCGAGGACGGATGGGATGGTTTCAAAGAAACCAAGAAAAAAAAACTCGCCTTCATAGCACAAGGTTTCTGTAACCTCTCTGCATTAGAAAGATATTGCTGTGCCACAGGTTAAATTTGCACTCTACAGACATGCGGTCATCGCTAAACAAAGTAGTACTTTAATTAAAGCAGAGCAGAAAGCTTCAACAACATGCTGAAACTGAAGGCGGCTCTGCGGGACGTCCCATGACTGTTATTAACTCCAAGAGAAGTGGAGCAGAGGATGGGGGAAAGCCGCCTGTTGACAGTTTTAAAACACACAGTTCTCACTTCCTACATCAAGTTGTCATCAGTCTCCACTGCAGAACTTGTTTAATAAAGTATTTATATTCATGGTTAAAAATAAGAATGATAGCGTAGTTGTACAACAGTTTGGAGAGGGAAATGAGAGATGCCTTCAGTGACACCTCATTGAGGCAATCCATCTGTCGGCCATGTCTGTCTTTAGGCCCTGTTGAGCCTCTGATTATTTATACTCTACTATTCAAAAGTTTGAGGTCAGGAGGATTTCTCAATGTTTTTGAAAAAAAAAAAGTCTTAACAATGCTGCATTATTTGATCAAAAATCAGCAAAAAAGTAGTTTTGTGAAACAATTTTACAATGTAAAACAACCGTTATTCCTGTGATTTTGAAAAGCTGAATTGTCAGCATCATACTCTCGTCTTCAGTGTCACATGATCCTTCAGAAATCATTCTAATATGTTGATTTTCTGATCAAGAAATGAAGAGTTCAGATGCACAAGCTTCTAAGTGCCGTTTGAAATTTTCTTCTAAAATTAGCTATCAGTTATTTCACTTTAATGGCAATGAAAATAACCTGTTAACTGCTATTAAAGTAAATAAATATGCTCATTTAAAAAATGGAACTCTTCAAATATTTATTATTATTATCAATGTTGAAAACAATTGTGCTGCTTTTAATATTATTGTGGAAAACATGATTCATCAGTATTCCTTGATGAATAGAAAGTAAAAAAAAAAAAAAAGCAGTTATTTAAATAGAAATCTTTTGTGGCATTTTAAATGTCATTATAATGTATTAGAATATTATAAATTGTAATTTAATTAACAAAATTAATAATCAAAACTACTGTAATCATAAATAAATTATAAAAAATACTGTAACTTTTGATTTGAAAATTACGAATCTTACTGACCCAAATTTTTGAATGCTAGTGTATAATGAGCAGTAATATCTGAAAATTAGACTGAAGTCACACTAGTCTGACTGGTCCAGCATATGCAATTTTTTTTCAAATTGTAAATCAACATGTAAATCAAATAAATCAAAAAATGTACATTGAATGACCCTGTGTTTTTGATCTATGAAAGTGACGTGACATGTGGCCAAGTATGGTGACCCATACTCGGAGTTTGTGCTCTGCATTTAACCCATCCAAGTGCACACACACAGTAGTGAACACACACACACCGTGAACATACACCCGGAGCAGTGGGCCCGGGGAGCAGTTTGGGGGTTCGGTGCCTTGCTCAAGGGTCTCACCTCAGTCGTGGTATTGAGGGTGGAGAGAGCGGTGATTAATCACTCACCCCACCGACAATCCCTGCCGGACCTGGGACTCGAACCTGCAACCTTTCATTCACAAGTCCGACTCCCTAACCATTAGGCCACGGCTGCCCCCAAGTAAAAGTATGAAGTAAAAGATCTAGTGAAAGGCTCCCCTCAAGCTAATTATCAAAGCATAAAGTGGTGCAAATCCATTTCCAGTCATGATACAAATGCTGTAGTAGTCAAATCTATAAAGTAGATGAGATTTCAGCCAATAAATCTGTTCTAGCTGATCTGCACAAACAAAACTTTAAGAAATGTCCTACTTTTTTATTTCATGCAATTATGTATTTTAAATTTATAGATGTGGTGCTGATTTATGGCATTTACTAAGTTGAAAACACCACTTCTTTCCACATCGGAGATGAGAGATGTGTTGGGCAACGTCTCTAAAATCTCTCAGCCGCTGATTAAAGAAAGCAGAAAGAGCAGAAAAATGAAGGCATTTTCAGCTCGGCAGAAATGAACTGTCTGTGCACTAATACCGCTAAAAACACGTTTGATCTATTCTCCATAGTTAAAAAAACATCAACAGTGCAATTTAAAATGCATTGCTGAAATGCCAAAACAGTTGGTTCAGCTTTGAGATCTAATCCAAACAACTGGGTATGTGAATGTGGATTGAATTTAAGAATCTAATTACACCGGGAACTGGTCCTATCATTAGGATGGACGCACCTTTCTATAAGTGTCCCAAACAGCAGTCTGATGGTCTTCTGGATGTTCTCTGTGCAGAGCCAGCTCCACTGATCCTTCATGAGCACACACAGGATATTCAGGGCCTGGTCAGATAGAGCCATCTCACTAGCTGTGTACAAATGAACAGGCACACACACAATATAAAGACATCATTCACAGCTGGAAAAAACTATAAGGAACACTGGTCAGAAATATGTTGGTAAAATGATTTCCAGAACGAGTGAATAATAGCACAGCATGTTCCATGTCCACGAGTACAACTAAAATACAAAATATGAACACACAGATCCAATCACTGACATGTTTTTATAATATGGAACATGAAATGGCTTTGTTTATTTTTTCTTGCACAGAACTATGAGAGCTGGTTTTTGTCAATGCAAAGGGATCCTCTGCAACTTTGAAAGTACAATGCTGCCCTCTAGAGTTAACTTTTGTAAAATTACAGATTAATCCTATTTAATAATATGCATTAATGGTTCCATGAAGAACATTTAATATAAAATAAAAATTCCATTGAACAAAAAAAACTTCTTCAGATTATTATTAGTTCTTCACAATAATAAAAAGTGTGCTTTTTTAAGGTTTTTTTACCTGCAGAGTTTAGTACCAAGCCTAATCCAACATACCTTTCTGTGATTCAATTTCTTAATGAGCTGGTTAAAGAGATAGTTCACCCTAAAATGTAAATTCTGTCATAGATTACTCACCCTCAAGTCGTTCCAAACCTGTAAGACCTTCAGAACACAAGTTAAGCTGCAGTTAAAAGTCAAAAGTTTACCTTTACGTTGCAGAATCTTCAAAATGTTAATTATTTTACCAAAATAAGAGGAATCATACAAAATGCATGTTATTTTTTATTTAGTACTGACCTGAATAATATATTTCACAGAAAAGACGTTTACATACAGTCCACAAGGGAAAATAATAGTTGAATTAATAAAAATGACCCTGTTCAAAAGTTTACATACACTTTATTCTTAATACTGTGTTGTTACCTGAATGATCCACTTTTTTTTTTTTTGCTTGTTTGTTTTTTGTTTAGTGATAGTTATTCATGAGACCCTTGTTTGTCCTGAAAAGTTATTAAAAACCAAAACGTTTTGGTTTTTAAGCATTTTTGTGCATTTGAACCCTGTCCAACAATGACTGTATGATTTTGAGGGGGTGAAAACTTTTAGAATTTGAAGATTCATGTAAATGTATCTTATTTTGTATTCTGGGAAAAAAATGTAAGTATCATCTGTAGCTTTTGAAGGGTAGTACTAAATGAACAAAAAAAAAAAAAAAAAAAAAAAGATATTTAGGCAAAATAAGAAAAAATGACATTCTGTTTAAAAGTTGACATCCCTGAGTCTTAATGCAAAATTTTTCCTTCTGAAGCATCAGTGTCCGTTTGAACCTTATGTAATAGTCGCATATAAATACCTCAGTTGTCCTCAGTGTGAAAAAATGGATCTCAAAAATCACACAGTCATTGTTGGAAAGGGTTCAAATACACAAAAATGCAGAACAATTAAAGAATTTGTGGGACCTGAAAGATTTTTCTGAAGAACAGGAGGCAGTTTAACTGTTCAGGACAAACAAGGGACTCATGAACTATCACTAAACAAAAAAAAACAGGTGTGGATCATTCAGGTAACAACACAGTATTAAGAATCAAGAAATTGTTGAATAAAGTTGTTATTTTTGTTTTCTTTGTGCAAAATTTGTCTACGAAATTTCCATAGCTTCATAAAATTAGGACTGAACCACTGATGTCACATGGACACCTTTCTTGGCCTTAAACATGTCAGTTGTGTTGCTGTCTATGCAGGATTAAAAAGCTCTCGGATTTCATCAAAAATATCTTAATTTGTGTTCTAAATATGAACAAAGGTCTTATGGGTTTGAAACAACATAAAGGTGAGTAATTAATGAAAGGTTTGTTTTATTTTTGGATGGACTGTTCGAATTGGAGCTGAACTTTGCAGAAAGGTAGCTCTCCAAGAACAGGATTGAGCACACTGTTCTTATAATTTCTGGAATCAGTTTATTAACTACCCTAATAAAGGTCTTCCTTTTTCAAGGTAAAGTGGCAGCTGAAGCTTTAAAAGTGAAGCAAAAGCCTCATGGTTCATATGACTTGTACACTAAATCCAAAATTGCTCTCCTTCAGTGAACTATTATTATAAGAACAGCTGTGATTGGATAATTACGTCATTGAGTTGAACTCATGTATTAATATAACATAATAATTGTTTCTCTTATGTAAGAGTCATTACCAGAATCACTGCAGGCGGGTGAATTCTGTAACTGTGCTCTGGCACATGGGCATGTTTTCATATCCCATTTAGGTCCTGGGCCTGCACTTCTCTCTGCATCAGCATCAAACCCTGATTTAGCATCTAAACGCTCCTTCTCTGAAACGAAGCCCTCCAGCTCATTCAACGAGAAGCCACTGAAAACCTACAACAACAACAACAACAACAACAACAACAACAAAAATCATTGCAAATTTTCTGTATCAAAGATCTAAGTGAAAATGAACAAAAGCAATTTTCCATTTCTCATTTGCTTCCTTATGGTGCATTGGAAAAGACTTGATTGACTTGATGATTGCTACATACAGAGCTGCTTTCATCAAAGCTGTAAAGCACTAGGGGTTTCATGTCAGACACGTTGAGAGCAGGAGCAATTTTACTTGAGAACCTCATTCTAGACCTAGAAATGAAACAGAAACACATGTATTAGTCATACAGGAAATTATTCAGGAAAACTGTAAACAAGCAGCTCATCTGCCATACTTGGATTTCTTGTCAGTGGACAGTTTCCCATCAGGCTCTGCGTCAATTTCATCAGTGGGACTTTGTGGTTCTGAGCGAGGGAAGGCTGTCTTCAGAGTGTCCACTATAGCGTTTACTACAATCTGCCAAATCACATTATTTCGTAAAATATATTTTTATGTAAAGTGTTTCAGTTAAAATGTGATTTTTGAAAAGTACCTTGTCTATGCGTGAAACAATGAAGGGTTTCTTCACAAAGGCAATTCTTGCATCAGTGTTTAGAGCGAGAAATTCTTGCATTTCTTCACTGTTGGCCGTTTCAGGAATGGCACAAAGTTGCTGTAATAAAAGTCAACAAGAATAAACATTTAAAAGAAGTTGTGTGTACTGGAATACTTACATTAAATATATTCAGGTTTATATAATATACATATATAAAAAAAAAGGTAATTTGAAGAACGTACTCTAAGGAATGTTTCCAAAAGACCTTTCCTGGCCTCGACTCTGTCACTGTCCATGTTTCCAAATGGAAGCTCAGGAAATATTTTCTTTGGTCCTTTCACGTCTACAGTTAACAGAACAAGACAGCCAATAAAACAGTGTTTTGGAAAGCCTTGAAACTGACAGGACTAATATGCTCTGCTCACTTTTAAGAATCTTGCGTAATTCTGGTTTCTCCTCCAAACGAGTCTGAAGGTTGAGGAATTCGCTGTAGCGTCGGTTGACTGTGTGATAGGCCATGGGCTGCAAAGATTCAGGGTTCTCAGAGTCCATGGCTGTCTCATACTGTAAGACAAGCACATCATTATCAAGTAGTTATGTTATAATGACTTCTTGCTAAGCTCCGCCCCCTTGTTTACTATTACTAACTTTACAGAACATAATGGATAGTGTGATTTTTCCCTACAGTGTGCTCATAAAGGGCTAAAATGTATTTTAAAAAGGAGTCTTGACATTGCAAAGCATTTGTATCTACAGTTTTTCTTTTAGAAATTGTTAAATTAGACAGAAAGATGATTAAAATTTATGCACTCCTGAAATGGACTGTATTAAAATTCTGTCAAACATAATTATTTTTATGTCTGACAGCTGAAAAATGTTCTAAATTCTATACAATATTGTCTTAACTCATAAAAAATAAGACTGAAATGGAAACTAAAATCAACAACTTATTTATTAGGACAATATTTAAAACTATGAAGTAACTTGTGTATTATTAAAAACTATAATTATTAAAAATGGTTTTAAAAATGTTTAAAAAAAATACACTATTGTATAAAATAATATAAAAAATAAATCCTACCAACTAAAATCAATAGTTTTAAATGTTTCACATAAATTTAGGCACTGAAACACTGAAATCAAACTAAAAATCTATAGTTTTCATTAAAACAATATTTAAAACTATTAAGTAAAATTATGATTGAAAATGATTAAAATTTAATTATGTTATATGCTATGACAAACAATAAATGTACACTATTAAAATTCTACACAGTATTGTGTAAATTAATAAAAAAGAAATCATACAAACAAAAAACAATTGTTTTAAACGTTTCACATGAATGTAGGCAGCAAAACATAATGTACAGTATGCAATATGGAAATTCTGAATATATTATTCTAACTAATAATATAATGATATAAATTTTAATAATAATAATAATAATAAAAATAATAATACAGTAATTAAACATTTTTAATTGATTCACTCCAGAAATGGACCAGTATTAAAAAACTGTCAAATATAATAATACTTTTATGTCTGACAACTAAAAAATGTTCAATATTAAAATTCTAAACAATGTTGTCTAAACACTTAAATTGAAACTAAAATCATTCTGGGTTTTTTTTTTTTTTTGTACAAAATATCTAAAACTATTAAGTAACATTATTATGATTTAAAACTATAATTATTAAAAATGATTATAGCCAATATACAATAAGTGTACACTATTAAAATTATATATTGTGTAAATTAATAAAAAAATAAAATATCACAAACTAAAATATTGTTTTAAATGTTTAATTATAATGTACAGGATGAAAAATGGACATTCGGAATATATTATTCTAACTAATAATAAAAAAAAACATTATTGCATTATTATTATTTATTATTAAAAACTATAATTATTTCAATTTCTTTTTTTATATAACCAATATACAATAAGTGTACACTATTTAAATTCTATACCACATTGTGTTAATGAATAAAAAATAATGTTTCACATGATTTAGGCAGTGAAACATTACAATGTACAGTACGAAAAATTTTAATTCGGAAAATATTAATATAACTAATAGTATACTGATATCAATATGAAGAAAATAATTTAAAAATTTGCCAAAGATTACAATTAAAAGTGAAACTGCTCACGTTTTGAAGATGAACTTTAAGTGTGAGTTAGATGACAACAAAGGGAATCGAATTATAAAATATAAAACGAGTGTGAACTATTAAAGTGAGCACCAATTCACCTTTACAGTGTAGAGAGTGTAGGGATGTGAGCCAGTGCCTCGGTGCTCCTTGGCAGTGATGGTTCCAGTGATGCGGAGGTTCTGGATAATGACAGGACCCTCTGGGCTGCTGAGGGGCTCAAAGTTGAAAGTCGCCAGGGACGCCATCCCAGCTGGTGAAGAAGCCTGGATAGGTGCAATCAAAGCCAGCTCACTGGGATTCACCAGTCCTGGCTGGTCTGCACTTGAGGTGCTCTTCTCCAATGGCTGGAGAGTGCAAAAACTTGATGACTCTTCCTCGGACACACCAGCGGAAGATACCAATGCCTCCTTCTCTGTCGTATTGGTGTAAGTCGGAAGTTCATCCTCGAGATCTAACACAGCATCAACTGGAGTGGTGCATTCGCTGAGTCTTTCCGCAAGGGTCTCCTCTGATCCAATCAGAACCAGCGATTCTAGAGAGCTCCGCTTGAAGTCTGTCAAAGGAGATTCCAAATCAGAGTCGGTTTCTTGATAGAACGGATTGGTCTTTCCGAGTCTCAGATAATCCCTGGGGCTGAAACCCAACGGAAATGGTTTAGTCGACCGTGGCTCATCTTCCTCCAGATTGTGTGGAGAATAAAGCTCAGTGGAGTCAATAACATCATAAGCTGTGAGTTCAGGCGTAGGGGCCTCTGTTGCTGTGGGGGTCTCTGGGGTGACTTTCAGGGTCAGAACGCAAGGAATTTCAAGCTCTTGCGGTGCACTTTCTTGAGGAGATACAACTTGTGGAGCTTGAACTTCTACTGGCTCTGGCTCTGGAGCTTGTTTATTGGACTGACTGAAGATGCTTACAATCAACATGTTTAGCCAGTCTGGATCAGAAAGTTTTGCAATTAAAGGCAGAAGAACGTTGCACATTATGAGTTCGCCCACTACAAAACGACCTGTTCGGGTTTCTAAATGTGGAGGAGGAACAAGAACATGAAGAAGCAGATCTACAATGGCCCGTACATAATTGACCTCAACAGCAGAGCTCTGAAGAGCGGGATGAGGAGGGCAGAGTTTGCTGTATGCCTCCCAGAGATCTCCATCTTTGTCCACCTCTTGATGTTTAACAGCTTCCACATAACACTGAAGGTGGCATCCAGACAGGTCTAAGACCCTCTGGGATAAAGCTTTCCTATCAACACTTGCCGCTCGGCCCTTCAGCTCCATCGCCATCGAGATCATGGCATTGTGCACCTCATCCTCAAACTCTTTTTCTCTGGAAATGGTGCTGTACCATGAAGTGACAAAGTCACGTATGATCTTGGCGACTGTCTTCTGGATCTCATCTTTTAGTTGCTGCTCGCTCTCTGCAGTATGTGGGATCTCCTCCAGCCTAACAAAGCGCTCTAGGTGAACAACGCTGTCTGAGTCTAGGACAGCCTGGGAACCAAGCCAGCCACCTAAGACCACTAAGAGGCTTGTGAAGACACAGAGGAGCCAAACATTGACCAGCAGGTGGAACAAGACCACCCAGGCCAGCAGCGCCCCAAAACCAAGCAACCTCCTCTGGACTAAAAACTCAGACAAGCCCCAGGGGCTCATGTTGAGACGCTCAGGCTGAGACATTGCAGAGGTTTACATGAACCTGTGAAGGAAAATTGAGAGACAGATTAACAAACATTAGACATTTCCAGTGTTGGGGAAAGTTACTTTTAAATGTAATGCGTTACAATACTGCGTTACTCCCTAAAAAAGTAACCAATTACGTTACTTAGTTACTTTTTATGGAAAGTAATGCGTTACATTACTTTTGCGTTACTTTTTAAATCTGGGTAGGGCTTGCTTGTTTGTTTTTAATATAAATACGTTCGATTCTTAGCAAATGTAAAAGCCCTTTTACACCAAAATGAAATGAAGTGAATAAGCCTAAGGCCAAAGGAAAATTAAATTGACGTTTGTACAGTAGAACTGTAGGAAAAGAAAGTTCAACACTCTTCAGCAATGAGAGAAAAAAAAGCACAAATGTTAGTTAATATAAAGCAAGTTTTGCTTATTTGTACACTACAAATATTTTCTTACTTAGATTTTTTGTCTTGTTTTCAGCCAAAATATCTAAAAATTCTTAAATCAAGAAGGATTTTCTAGACAAGTAAAAATTACTGTATTGTTTTTTTTTTGTTATTTTTTTTTTAAAAACAAGTCAAAATTAATTGTGTTTTTGCTTGAAACAAGCAAAATAATCTCCCAATGGTGTAAGCAAAATAATCTTGTTTTCTGTTTGAAATAAGATTTTGTTTTTTTCTGAAAACAAGAAAATTATTTACTTGTCTAGAAAATCCCTCTTGATTTAAGAATTTTTTGATATTTTGGCTGGAAACAAGAAAGACAATCTAAGTAACAAAAGTATTTTTGCAGTGTACGCTTGAATTAGATCAACAAAGGTCAGCAGCAAAGTAATTGGTTAATAAAATGGGATTAAATACATAAAGAAAACAAAAAGTAACTGGCATTACTTTTTTGAAAAAGTAACTCAGATATTTTCTTGGAAATGAAAAAGTAATGCGTTACTTTACTAGCTACTTGAAAAAAGTAATATTATTATGTAACTTGAGTTACTTGTAATGCGTTACACCCAACACTGGACATTTCTCAAATCTTTCTCAAAAAATTTTTTGTTCATACTATCAAGTAGGTTTAGGTGTAGTGCAGATGGTATGTCATTTTAAAACATCACGGAGCATTATAGTTATTGCGTCACTCAACGGACATTTCAAGTCAGAACTGCGGTAACGTACAAAACCAACGTCACATAAAACGTACCATATATATTCATCTTTTCCAGGAAAAAAAAACTAACTCTTGTGGCACCACTCAGTGGATATTTCACATCGAATATGTCATGAAATGTACATGGCGCTATGTATTTCGCATCTTGTGAAAATGTTCCCAGAGGTACGTTTTGGTAGAACATGAGGGATGACTACTGATCTATAATAGAGACATATATCAGTAAGGATAACAGTTTGTTCATTTTTGGGTGAACTGTCTATTTAAGAATCGGTTAATTGAAGGAGTGAACATTTCCTGATAATTTACTCACCTGTGTCATCCAAGATGTTCGTGTCTTTCTGTCTTCAGTCACAAAGAAAAGGTGGTTTTTGAGGAAAACATTCCAGAACATTTCTCCATATAGTGGACTTAAATGGGGATCAGCAGGTTGGTGGTTTAAATTGCAATTTCAATGCAGCTTCAAAGGTCTCTTCACAATTCCAGCCGAGGAATAAGGGTCTTAGCTAAATGATTGGTTGTTTTCTTAAAAAATATATATATATTTTTATTATTATTTACTTTTTAACAATAAATGCTCATCTTGCACTAGCTCGACTTCACATATTGCGTTGGAAAAGTCGTGTGCGGTTAGTTCTTCATCTGTGTACTTTGGTTCAAAATGGTAGCGTAAGGGTGAAAAACTCCACCTCATTTTCTCCTCCAACTTCAACTGTGGTTAAAAAGTATATAAATTTGTATTTTTCTTAGAAAATGACATTGTTTTGCTACATAAGACACTTACTCCTCAGCTGGGATTGTGTAGAGCCTTTTGAAGCTGCATGAAACTGCAATTTGGACCGTTGAAGTCCACTATATGGAGAAAACTCCTGGAATGTTTTCCTTAAAAACCTTCATTTGTTTTACGACTGAAGAAAGAAAGACATTAACATCTTTGATGGCATGGGGGTGACTAAACTAACAGGAATTTTTCATTCTGGAATTGAACTTCCCATTTAAAAACCAAATAGATGAACTAGTGTCCTATACTGCAATAAAACTGGCAATTTTAAAGTAACGTTAGGCACCACTGTCAACAAAAAACGTTAAAATATAATATACTGATATAATAACATGGTTTTACACAAGCAACAATGACTAGTAAATTGTAACTATACGTTTAGAAGACACTATGGTTATAATGACAATTGTTTATAAGGGACGTCTAATTATCAGTGTGCAGATATCGATTTAATTATCAAATTTGCTTGAATAATGTGCATACTTATTATTAAAACACACAAACGCTCAAGCATAATAGAAAAGACTAGTTTTACTTGTCTAGACATCATGACTTCAGCTGTATTCAACGACGCTGCTGTATGTTTTGATAGGTATCAATCTGTCGTTTCGTAATTGTTATTAAAAAATACTCATGTCACCGTGAAAGATTATTGAATTATAATATTTGAATTAACTTACCTTAACGGCATATGTAATGAATGCAAGGTGAAAATTTGGAGTACAACCAATTCATGTTTAGATGCCGACTCAAACGGCCTTGCAGTGTTTTGACAGCTTCTTCCTCGTCATCTCCGCCTCAGATGATGAACTGGCATTCGGCAGCGTTTTGTCGCCCTCTAGAGGTCATACAGATCCCTACAGCGCCCTACTACACAACAGCGTGACGGGTCAGCGCATGATATCATCAGACGACCTGCACTGTCAGTGTATTTTTTTCCAAACAATGAAAGTGAAAGGGAGACGGTCTTTCAGGCTCACATCTCCTTTTGTATTCCACAGAGGAAAGTAATACATCTTTCTAAAAGACACGAGGGTGATATTTATAGCTGGTTAGGTTACTTAGAGTTGAAGTCAAAAGTTTACATACACCTTGAAGAATGTGCAAAATGTTAATTATTTTACCAAAATAAGAGAACAAAATACATGTTATCTTTTTATTTAGTACTGACCTGAATAAGGTATTTCACATATAGATGTTTACATATAGTCCACAAGAGAAGATAATAGTTGCTCAAAAATTCACATACACTTGATTCTTAATAAAGTGTTGTTACCTAAATGACATACAGCTGTTTTGTTTGTTTTTTGTGTAGTGATATTTGTTTATGAGCCCCTGGTTTGTCCTGAACAGTTAGGGCCTCTGTTCTTCAGAAAAATCCATCTGGTCTCAGTATTTGAACATTTCCAAGAATTACTGAATGATTTTGTGATCCATCTTTTATGAGGACAACTGAGGGATTCATATTCAACTATTACAGAAAGTTCAAATGCTCACTGATGCTTGAGAAGGAAACACAATGCATTTGGAACATTTTTGAATCTCAAGATCAGGGTAATATTAACTTATTTCATCTTCTGGGAAACATGCAAGTATGTATATGATATTTAGGCAAAATAAGAAAAATGTTCACATCCTCATTCCGTTCAAAGATTTATACCCCTGGCTCTTAATGCATTTTTTTTTCTTCTGGAACATCAGAAAGTGTTTGAACCTTCTGTAATATATATGATTCCCTCAGTTGTCCTCAGTCATTTTTGGAAAGGATTCAAATATACAAAATAAATACCACAGTCTGTGGGAAAAGGATTTTTCTGAAGAACAGCAGCAGTGTTGCCAAGTCCGCGATTTTCCCGCGGAGTTGGGCTACTTTTACACTGTTGCCGCGGGGACTTTTTGATGTCCGCGGGTTGAAGCGACCAAAAGAACGTCATATTTAGCTTCTACAAAAACGAATTTTCTAGCGAAACCCCTGAAAAAAAAGAGTGTATTTCATCCTCCAGAATGCAACTTTTAACTGGGGACCCCCGCAAAACACAATTGGGCGGATTTTGGCGTGAAAACCTGGTAACCCTGAACAGCAGGCAGTTTAACTGTTTCGTACTCATGAACAACCATCACTTCAAATTAGGCTGGGCGATATGGCAAAAATGTAATCTCGATAATTTTTTCCCATATTGATCGATAACGATAGATATATTTAGATAAACTGTTAATGTTGCCAGCTTTAAAAGAGTATCCCAACTATGCTAATGGGATCAAATTAAATCACTATTAACAATTTATTTGTACTACAGAGGTGGCACAGAAGAACAGAAAAGTGGCTTGTAGGTGTTTTCATATGCTTCATGTGGCTCAGAAGTGGCATAAAGGCAATCAAATTCATAAATTGATGTTGAGATTATTGTTTTTAATATACCATTTTGAATACAGAAATATTAAATGATTTAAATAACTGAAAAGATACTTTAAAAATGAAACTACAACTGCCGGTAGGGGGCGGTAAGTCGTTGATTTTAATTACTGAATCATATTCATTTGATTCGTTCGAACAGCCGATTCATTCAGAAATGACGCAAGTGTCTTTATGAATGGAAATTATCTCTGCATAATTTTGACGACAAAATAAAGCCAAATCGGGCAATGGTGTTAGACAATAGTCAATGTAAGTCACTTAATATTAACTTCTTGTTTCTTTTCTGATGTATTAAATAATATTTAACTTATAAACTCGCTTAAAAATCATTAAAAGCTGTCACTCATCTTAGTTCATCATAATCAACGAATTTCTCTACACGGCATAATGAATCTCTTATTTACACTCTCTCTATATTTTGTTTATGAAAGGATTCGTCAGATATGTCCGTGATACATTACTCAACGCTTCAAAAACATGTAGAAACCTTTGAAACTCCCATTAGTGCAAACACAAATATGCTGATCGGGTCACTTGTACATGGTGCTTATAAATATTTTTTCATAGTCGCACTTTTAAGGATCTGCAGGAGCCCTGTGCTTCTAAGACGCTTTGAAAGGTGATGAAACATTTTGGTAGCCCGACTGGAAAACACAATTGCCCTGGGACGCTTTTTAAATAGCCAAACCACTTTCATATAACTGAATTCGTGCTAACTTTTTTACAATTTCATAATTTTTGGATAATAACTCGAGGTTAGTTTCACTTTTGTCGGTGCCTCCACTCATTTTTTTCGTCCTTGTGTCGAGTTTGCTCTGCAAAGTGCCGTAGGAAACTGACTTTGTTCTTGGACGTGAACGTTAAAAGCTGCACGCTGCTTGGCTGTTGTCGCATTTCTGCTGTGTGATTGGCTCTTATATTATTCCATATCGAGTAGAATGCTTTGAGCTTATCGTTGTTATCGAAATATATTTTATCGCGATTCGATATGATATCGTTTATCGGCACAGCCCTACTTCAAATCATTCAAGTAACAAAACAGTATTAAAAAACAGTATTGTAAACTTTTGAACAGGGTTTTTTTTATAAATTCAACTATTATTTTCTCTTGTGAACTGTGTAAACATCTTTTACGTGAAATATATTATTCACGCAAGTACTAAATTAAAAATAACATGCATTTTGTATGAGCCCTCTTATGTTGGTCAAATAATTAACATTTTGCAAGGTGTACGTTAACGTTTTAATTCATTATTCTTTGTTCCACCAAATCAAAGTAACCTGTTGCCACCAAAAAAAAAAAAAAACGCCTATTAAAATGTAAAATAAAATCTTAATCCAGTTGTTAGACCTGCTGCACCACATCACAAGTTTGAAAGCAAAAGGAGTCCCAGCTGCCTGTTTTTACCATAGATGAATCATCCAGTGCTGTTAAAACGGTTAGCCCTGCTACAACTGATGTTCAACATCTGTTTCCTCAGAGACAGACAGTTATTTCCGTTGTGCTGTAAATTTTAGGGAATCCCCTGGAAAACACAGATGAGACAACCATATTGTTTGTCATATGCAAATATCATTAATGTTCTCCCCAGATTATACTTCCTCTAATAGACAGTGCAAACAAGGTACAAGATTTAAATACACATTAATATACAACCAAGAATTCCCCATCAGCTATCACATGATTGCTGAAGAAAGCATTCAAAGCAACAACACAGCTGTTGCTAAAAAAGCATAAATATTCCTGCACTTGACATAGCCAGACAAACAGGGTGAATTCAGGTAAACTGGGCCATTTCTCTTTCGGAACTCATTGATCCAGTTAGTCAATGCCATTTGGACTCAGTCCAGCTGGACAGGGACCTACAGTGCTGATTAATTGGGATTTGCTCAGACAACCAGCTCATGCTAGCAAAAGCACAGAAGTGACGCACCCAGATTTGTCTATGTAGACACTAATGTTGCCACAAGGTAAAACTGACGATTTTGAAGGGTTCTCTCTGCTTTTCCAAGCATTATATTGCACCACAAACCAGTATTTAAGTTCTCTCTTATGGACAACTCAAAGACATATTGGGCAACAGCTGCATCCTGAGGGAAAAATGTTTAAACGTATCTCCATCTGTATGGGCGTTTATATCCAAATGATTTATACCAACTAAATAATATTAAGATAAGACATTGACCTGTATTTGAAGAGACAGACCCCAGTTCTATACATAAAGTGTGCTGCAGGGAGGCTCTACAGCAGTAGTTCTCAAGCAGAGGGCCTCAAGATGACATAAAATGACACAACAGCAATGAAATAAGTCAACCAAAAACCAAGACACAATATTTCTACAGTATTTTTAAGTCCCACAAATTAGTCTTGGAAAACCTGAGGTGGATTGATTTTATAGACCTGGAAAAGTCAAACTACTCTACTCCATGGGCCCTTTATAGTGAAAATACATCTTTCATCGTTCAAAAGTTAACATACACTTGATTCTTAATACTGTGTCTAACCTGAATGTTCCACAGCTTTTTTTTTTTAATAATGATAGTTGTTCATGAGTCCCTTGTTTGTCCTGCACTCATAATCAACAACTATCACTAAACAAAAAAAACTAAAAAAATAAAAACAGCTGTGGATCATTCAGGCAACAACACAGTATTAAGAATCAAGTGAATGTAAACTTTCGAAACAGGGTCAAATTCAACTATTATTTTCTCTTGTGGACTATATGTAAACATCTTTTATGTGAAATATCTTATTCAGGTCAGTACTAAATAAAAAATAACATGCATTTTGTACGATCCTTCTAATTTTGGTAAAATAACATTTCGCACATTCTGCAAGGTGTATTTAAACTTTTGACCTCAACTGATCAAATAAATGCAGCCTTGATGAGAATACGAAATGTCTTATGAATGATCGTCTAATGCACATCTTTTGTTAAATTACAAACTCTCCAACTTAATTTGACACCCCAGCACATAATAAAAGTTTCAAAAGTTGACGTATTTGTTTTTATTGAGGCTCGTGTATTTATCCATCATCTATACAGCACTGTGGGATACACTCATTTAAAAATGTATAAGACTTAAGTCGGGTTGAGAACCTCCGCTGGGCGAAATCCCACAAACGCATCTCATACCGCAATCCACAATGATTTGTACAATTGCTTAACAGCTGGAAAGCGAATCAGCTTCCCTTTGGAAATACTGTAAAAACTCAAAACATCCCATTGGAAGCAATTCCTCAACATCACTTGATCTCGCAGTGAGCATCAACTCATCTGCACATTTGCAAACGGTCACTTTTTTTTTTCTTTTTTTGTTGTTTGTTTCATGTTCCTTTTATGGTAAAATCATGTAAAAAAGTTGATAATCCAAAAAAAGGCCCAATCCTGATAATCCATTTGATATGCAATGACAGGAATCATCTAAGAATGCACTCTGAGGTTTTGGGATGTGAGGAACTGTAGCAGTTTCTCAAACTCAGTGAAAGACACATGCTCATCATCAGATGTGAAGGACAGTATATAGCAGATGGTAGTGACGGCAGGGACCTTTCTTCTCCCCAAGTGTCCATATAAAAGAAATAGAGAAAGCAAAGGAAAACTCTAAGTTGGACTAATGGTCATAGGTTCATACGTAGATGCTCTGGCCTTTTGGAGATCACGGGGTAGGCCTGCTGCTTAAACTGGCCCACGCTGGAGCCAGCAGGTTGCCTGATGGGAAGAGGAGCGGTGGCTTCGGAACTAGGCTGGACTTCCATCTGATCCATGGTGGACACTTCCATAGCAAGCTCTGTGGGTGACTGGAGGGTGGAGGATCCAGGTAAGGTGGGACCTCGTGGCCAACAATCTCCTGAGAACTTAATCGGGCTGAAATATGGATGAAAATGGTTTTTAATGTGATTTGTAAAAATCTGTGACATTTACAGCTGAAGTCAAAAGTTTACGTACACCCTGCAGAATCTCTATGTTCATTATTTTATTAAAATAAAAGGGATAATACAAATATAGTTCAAAAGTTTACATCAGAAAAAAATCTGTTTTTCAGCATTTGTGTATTTGAACCTTTTCCAACAATGACTGTATGATTTTGAGATCCATCTTTTCACACTGAGGACAACTGAGAGACTCATCAGCAACTATTACAGAAGGTTCAAATGCTCACTGATGCTTCAGAAGGAAACAATGCATTAAGATCCTTTTTGAATTTAAAGATCAGGGTAAATTTAAAAAAAAAAAAAAAAAAAAAAAAACCTGTGTATATTAAATATCAAGCGCATGTACACTTTTCAACTATTATTTTCTCTTGTGGACTATGTGTAAACGTCTTATGTGAAATAACTTTTCAGGTCAGTACTAAAAAAAAACAACATGCATTTTCTATGACCCCTCTTATTTTGGTAAAATAATTAACATTTTGCTAAAATAATTAACATTTTGCAGATCCTGCAAAGCTTTTGACTTCAACTGTATAAGCCAAAAACTGCGATTACCTGACAGGCGTTCGAGGGCTTCCCAAAAAGCGGCGAGGTGAACGAATTTTTGGCTCAAATGAGAACTTCTCCTTTATATTTTCCAAAACAGATGGAGCTACATAGGTAAAACCCTGCAAGAATTAAAATGAATAAGTAAGGAAAGCACAAAATAAACAAGATAAACAGGACAGCGAAATCATGACTTGGCTGCCTTACCAAAAAGACCTGATTTGCACTTTCGCTCAGTGTGGAGTCATCAGGACTGTCAACGGGAGTCTGGCTGGTGAACTTTGAATCAAACTGGCTCACATCGTCAGCAGATTGCTGTCGAAATTAGACATCAGGTCACATAATTAATCTATACTCAATTAACCCATAAAATGGCGGAACACTACAAAAAGTGACCGTAGTTACCAAGAAAGGCTTGAATGGTGGTTCTACTTTACGTGCGAGGAGGTCATCCCAATTAACATGTCGGAAGAAGGGATGAGTCTAGAAGGCAAATTCAAGCAAATTAATATCACAAAAGCACTTTTTTCCCCAATTCTGAAGTCTGGTTAAGCATTAAAACCACCAGAAAACTTATACTGAAAGTCAATCTTCACCCTGTAAAGTCTATTTATCATATTTGATAAACATTTCCAAGGCCTTGAAATTATCAACATGATCAAAACTTGCTGAAAAACCTGTTGTGTACAATCTACTACATGCCTTCTGACTGATAGTTCATGCCCTTTTAAAGTGAAAGTGAAGCAGTCAGTCAGGTTTACATTATTTAGTGAAGTGATTTTTATAAAAATTGTCTGCTTAACTGTTATAAAGATTTCATTATTTTACATTACAAGTAACAGGTTTCAAAATCTTTCCGGCCACATGAAATTATAACAACTGCACCAACTGAATAACTTGCATATTTCTGTTCAATATTGGGCCTCTGAATATAACTTATGCTTTTTATGTCCTACTATATGAGCAATAAAAGCCTGATGCAAATTACTCTCAAAAAAACTTTTTTTTTTTTTAAATCTAAATATCAATACATAAGATTTTTTGTGTCAGGCTTTACAGGGTTAAGATGATGTCAAACATAAGACTTGTACACAGACCTGTACTTCTGTTGCATCTCCAGGTCCAGCCCCAAGCCGAGATGAGGCACTTCGTTTCAGTAGCTGAAAATTATTAAAAAAAAAAACGCATACTAGTAAGCTACAAAAATCAGTGCATTACTGTGAAAAATAAAACTGTTCACCTACCCTTTTGAGAAGGTCCCTGGCTTCTTGTGTGAGGTAGGGTGGGAGGTTCAGTTTGCATTTAAGAATTTTGTCAATGGTCTTTTTCCGGTTCTCTCCTGTAAAGGGGGGCTAGAAATGTGGAAAAAAAATTATCCACATCAAAAAGCAGCATCCACGTATAGTGAGGATGTTCAAAAACATCAAAACTGTCTAGATCAAGGGTTTTACATATTTTTTGATGCTAAGGGACCTCGCTGATAAACTATTTTGTTAAGGATTAAAAATTTTACACTATGTTAGGACAACTTAAATGTGCTATGTGCTGTTTATGCAGGGTCAGAAAACTCTTGGATTTCATAAAAAAAAAAAAAATCTCTCAATTTGTATTCTGAAGTTGAACGAAGGACCTACGGGTTTGGAACAACATGTTGGGTGAGTAATTAATGACAGAATTGTCATTTTTGGGTGAACTATCCCTTTAAGTTGACAATGAGATTAAAGGATTAGTACACTTTCAGAACAAACATTTACAGATAATGTACTCACCCCCCGTCATCAAAGATGTTCAAGTTTTTCTTTCGTTGTGAAGAAATTATGTTTTTTGGAACACATTTTAGGATTTCTCTCAATATAATGGACTTCTATGGTGCCTCCAAATTTGAACTTCCAAAATGCAGTTTAAATCCAGCTTCTAATTGATCCCAGCCGATGAAGAAGGGTTTTTTATCTAGCAAAACAATCATTATTTTCTAAACAAATTGACAATTTATATACTTTTTAACCTCAAATGCTTGTCTTGTCTCATCTCTTCGATGCACGTCTGTGTGATCCCGGTCAATACAGTTAGGGTATGTCGAAAAACTCCCATCTCGTTTTCGTCTTCAACTTTAAAATCATCCTGCAATGCTGTTTTACCTTTTTTGTAAAGGTTGTTTGATCTTTGTATGTTGGCTTTGTAAACACTGGGTTGGTATTTCTGCAACGATGTAGGATGATTTTTTTTTCTTTTTGAAGTTGGGGAAGAAAACGAGATGGGAGTTTTTCAACATATCCTAACTGTATTGACCCGGATCACGCAGACTACGCATGCGCATCGCAGAGATGAGACGAGCATTTGAGATTAAAAAGTATATAAATTGCAAATTTGTTTCAAAAATGACCAATCGTTTTGTTAGATAAGACCCTTCTTCCTCGGCTGGGATTGTTTAGAGCCCTTTGAAGCTGCATTTAAACTCCATTACAGAAGTTCAAACTTGGTAGCACCATACATATCCACTATATGGAAAGAAATCCTGAAATGTTTTCTTCAAAAAACTATTTCTTTACAATTGAAGAAAGAAAGACATGAACATCTTGGGTGACAAGGGGGTGAGTAAATTATCTGTAAAGTTTTGTTCTGAAAGTGAACTAATCATTTAACTGTGTGGAAAAAAAAAGAAGAAATCAGAATGAAATTATTACATTTAGTGAATAAGAATATAACATTTAAAAACATTTTCTTTTTACTTTAAGAGAACACTATCACTGGTAGACCAAGAAAAACTAAAAAAAAATTTTTCATGAACCCCTTACAGCCCCTAGTTTTAAGAGTGCTGCCTAAATAACGAGCTGACTTTAGGAATCAGTAAACTTCTAATAAACAAATGAATAATTTATACAAAATTCTTGAATTAAGAAAACTTAAAGTCAAATTAGATTTTAGTCAAGCTCAGTTACTGGCTGTTGAAATTAATTCTGAAATACATTGCAAAATGTAAATACAAAAACCAAATTGAAGTATGCCGTTTCTACTCACTGCTCCAGTTAACATGTCATACATCAAAGCCCCCAGACTCCACCAGTCAACAGCCCGATTGTGTCCGCTTCTCATTAGGATCTCTGGAGCCCTGAAATAAAGAAACTTCTCACACTACTGTAGAATTCATCTAAATGCATGTCACACGGGCACGCCAGGCAATGAAAAGAGACATTTGCAAAACAGGAAATTAGCTCCTTAGACGTCACAAAGATTTAAAGGTTTCTTTAAATGTCTCACATGTATTCAATAGTGCCGCAGAAAGTGTGTGTCACTGTGCCATCATGAATTGACTCCTTACACAGCCCGAAATCAGTCAGTTTTACATGTCCTGTGATAAAACAAATCAGATTATTATAATGAATAAGATTTCCCAGTTCATTTTCAGATTTACTCCAGATCTAATCTACAAAAAGCAGCAGGCAAACCTTGGTTGTTGAGCATGATGTTCTCAGGTTTGAGATCTCGGTAGATGATGCCTTTCTGATGCAGGTGCCCGAGAGCCATAGAGATTTCAGCCAAGTAAAAGCTGCATGTAAAAACCCTGAGCATCATTCTGATTATCTCCGTTCATCTCATCATGTTGAATGTAAGGCCTATTGTATGAATGTGTCGGTGTTCGTGTGTCCTTGAAAATCGTTTAAAAAGTTAACACTTCAATAAAACACTACATGTTTAAAGTGCTAAGCATGAATTAACTTTAAAGCAACAAGCTTATGCTTTAAAAAGCCACAAGACTGATCAAATTGCCCTTTCTTACCAGGCTGTGTCCTCCATGAAAATCCCCTCTCGCTCAAGCTGCATGAAAAGCTCCCCACCTGCAAAAGATAAAGAAAAAAAAAAAAAAAAAAAAAAAAAGAAAGAGGTTTTTACCACAAACATGACAGTTTCAAGAGCAAACACAGAGATGGACTGATAGTAAAGCTTCACCACATCATCTTTCAAAAGATCCCACTGCAAATTTACCATTTCAACACACAAATTAAAAAAAAAAAAAAAAAAAAAAACATTCTCCAAGGGCAGAATGTATTCCTTAGCAACTCCGCAGCAACAGGAGGACTGTGGAAAGAATGTGCAGTTATCTATCTCTGAGACAAAGGTTGTTGTTGATTCACGAACCACTTAGGTATTCAAGGATGAGGTAAAGCTTGCCGCCCGTCTGAAAGGCATAGATTAGATCAACGATGAAAGGATGCTTGACTTCCTCCAAGATGTTCCTCTCTGCTTTAGTATGAGCTGTGTCCTTGGCGTTGCGTACAATCATAGCCTACAAGCAGCAGAATAGAGTGACATTGAGACGTTGCCACAAATATAAATAACTGCTTTTAAATTTAAGGAATTTGCGTAACCTTTTTTAAGACTTTCATGGCGAATATTTTTCCTGATCCCGCACCAGACACTTTCCGAACCTGGAAAACCTGCAAAAAATATCAATATAAAAAAAAAAAAAAAAAAGTTAAAATTAAAGTACAGACCAGGTTAAAAAAAAAAAAAAGAAAAAAAAGAAATAAATTATCTTGTGCTCATCAAGGCTGCATTTATTTGCTCAAAAATATAGAAATATATTTACATATATATATATACACAATATAGAAGTAATATTGCACAATGTTACTGCAATATAAAATAATGGTTTGTGTTTTAATATACTTTAAAATATAATTTATTCCTGTGATGCAAAGTTGAATTTTTAAATCAGCCATTACTCCAGTATTCAGTGTCAGGCAAACCTTCAGAAATCATTCTGATATGCTGATTTATTATTAGAATTAGTTCATGTTGACAACAGTTATGCTGCCAAATATTTCTTAGGAACATGTGATAGTTTTTACAAGATTCTTTGATGAATAAGAAGTTAAAAAGAACAGCATTTATTCAAAATCTTTTCTGATAAAAGTCTTTGCTCTCACTTTTTATCAATTTAACACATTCTTGATGAATAAAAATATTGATTTCTTTAAAAAAATAAAAATGTTTTTTTTTTTTTTATGTATATTAAAAAAAAAAAAAGTAAAATGTTTCCAACACTGATAATAAATCAGCATATTAGAATGATTTCTGAAGGATCCTGTGTCACTGAAGACTGGAGTAATGATGCTGCAAATTCAGATTTGATCACAGGAATAAATTTGATTTTAATGTACATTAAAATAGAAAAACATTATTTTACATAGTATAATATTTCACAATATTAAAAAAAAAAAAAAAAAAACATTACAATTCTTGGCTTTTATTAATGTTTTATATTAGCTTTTTATTTTTCATATTTTCAGTTTAATTCTGTTTTGTTTTATAATAATATTTTTGTACTTTTTAAGTATTACTATTAAGGTTAACTAAAACTGAAATTAAAAAAATTAAACCTAAATAGTATCAGCAATTTAAATAGTTTTAAGTAATTTCAATGCTCCAGCTTGATATTTATAGCTTTATATTTTTTATTAATATAGTTTATTTCAAATCGACAAACATATTATTAATAGTTTTTATTACAATATTAACCTTGCTGATGCATATAGTTCATTTTAAAGTACTGATATTTGGCTATGATATTTTAATACCCACTGCTAATACAAACAATATTCTAATATTATGATTTACTGAACATTATTAAAAAACATTATTATTATGTTGAATTTTTATTTATTGCAGCTTAGAATTGTTTTTGTTTTTTTTTATGGAAAGTTTAAACGATCAGCATTTATCTGAAATAGAAATCTTTTGTAACATTATAAAATGTCTTTATCATCACTTTTGCTTAATTTAAAGCATCCTTGCTAAATAAAATTAATAATTTCTATAATTTCTTTAATTTCTTTCCCAAAAAAAAATTATACTGACTTCAAAATTTTGAATGGTATAGTGTATATTGTTGCAGATAAATTCTGATCTATGGATCTTTCTATTCATCAAAGAATCCTGAAAAAAAAAGTAACAGTTTAAAACTGTTTTAAACATTGACAATAATAATAATAATAAAAAAAAGTTTCTTGAACAGAAAATCTGAATATCAGAATGATTTCTGAAGGATCATGTGACACTGAAGTCTGGAGTAATGAAGCTGAAAATTCAGCTTTACTCACAGGAATAAATTACATTTTAAAATGCATTTAAATAGAAAGCAGTCGTTTTAAATAAAAAAAATATTTCACAATATTACTAATTTTGCTGATGAGACATTAAGATGAGATGAGACACATTGATTTTAGATTAAATAAAAGCAGGCTTGGTGAGCAGAAGAGACTTCATGTTTCTCATTAAATATTAAAAACTAAATAAAAACTTTTGACTAGTAGTGTAAATAAATGAAATGAAACAAAGATGTGCTACATTAATAAAAAAAATTATATATATATTTATACCTTTCCATAACCTCCTTTACCCAACACACGGAGAAGCTCAAAGCACTCTGGACGGATGTTCTCAGCGCCCTGGTTCACATTGTCCTCTGATATCTCAATCTTCTCACAGTCATCCATGTTACTATAAGTGAAAATGTGCATTATTCCTCTCATCTGCATTAGAATATTAATGCCGTTTGTCAATTTTTTTTTTTAGAGTCTCTCTAGGAAACATTTTTTAAAACATTTGTGACCCTGGAGCACAAAACTAGTCTTAAGTAGCATGAGTATATTTGTAGCAATAGCCAAAAATAAATTGTATAGGTCAAATTTATAGATTTTTCTTTTATGCCGAAAATCATTAGCATATTAAGTAAAGATCATGCTCCATAAAGACATTTTGTCAATTTCCTACTGCGAATATATTAAAACTTAATTTTTGATTAATATGCATTTCTAAGAACTTCTTTTGGACAACTTTAAAGGTGATTTTCTCAATATTTAGATTTTTTTGCACTCCCAGATTTTTTAAATAGTTGTATCTCAGCCAAATGTGATCCTATCCTAACAAACCATACATTCAGCTGATTTATACATCTTGATTTTAACCCTTTATGACTGGTTTTGCAGTCCAGGGTCACATTTAAAATAAAAAACAAACATTCTGAATGTTTTACTGCGACCACTACACATACTTACAACTCAAAGCCACTGCACTGATCCATGAGGTCATTGATCTGAGCCTGCAGAAGAGAAGTGTAAATGCATAATCAATAAAGGCTCAATTCTCTGCAATAGTGAACAGCGTTATGTCGGTTGGAGAGATGATCAGTGCACAAGCAGATAACGTTACGAGGCAACAGTTGGCAGCACTTCTAGTCTGAACATGAAAACGTAAGGGGTCGAATTTCGCAATACTATTCCCAGAGATCCCATAAGGTGACATGCACCATCTATGGACTTGAAACTCCTAATTCACTGATCCTTGTAAATATAAACTGCACATTATCTAAGTCAATAAAGATTTCTAAACAATATGCATGCAAAAAAACACATATACATCTAAAGTATTCTGCAGTGCAAGTTTCAAGATGAAAGGAAACGCACACCTCCAGCCCTTTAAATTGCCATGACTGTACTGTACTGTACTGTACTGCCAAGTAGTAAGCTCAAAAACAACCCTATTATCTCCAGCTCGTATCTTTGACTACTCCATATAACACATATTTCAGCTCGTAAAACTCAAATATCTCTGCAACATGTGCTGACAGACAGAATACCAGATATACAGTACATAAAACACACTGTAAGGTAATCGAGTTAGCATGTTAGCATAACATAAAGCAGCCCGACGCTTGTTCCTCGGGCCTCAGGCCTGCACTCTGCTCGGGGTGGAACAGTCCCGCGTGTCGTTTACTTCAAGAAAACGGCTGTCTGTTACCTCCTCCAGTTCATCATCGGAGACATTTTCCTCTGGCTGGTCCAGATCAATGTCGAAAACGCCAGCCATCGTTGATTTCGCTGTCTGATATCACTTCAAACCGCGTGAGGAGCTCGGGCTTCCCGCCTCATGGACATGAACGCACCGTCGCCATGACCGGCATGGACGCGAACTGACACCCCCGCGCGGAGGAATGCGGGAAAATACTCGCTTGGACTACAAACTGTTTTTATGCATATAGCTGTCAAATTTTTTTTATCAGAATATAAAACCGATGAATAGCCTCAGTGTATAAATAATATTATCATACAATTTATATAGTATAAATAATATTATATACTACCAGTCAAAAGTTTTTGAACAGTAAGATGTTTAATGTTTTTTTAAAAGAAGTCTCATCTGCTCACCAAGTCTGCATTTATTTGATTCAAAGTACAGCAAAAACAGCAAAATTCTGAAATATTTTTACTATCTAAAATGACTGCTTTCTATTTGAATATATTTCAAAATGTAATTTATTCCTGTGATCAAAGCTGAATTTGTCACATGATCCTATAGAAATCATTGTAATATGCTGATTTGCTGTTCAACATTTATTATTATTATTATTATTATTATTATTATTAATAATAATACTTAAAACAGTTGAGTACTTGTTTTCAGGATCCTTTGATTAATTTGATTAATTATATATATATATATATATATATATATATATATGTATATGTGTGTGTGTGTGTGTGTGTGTGTGTGTGTGTGTGTGTGTCTATATATACATATAGAGATAGATATCTAATAGTACACAAAACAAACAAATAACAATAAATTCTTAAATTCTGAAGAACCTAAAAATGTATCATTTAAAAGTAATTAAACAATATTAATATAGGCTATTTGTATTTTTGAAAACATTGCACATTTGGTTAAATAATCACAACAAATAGAACATGCACTTTCTTTGTGCATGTGAATTTTTTTTTTATCAAAGTTATCGTATTCAGCTAATTTTTCTTCCTCACATTTCTTAAAATTGTAATAAATTGATTAAAATAAATATGAATAAATAAACACAAACAGAAAAACAAATGAATAAAAACTTAACATAGACATCTAAAACAATAATGTCAGCTTCAGAAAATGACCCTTACATCGAATCATTTTTGTTTTTCATCAGTACAGATGTTTTAGCAGCTTTCTTAATAAGTGATGCGCAAACAGAATAATAGAATAGTTTGATGAGATCATTATGAAAGGAGTGTTTTCGTGATATTCACGTTGGTTGGAACAAGGGATCCCGCGAAAAAGTGTTTTGTGCGCCATCTGATGGTTGTAGAAATGTTTTTCACTCTAGCTCCCGTCATGCATCAGTTCTGACGCTTACAAACCTGCACCCGCCTTCAACTGTACAAGAAGACGCAGCTCTGCTTTTACTTTGTAAAAGTTGTCAAAAGTAGTGACTTAAATATTATTTGATATTGTGGGGTTGTTTTGAGTCTCCATACAGTAAACTGACATTCATTGTATTAGCACTGTTGTCTCGTTGAGTCAGAAGGTAAACGTTGCTATAGCTACCTTCTGGAGAGTTGTGTATTTACATAACGTTAGTGCTGTCATGATGTGGTTTCAAAGAGCTTGCGTCGTATCGTTTAATGCTTAATTTCGATAGATATGTCGGTTGTAAGCTTACAGTTGGGTCAGTGTGGGAATCAAATAGGACAGGAGCTCTTCAGTGTCATCTGCGATGATTCCAATGGACCAAACAGAAAGAAGTACAAGCAATGCAGTGATGAGAGATTCTTTTATGAGACATCCACTGGAGGTAGGTTCAACTCACTCATATTTGCTAATACCTCTGTAATATTTGATATTTATTACGTTCTTTATGTCTAACAGAACTTGTGGCACGGTCAGTGCTTGTTGATATGGAGCCCAAGGTTATTTCTCAAGTAGTAGTCAATGCTTCGAAGTCTGGAAGATGGACATATGGAGACAAAGCATGTTTCTCCCAGAAACAGGGCTCTGGAAATAACTGGGCGAATGGGTAAGAAGGCCAGATCTGGGCTTTAAATGTGACCCTGGACCACAAAACCAGTCATTAGGGTCAGTTTTTAAAATTTAGACATCATCTGAAAGCCGAATAAATAAGCATTCCATTGATGTATGGTTTGTTAGGACAATATTTGGCTGAGATACAACTATTTGAAAATCTGGAATCTGAGGGTGCAAAAAAATCTAAATAAGTGAAGTTGTCCAGATGAAGTTCTTAGCAATGCATATTACTAATCAAAAATTAAGTTTTGATATATTTACAAAATATCTTCATGGAACATGGTCTTTACCTAATATCCTAATGATTTTTGGCATAAAAGAAAAATCAATAATTTTGACCCAAACAATGAATCTTTGGCTATTGCTACAAATATACCCATGCTACTTAAGGTTTTGTGGTCCAGGGTTACAAATGTGTTTGTCATGTGTGAGTTTATTGTTGTTCTCTGAAGGTTCTGTGTTCATGGACCACGTCATGAAGAGGCTGTGGAGAATCTGGTTCGGAGGGAGATTGAGCGCTGTGATCGCCTGGCTGGGATTTTCACTATGATGAGTGTTGCAGGTGGCACAGGGTCTGGTGTGGGTACCTACATCACTCAACGTTTGAGGGACTTATATCCCAATTCCTTCATCCTGAATCAAGTAACATGGCCATATGGAGCTGGTGAGGTAATGAGATTTTAGTATTTTTTTTTAGGAATAGTTCACCCAAAAATAAAAATTCTGTCATTAATTACATACTCTCATGTTGTTCCAAACCTGTAAGAACTTCGTTCATCTTCGGAACACAAATTAAGATATTTTTGATAAAATTCAAGAGCTTTCTGAACCCCCATAGACAGCCCAGCCATGGTCAAGGCACAGAAACATTTTCGTATCTTCATAAAATTACGGTTGAACCACTAATGTCACATGGACTATTTGAACAATATTCTATTTGAACAATATTCAACCTCTGCAACAATGCTGGCAGCACTCATACAACTATTTCCCAAACACAACCTCTGGATATGACGCTGAGCACATGCACTCATCTTTTTTGGTCGACCATGGCAAGGCCTATTCTGAGTGGAACCTGTCCTGTTAAACCACTGTATGGTCTTGGCCATTATGCTGCCGCTCAGTTTTAGGGTCTTGCCAATCTTCTTATAGCCTACGCCATCTTTATGTAGAGCAACAATTCTTTCTTTTCTTTTTTTTGATCCTCAGAGAGTTCTTTGCCATGAGGTGCCATGTTGAAGTTCCAGTGACCAGTATGAGAGAGTGATAACACCAAAATTAACACACCTGAGACCTTGTAACACTATCAAGTCACATGACACCAGGGAGAGAAAATGGCTAATTGGGCCCAATTTGGACATTTTCACTTAGGGGTGTACTCACTTTTGTGGCCAGTGGTTTAGCCATGAATAGCTGTGTGTTGAGTTATTTTGAGGGGACAGCAAATTTACACTGTTATTCAAGCTGTACGCCCACTACTTTACATTGTAGCAAAGTTTTATTTCTTCAGTGCTGTAACATGAAAAGATATAATAAAATATTTACAAAAATGTAAGGGGTGTACTCACTTCTGTGAGATACTGTATCACATGCCTTAGTTTAATAGACATAATATTTTCTTCCTACAACATAGTTACCTTTTTTTGTTGTCTGTAGGGCTGCCCTCGACTGAAGATTTTTGTAGTCGACTAGTAGCCGTTTAATTTAAGCATTATTCAGCTAGGGCAAGTATACAGAGAGTTTCGTTTTGCACTCAGGTTCACAGAGACTGAGACGGCAGAAAGCACATCCTGTTTGCTTTAATTACTTTTAAAAAAGTGCAACGTTGTTATTCTGAGTGCACACTAATAAAAGTCTTTACAGATTCTAAAGATGTATTACTCTTATCTGTATGATTTATTTATTTTAAGAGCAAGTGACCGACTCTATCTGTGATGCAGTGAGAGTGCTACTGTTTAGCTTCCTAGTATGGCGTGATTAAAAGAGATGTCCAAAATCTCCTCTGTCTTACTCCAGTATGTCAATAAAATAAAACAAGAATCTTGAATCTGGCTTTATCGGATGTTCAGATTTCTGTTCTGAATATTTATGCAAATGAGTGCATATTTAATGAGATAATGCTACATTTGTGTATCTAAACATATAAAATGATTACTCGGACACTAATTACACAGCCTCATGTCGTTCTGACCCTGTAAGACTGAAGATGAACGATCTTCAAGAAGATATTTTTGATGAAATGCAAAAGCTTTCTAATCTTGCATAGACAGCCACGCAACTACCACGTTCAAACCCCGAAAGGTAGTACAGACGTATTCTCATGAATGCATGCCGAAGACACTGAAGAGAAGAAATTGTTGAATTAAGTTGTTATACTGAAGTAAACTTAATTCAAATATTTACTTGAGTACAAGAAAGTACCACATTTTTAATGTTCTTAAAGTATTAAAGGTTACAAAAAAAAAAACTACAACTTTTATTAATGAAATGTAGAGCAGTAAAAAGTATGACATTATGCTTTGGAATGTAGTGAAGTAAAAGTTTGCATTTTATTATTCATCATTACACTGCCACCTTTATTCACTGTTTAAGTTGTTTTGTTTGCTTTCCAGGTGATTGTGCAAAACTACAACTCTGTGCTGTCGCTGTCACACCTCTACCAGCTCTCCGATGCTATTCTGGTCCACGAGAATGACACTGTGCACAAAATCTGCAGCCGGCTGATGAACATCAAACACATCTCCATCAGTGACGTTAATAAGGTGATCGCTCACCAGCTGGCCAGCGTCCTTCAGCCTGCTTATACCGCTGATTCACCCTCCCATTACTGCACAAACCCCATAGGTACAAATGACTCACAGTTCACCTCCAATTTCAGACAGTCATCAGTCAAAATGACAGTACTTTACACCAGTGTTTATCTGCTGTCTTCAGGGGAATTAATGAGTACTTTGGTGTGTCACCCCGAGTACAAACTGCTCAGCTTGTGTAATATTCCTCAGATGTCCAGCACGTCTCTGGCTTATAGTGTATTTCACTGGCCTGGGCTGCTCAAGCATTTACGTCAAATGCTCATTGCAAGCGCTAGGATGGAAGAAGGTGAGTGCTTGGATGTCACTTATCCTTGTAATATTACAGAGATAGTTCATCCAAAAATGGAAATTCTGTCATTAAATGCTCACCCTCATGTCATTTTAAACCTGTAAGAGCTTCGTTCATCTTCAGTACACAAATTAAGATATTTTGATGAAATCCAAGAGCTTTCTGAAGGACATCGTTAAAATAGTCCATGTGACATCAGTGGTAAACTGTATTTTTATGAAATGTCTTGCATTGCTGTCTATGCAGGTTCAGAAAGCTCTCAGATTTCATCAAAAATATCTTAATTTGTGTTCTGAAGATGAACGAAGTTCTTGCGGGTTTGGAACGACATAACTATCCCTTTAAAAGGATGTCGTGAAAATGACACATAACAGAAGAAATGCAAAATATTACTTCATTGATTGCAGGGCTTGACATTAATGCTTGTCCGGGACAAGTGGATTTTGTAAAAGGGCAAGTGAAAGAGAATTTTACTTGCTCAACCGGACAAGTAACTTGATTAAAACATCAGTAACAAACAATTGCTAGCGCAGCACCGAAACTTTCTCTTGAATGATTCTGATTGTATTACTTACAGTGTAAAATCTAAACTAATAGGCACAAGAGCACACACAAAGAAACAAACATGAACATACATACAGGAAAAAAAAAAAGATAAATATTGTATATAACATATGATATAGGTAAGCAGCATCACATGAACAAGCACCATTATGATTGCAAATGTGACATTGATTTTATACAACAATAGTTCAATAAACTAGTAGTTAATATTAACTGACTTACATTTTAGACACATCACTGACCGTTTTGCTACCGAAAATGGTTCCAAACAAAGCCACAGCAGAGCTTTGTTTCAGTACTGAATGATTCAGCACTTTTGAATGAATCCGTTGAGTCAATGATTCAGTGAGTCATTCATTAAGACAGTTAATTGCTTTATTTATTGAATGAATAGCCGTTTGAACAAACTGGTTGAATCTGTCTATGGTTGAATCTGTGACTCACTCATTAAGACCGTGACTTACCACCACCTACTGGTGGTTCGCTTTCAAATTTTAAAAATGATCACATTTTTCCAACACTTCAGATTTATGTTAAAAAAGTAAAACATTAATCTTATAACATTATTTATGCATTTGCAATTTTACTGTGTAAATGCATTTTTGGAACCTCTTATCTTCATTAAACAGTCTGAGCAAATACATTTAAATGGCACTTTCGATGCAGGTTTGTTTGTTTTTTTCTCTGCAGTAGAAAGATGGAGTTTGTTAACGCTTATTTAATTTAAATGGTAACAACCATACAAAATCTAATTATTCTAACTGAATATACTGATAAAATTTAAGAATTTGACCTAAATGATGACATGTACATTTAGTAAGGTTAGGAAAATATTGCCCTTCATAAAGTTAAAAAGTGTCCTAGAAATCAATTTAAGGCAGATATTACAAATATGCTGATTTAAGTAAGACCTCACAGAGTAGTGACAAGACTATTGCTTCAGAATGGATTACATTTACGCCATAATGCTTTTGTGGAACTAAAGCACTCTTTCTTAAAGGAATTGACTGGACAGTAAGCGCCCCATCAGCGGTCACATCTAGAGGAGAGAGTGCAACAAACAGCAGGCATAAAAATTTCAATTTATCACTTGCTAATCTTCTAATACTGCGGGGGAAAGATGTGTCTACTGCGGTTATAGGTAAGCAGATTTCCAACAAACCTTTATTCCTTAAATAGATAGCTCAAATCACCCAAAAATGAAAACTGTTATCATTTACTAACTCTCATGTCATTTTAAACTTGTATGATTTTCTTTCTTCTGTTAAACATAAAAGTCTATATTGACTTCCATAGTATTTTTTCCATACCATGATAGTCAGTTTTGTTCAGCAGAAGAAAGTAACCCATACAGGCTTGAAATTATATGAAATTGAGTAAATGGTGGTAGAATTTTCATTTTTGGGTGAACTACCATTTTTTGGGGTCATGACTAGAAATAGTGCTAAATTTGAAAGAATGTTTTGTTTTTCTTTTTTATTTCAAATATACAGTTAAATTCAAAAGTTTACGTACACCCGAAATGCAGATACTGAATAATAGGCATCATACAAAATGCATGTCATTTTTTTTATTTAGTACTGACCAGAATAATATATTTAACATAAAATACATTTGCACATAGTCTACAAGAGAAAATAATAGTTGCATTTATAAAAAAAATGACCCTGTTCAAAAGTTTACATACGCTTTAAATACTGTGTTGTTACCTGATTTTTTTTCTTTTTTTGATAGTTGTGCATGAGTTCCTTGTTTGTCCTAAACAGTTAAACTGCCCACTCCTCTTCAGAAAAGTCCTTTAGGTCCCATAAATTCTTTGTTTTTTCAGCATTTTGTGTATTTGAACCCTTTCCAACAATGATTATGATTTTGAGATCCATCATTTCACACTGATGGGACAACTTAGGGACTCATGCAACTATTACAGAAGGTTCAAACGCTCACTGAAGGCAAAATAAGAAAAATGTACACATCTTCATTCTGTTCAAAAGTTAATGCATTGTGTTCCTTCTGAAGCATCAGTGAGTGTTTGAACCTTCTGTAATAGTTGCATATGAGTCTCTCAGTTGTCCTCAGTGTGAACAGATGGATCCTAAAATCATACAGTCATTGTTAGAAAGGGTACAAATAAGCAAAAGATCCTGAAAAAACAAAGAATCTGTAGGACCTAAAGGGTTTTTCAGAAGAACAGTGGGCAGTTTAACTGATCAGGACATATTTAATTCAGGCCATTACCTAATAAAAAAATAACATGCATTTTGTGTGATCCCTCTTATTTTGGTAAAATAATTAACATTTTGCACATTCTGCAAGCTGTATGTACACTTTTGACTTTTAAATAAATATATTTTTGCATGCTGGAGACCTGAAGTAGCGTACATGCATGCTTTATCAGAAAACAATATATGTGTTTTTGCAATTAGAACAATATTTTGAGATTTTAAAAATGTATAGAAAACTAACATGCAAAATACTTCAATTATCAGATGGTTTTAAGGATCCTGCATTATATGTGCCGTGGCTTAACACAGAAAATAGTTTCAGCACATGGAGCTCTCCTGTAGCCTTCAATGGGTATGAAAAGTCTGCCACTCTGGTCAGTAACAACCAATCCCTTTTGAAACCCCTGAACAATATAGTCAGGAAGGCTTGGAACATGTTTGCATCAAGGTGGGAAATACAGTAACATAAATAGACAAAATTCTGTATTTTTAATGTTTTTAAATACTGATGTTGTTTCCTGTAGGGCCTATGTTCATCAATATACGAAATTTGGAATCTCTGAGGAGGATTTTCTGGACAGTTTTACGGCACTAGAACAGATCATCTCCAGCTACACACACCTCTGATTGACCTGATCATACACAGTTCATCATAAATATAATGACAATACTGACTTCATATGATTCCATATGATGTGTTTTTCTCTTTGACAGTTAAATTAATAATTTTTTTTGAAGAAATCTCTTCTGCTCACCCAGCCTACATTTATTTGAAAAAATTCTTTAAAAAATTCTTTCAAAGCTGAATTTTTAGCATCATTACTCCAGTCACGTGATCCTTCAGAAATCGTTGTAATATTATGATTTGCTGATCTCAAAAAATATTATTGTTATTATTATGTTGAAAACAGTTGAGTAGTATTTTTTATTTTTTTTTAGGTTTATTTGATGAATAGAAAGTTCTGAAGAACAGCATTTATCTGAAATAGAAATCTTTTGTAAAATTATAAATGTCTTTATAATCACTTTTAATCAATTTCAAGCATCCTAAAAAAAATAATAAATAAAAACTTATATATAAAATATAATTATACAAACTTTTGAATGGTAAAGTGTATAATGTAACAGAAGCTTTTTATTTCAGATAAATGGTGATATTTAGATTTTTCTATTTATCAGAGGATCCTGAAAAAAAAGTACTCGACTGCTTTAAATATTGATGCTCATAATAATAATAATAATAAAGTGTTTCTTGAACACATTAATTAATATATATATATATATATATATATATATATATATATTTAAAAAGCTTTTGATTGTAGTGTATATAATAGTTATTTTCTATATAATTTGAAAATGTTAATTAAATAAAAGCCTTGTTCAATTCAGATGCCTATTCACGTTTTTTCCAATCATACTTTTGAATACCCATACTGTGGCAGCACAGGAAATGGAAAAACATGACTTCAAAAACATTTTAGTATTAGACGCTGATAATAGTAAAAAGATGCCATCTTTGTTATTTTTGTATACATTTTGAGATTCAACCTGATATTATGACATTGTAAATTTATTATATTATTAGGCTATGTGATTAAGTACAAGAAAATGTGCTATTAAGTTGTTAATTTTTAATTGGCAGCACTGTTATGACAGCGTGTGTGCAGGGCCGCATTAATGCACGGGCTTACCTGGGCTCATAGATATATGGGCTTAAGCCCGGGGCCCCGATGACTGTTCCGTTAAAATTACGCGTTATCGGTCTGCTTTGAATGCACCTGCCGGCATTGCAAGTCCTGCGCGAGAAGTGTCAGCCAGTCAGAAAAGAGAAAACTGCCAAAAATTCCGAAGCTCATGGCATATTAACGCGGGCGGGGCTAGGAGAATAGCAGCAGCATATAGACAGATCAGTCGTTAGATACAGTAGGCTATAGTTAGTCTATAATTTAACTACATTTCCATCTTAACAGTTTAGCTCGCAGTTGTTAGTTATAGCCACTAAACACTACAGCTGTGGAATATAGCCTAATCATTTTTATGATGCATCGCGATGCTAATGTGGATGATTCTGCATAAATGTAATTAAATAGTCCTATCCAGTGGTGTAGTGGTGCCTGGAAAAGTGGGCGGTATATGCCCCAAAAACACGAATAAAAAGAATAATTTACTAACATCTGGGCGTGACTGTCCGCAATCTGAAAAAAAAAAAAGGAAATCGGTCGGGTAGCATAAATGAATACTTTCTGAGGCATTCAGAAAACATGCCACGCAAGAAAAACCCGACTTCTAACACCCCGGACATGGGGGATCATGGCTCCCTAAAACCCTTGGTATCTCAGCGAAAGCGGGCCGAATCAAACTGGAACGAGCGCACCGCTCCCTCGCCGCAAAGCCATCCCCTACACAGCGACCGCGACCCATCTTGGTGAAGTTCCACAACTTCCAAGACAAGCAACGGGTACTGAACGCGGCACTAGAATTGGGCATCAAGGATTCAAAATAAAACTTGTGTCACTTGATATGCTTAGCCTACTGTATAAGCTCTCGTCATCTCTGCGTGAGAGTTCATTAAAATGGGGCGAAAATGCCGGTTGCGCAAAGCTCGACATGACATTTTTTAAGAAGTCAAGTAAAGATGAGAGAGAAAAAGAAAGTTTGACGTCTGAGTCTGCTTCAGCTTTTCAGAAGGCGACAGCGAGTGGAGCAGCAACTGACGCGTCCCGTCCCACTGCACATGATCAATGAACTTACTACTGAGAACGAAAACATTAATTTGTTCTGATCTAGCCATACATTTTACCAAGCAAATCATTTAGCTAAAAAAAAAACACTAACCTCTAATATGAAGCTAATAACTCTGTGTTTATCCACCTGTTTTAATGCACATTTTAGTAGGCCTAAATTGCATAAAATGCGCTCAACTAGGTTAAATTCTTATCCGGTAAGAAAACGTGCACAAACTACAATGGAAACACCCAATGCACATTAAAAAAACATGTGACTTTATGATGGGAAATCATAACTGGACTAACCAATGAACCGATATATTTGCACAGTATCTGAAATGCTATTCTAAAATGCTTGAGCAAAGTGCTTCGTTATAATTAGCTCCCAAACCCGTTCCCAAACAGCAGACTCCTGAAGTTTCATCTGCGCGCTCTGAACCTTTTTACAGTTCCGAATAATGTCTTCTATATGACCAAAAATGAGATAGTATTTAAAGTTGTGTTGTTTTCCTTTAAAAAAATCTAAGCGATTGCGCCGGTGCCGCCTGTGGGAAATATTTATTTTTGTGCAGAGAGATGTCTGTGCGTTTCAGTTTCTCTTTAAATTCGTTTTGGTATAAGACTTTTGTATGTTGTTTATAACGAATTCCATTATAATTTGTAATTTATTTTAGAATTTGCCTGTTTCTTCAATTAATTCGTTTTTTGGTAAGACTTTTGTATGTTGTTTATAACGAATTTCATTATAATTTGTGTTTTATTTTATAATTTGTCTGTTTCTTCAATTAATTCGTTTTGGTTAGACTTTTGATAGTTAGGCCTATGTTTTTTATAACGAATGTCATTATAAATTGTGTTTCATTTTATAATTTGACTGTTTCTTAAATTCGTGTTGGTTAGACATATGTTGTTTAGAACGAATGCCATTATGAATTGTGATTTATTGTGTAATTTGTATAGCCTATAAAAATAGATTTTTTAGTTTCTCATAATTGTGCCTCCCTACGAAAACGAAATGCTTGCAAAATAAATGCATTGAAGATTTTCTGGCGACGGCCCTGGATAAGATATTCGGCGCAAAACAAATTTGATTTATTGTAAACTCCGGTCCCGAGCAGCACGTACGCAACAAGACAGAACCCGATAACCTGTTATGTCTCATTTAACAGACGCTTTTATCCAAGGCGACAAGTAGGAGAGCATTTAAAACACATTGAATCAGGCGCGACGTGACGCCGTCCATGGGTTGTTGTCTTGTTATACCGTGAAAACTTTTTCGCGTGATTCGTGTCATACTGTTACAAATACTTACAGTGTGTGTTTGAAAAAGGATGTAATTATCCTCTGCTTTTCAGTGAGGTGCATTTTATCCCAGACGGCCAATAGCAAAGTGAATGAACGAACGAAAATTCGCAAGAGCAACAAGAGATTTGAAGCGAAGAAATGATTCGCTTTCCGATTGGCTGAATGTTAGTTCACTCAAATATAAGTAACAAACAAATTGGATGCGCAATATAAGCGTTTCATACGGATTCCATAATCTGACAATATTTATCTATTTGAACTGGTTCTAATCTATAGCCTACAAGATATATATTTCTCTGCGAGGCAACGAAGTTTCGGTTCATTTTTGACGCGCTCAAGTTCACACACATGCACCGAGACGGCAGATAGCTATGGGCTATCCTGTTTGGTTTCATTATTTTACAGCGCACAATATTTTGTTTTTATTGTGAGTGTACAAACAAATGTAGACCCTTAACAGATTCGAACGATGCATCTATTGTCTGTATGGCCAGAAATGACTAAATATTTTAAGTGCAAAGTGCCTAATATAGAGCGGCCCCCTCATTTTAAGACGGGCCCCCCCAAAATTAAAATTCTGGCTACGCCACTGTTGTACGGTAACAGATGGCGGCACCGCCTCTTAGCGAGTCTAATGCACTGTATACAGTAGTTATTTAATTTTTCCTTTTGTCGTTAGGGAACCTCCTCACTTGAGCTCTTGGTATATAACGGGACGTAAAGTGCACAAAATGTTAAATATGTCCTGAATTCGTGTTTTTGCTGTTAGATGTTGTTTTTTTTGTTGTTGTTTTTTTTCCTCTCGGCTCACCACTTGCTTTCTTTGTACCATTTTTTGTTTCTCTCCAAATGGTATGCTTAAGGTATACTATATATACTGAGGATGTCAAATTTAAAGATTTGTACTTGGAACGTTAATGGCATTCATACACCTATTAAGAGAAGGAAGGTTTTGTCCTACTTAAAAAGGGAAGGGGTGCACGTTGCTTTACTTCAGGAGACCCACTTAAACGATGCAGAACACCCTAAATTGTTACAGGAGGGATTTGGGCATATTTTCTTTTCCTCCTTTACTTCAAGAAGTAGAGGCGTAGCCATTTTAATCAAGAAAAATGTGCCTTTTCAAGCTATAGAGGTAATTAAAGACAATAGGGGGCGCTATCTAATTGTAAAAGGGGTATTATATGGGGAAGAGATTGTTTTTATGAATGTCTATTGGCCTCCTGGTCACCCGGGTGAGTTCCTGACTGCACCTTTCTCTAAATTAGCAGATTTTGATGTTAAGAAATCATTTATAGGAGGAGATTTTAATTGCCATCTAAATCCTGTTATGGATAAATTCCCAATGGACAAGTTAACAACATCAGTCCAAGCTAAATTTCTCACTGCTCTCTGTGAAGATTTTGATTTAGTTGATACATGGAGAGCCAAACACCCTATGGAGCACGAATATACATTTTTTTCCAAGGTTCACAACTGCCATACCAGAATTGATTATTTATTTACCAGGAAATCCATGTTAGAACACGTAATGCCCTGTTCTATTGGGAATATAGCCATATCTGACCATGCAACAGTCTTCACAGAATATTATTTTGGCAGTCAAAATGCCCAAACCAGACGTTGGAGACTCAATCCACTAGTACTGTCAGACCATAATTTCTTATCTTATTTTACTTAAGAATTCAAGTCTTTCATATCTATTAACTCTGCTTCATCAAGGATCCATCCTTGTTATGGAAAACATCCAAAGCTTTTTCTAGAGGTCTTATTATAGCATACACATCGAGTAAAAGGCTTAAGCAAGCTGAACAGAAAAAGATCCTAGAATCTAAACTTAAGATAGCAGAGAAATCGTACTTTGAAAAACCTACCTCATCTAAAATGAATGAGATCTCTGCGCTACGCTCTGCTTTAAATTCTCTCCTAACAAAGGAGGCAAACATTAAAATCCAGTATGCTAGGCAGAAACTGTATGAACATGGGGACAAGACTGGAAAATATTTAGCTTATTTAGCAAAGAAAAAATCAGACTCCCAATCCATTTTATCAATCGTAGATAGTAATGGTAAACATGTCTTTGATAATTCATCTATTAACAAGGTATTTAAGGAATGGTATGAAAACCTATATAAATCTGAGTTAAATGAGGATACCACAGTGGCTGCTGATGGTTTTTTTTCCACTCTCAGTTTTCCTACGTTATCAGAAGATCAGGTCTCCCTGCTTAATGCCCCCATATCTAAAGAAGAGGTTTTAAATGCCATTACAAATTTGCAGTCAGGGAAAGCACCCGGGCCAGACGGACTTAGTATTGAGTTTTATAAGGACTTTCGCAGTATTTTAGTTGATCCCCTCTTAAATATGTTTAATGGCTCATTTAAAAAAGGCAGTTTGCCTCAAACTTTGAAAGAGGCAAACATATCGCTAATCCTAAAAAAAGGTAAACCAGCTGATGATTGTTCATCATACAGACCCATTTCATTATTGAATGCAGATCTGAAGCTTCTTTCTAAAATTCTAGCAACACGATTAGAAGGACTTCTCCCTTTTCTTATTAACGATGACCAAACTGGCTTCATTAAAGGACGTAATTCTGTCAACAATATGCGTAGGTTGTTGAATGTCATGCAATTTTCCAAACAGCAAGCTATAGATGGTCTTGTGATCTCACGCGGAAAAGGCATTCGATCGTATTGAATGGCCCTACTTATTTCACACACTTCATAGATTTGGTCTCGGAGAGAATTTATTGAATGGGTAAAATTACTGTATTGTGAACCTCTGTCCGCTGTACTTACAAATGGTTTCTGTTCCCCCACTTTTAGTGTTGGAAGAGGTACGAGACAAGGTTGCCCCTTGTCGCCCCTCCTATTTGCTCTGGCGATCGAACCATTAGCAGAAGCTATTAGAACAAATACCAGTAGGCTATATGCGGGTTAACTGTTGCAACCAACCAACACAAGATCGCTTTATATGCCGATGATGTTTTGATTTTTATGGTGGACCCAGAATCATCTATCCCAGCTCTCACAGACACAATAAATAGATTTGGAATATTCTCAGGGTATAAAATTAATTTTAATAAATCATGCGCGATGCCCTTGGGTAGCTTAAAAATTATGCCTCAGACAGTACCCTCTTTTCCTTTTACGTGGTCTCCTGAAGGTTTTGTATATTTAGGCATATGTGTGACCCCTTCCTTTGAACAAATGTACAAAGCTAATTTCACCCCACTTTTTGAACGTATTCGAATGGACTTGGAGAGGTGGAATGTCCTCCCCATATCTTGGTTAGGTCGAATTTCTCTTTTGAAAATGAATATTCTTCCAAGGTTACTTTATCCCATTCAGATGATTCCGATAAATTTTACACAAAAAACCATTAGAAAACTGAATGGATGGTTTAGTTCTTTTATATGGGCCAAGAAAAAAAACACGTATTAAACTTTCTACTTTAACTCTTCCCTCCTCAGTGGGTGGGCTTGACCTCCCAGATATGCGGAAATATCACCTCAGTGTCCACTTAAGTATTATTTCTAACTGGATAAACGAAGGATTTAGACATGTGCGGTTTGATTTAGAAAGTTCATTAAGCAAATATCCATTGGGAAATTTACTGTTTTTCAAGAAACTTAAATCTGTAAAGATGGCCTGCAGTAACCCAATTACAATTAGTACTGTTAGGGCATGGCAGCATATCAGACGATTGGAAGGTAATTCTCGACTTACGTCAGTGTTTACTTCAATATGTGACAACCCTGATTTCTTACCAGGAATTGCAGACCCAGGTTTTCGAGCCTGGGCACTTATACCTCACAACATTGCAGGGACTGTTTGATGGTGACATTTTTATGTCGTTTGACCAACTGGTTGACAAATACAATATCCCACGACAGGATTTCTTCCGATATCTACAGTTGAGAGACTTTGTGAAAAAAGACACTACTTTGTTTGCAAATCAAGAAATATAAGCGGTGGAGAGTCAACTTTTTTTTACATCGGAACAAAGTCATAAGCTCTTTCTATGGAACTCTTAAGGATTATAGCTCTTCAGACACACAACATCTAAAAGAGAAATGGGAAAAAACTCTTAATGTACAAATCACTGATGATGAATGGAAGGATGCTTGGAGGAATGTAGAGACTTTGAGTATTATGTAACAGAATCAAAGCGATACAGTTGAAAATACTACACAGAGCGCATATCTCCCCTTCACGGAAACACTGTTCCTCATTGTGCCCAAAATGTAAAATAGAAGAAGGAGATCTTGTCCATTGTTTTTGGTCTTGCAGGAAAATTCAGAGGTTTTGGGCTGCAGTAGGCCAAGAGATTAATTCAATTCTGATCACTGATATCGTCTGTGACCCTTTGAATATGTTGCTTGGAATACATTGCAATTTCATTGCAGATAAATATAAAAAGTCCCTCTATAGGCTCTTAACATTCTGTGCAAGAAAATGTATTCTGTTAAACTGGATAACAGAAAAAGCCCCTTCGATATCACTTTGGCGTAGAGTTATTCTTGAATACGTTTCTTTAGATTACTTAACATGCATTGCTTATGGTAAAGACTTCACATTTCATAGAAGGTGGGAACCATTCTTGACCTATATGGGGCTAAACATCTCTTCTATACTCTCCAGAGGTTTTGCGTAATTTGTCCAATTTTCAAAAAGTGTATGTATGGAAGTGTTCTTTTTTTTTTTTATTCTAGCAATTTGTTGAAATGAACCGATTTTCTGGTTAATGTGTGTTATTTTATTTTCTATTATGTTTTCTTATTATATTTTTTGTATTTATTTTACTTTATTTTCCGTCTTGTTTGTTTACTTGACTTTTGTAAAGTTCAGAAATTCAATAAATATATATATATAAAAAAAAATGATTTAACCAAACATGCCTTACATCACAGCGGTGAGTAGCCTAGTCTTATCTCCTTGTTTTCAATTCATAACATCTCATATTCATGTTAATCGCAGACTATAAGTGATTTGGTAATTCAAGTCAAACCTGTGGGGTAAGTCAAAGTAATGTTTTCTTTTTCAGCCTGGTCATCCCAAACGCCTCCCCTTGGAGATCGGCCTAACCCTCATGGCCAACAAGGGCAGCGCTCCTCAAATCATTAAACTCCTGGACTGGCAGGAAGAAACTGGCCACTACATCATGGTCATGGAGCAGCCCTTCCCTTGCATGGACTTGCTTAGATTCATAAAGATCCACGGAGGAAACAATTGACGAGAACACGGCACGACACATCATTCGGCAGGTGGTTCGTGCCGCCAACGTTTGCTGTAAGAATGGTGTCTTCCATCATGACATCAAACCGGAGAACCTGCTGGTGAATCAGGACACCATGGAAGTGAAACTGATTGACTTTGGTTGCAGTACTCTCATGAAAAAAATCAGCCTTCAAAGTCTTCTGTGGTATGTTACATGAACCGCTTTGCTCATTAGCTCACAGAACACATCCTACATATCCACCTTCTTCTTTAACGTGGAAGTAAGCCTATGGGCGAGACGTAATTCATTAGCCGCTATAGGGAAATAAAATAAACTGTAAATAAACAGTAAAACTGTTTGCACTAAAAATCAGTGTGTTCATAATTAAGATAATACATTAAAATAACATGGTAAGGCACTTGCAATATCAAGCAACAAAACTAGCTGTTTTGTACAGCTAAAAATAGCTGGACGAGGATGAGACCCGCAGCCGGACCCATAAAATTTACAGGGAAAAAAGTTGGATGCTGTGGAAATGTTTTAAACATAGACAACATCTCATTCTTGCAGGCACAAGAAACTACTTTCCTCCAGAGCACAAGTTCACTCGCAAGTACCACGCAAAGTCAACGACAGTGTGGTCGCTCGGGATCCTCCTGTTTGAAATGCTCTGCGGGGACTTTCGGGGAAAGTCGAACGCACCTAAAATTTCAATTGATAACCTAGGGGCTCTAGGTCTGTATTGCCTGTTGGACAGGCTGGCACTGTATACAAATAACGTAAAATAAAAGGTATAACAGATTCTCTGGTCTTATGCTCCGTTTTCCTCCTCTGTTTCCCTCAAATAAGCAAGGAATAAGCACCTTTGGCGATAGAAATGATTTGTAAATGAGCATAAGCCTGGAACGCTGCAAAGTCGAGGTTCAAAGCCGTGACTTATGCCGCATTCCAGGCAACCCATCTACATGTGAAAGTGCACTGGAACGGTAGTCAAACTCATGACTTCCCACTTGTGAACTAGTACTAGATCTATGTACACCCAGTTCCGTGCTCTGACGTCACATAGCCTGCGAACCAATAATGGCAGCCCCTACGGATGTATTTCCAAATATACAAATAACCTAAAATAAAAGGTATAACAGCTTCTCTTGTCTTTTGCTCTATTTTCCTCCTCAGTTTACCTCAAATAAGCAAGGAGTAAGCACCTTTGGCGATAGAAATGATTTGTAAATAAGCATAAGCCTGGAACACTACAAAGTCGTGAGTCGCGGTTTGAAGCCGTGATTTATGCTGTGTTCCAGGCAGGTTCTTGAGCTAGTAAGTCACGGCTTCAAACTACGACTCACGACTTTGTAGCGTTCCAGGCTTATGCTCATTTACAAATCATTTCTATCGCTAAAGGTGCTTACTTTTTGCTTATTTGAGGGAAACGGAGAAGGAAACCGGAGCATAAAACAAAAGAAGCTGTTATACCTTTTATTTTACGTTATTTGTATATTTGGAAATACATCCGTAGGGGCTGCCATTATTGGTTCGCAGGCTATGTGACGTCAGAGCACGAAACTGGGAGTACATCGATCGAGTAGGAGTTCACGGGTGGGAAATCACGAGTTTGACTGCCGTTCCAGTGCATTTTCACAGGTAGAAGGTTGGAAAAACACGTTAAGGGGTTGCCTGGAACGCGGCATCACTAGCTCAAAAACCTGCCTGGAACTCAGCATAATTGCACACCTTAGAAGTTTGTCAGCCAATCAGATTCAAGCATTAAACGACCTGTAGTATAATGCCGCGTTCCAGGCAACCCGTTATGTTTTTCCAACCTTCTACCCGTGAAAGTGCACTGGAACGGCAGTCAAACCTGTGACTTCCCACCTCTTAAGTCGTACTAGATCGATGTACTCTCAGTTCCGTGCTCTGACGTCACAGCCCACGAACCAACGACGTATTTCCAAATATACAAATAATGTAAAATAAAAGGTATAACAGCTTCTCTTGCCTTATGCTCCGTTTCCTCCTCTGTTTCCCTCAAATAAGCAAATAAGCACCTTTGGCGATAGAATTGATTAGTAAATGAGCATAAGCCTGGAACACTACAAAGTCGTGAGTCGTGGTTTGAAGCCGTGACTTACTTGCTCAAAAACCTGCCTGGAACAGCATATCATCGAATACGTGACGTTTGTATTGATGTGTCAAGTGTTTGTGATTCTGGGTATGCATGGAGTATCATGGAATGAAGAAAAGACTATCTGATGTCATTATGATTTTGTGGAACTATGGGCCAGGAGGCCATATATTCCTGAAATAAAATGTGAATTGAAAATTGAAATTGAGTAATGAATGACAATTTGACAAATAATTTTGGGTGAACTATCCCTTTAAAGACTTGATTATAGGTAACCTTCCTCATCACGTTTAATAAATGTTTAAACGTTCTCATCAATAAAAGAAAAAATAGCTACATATCACTAGGTGAACTTGTTGAATTTACTGAAAGAACTTTAACATATTGAAGTTAGGCTCGTACGTAGGGGTTAGAAGCGGTGAAAAATTGACGTGACACAATTGACCAATCAGAATTAAGCGAGCTATTAGCTTCCTGATAGGTCTATAAAATTCTGATAGGTTCCTATAAAATATCAACTAGTCTTATAACGCGACTTTTTAAACGTCAGGGGATGTTACAATCAAGAACGTAGTTCTTAGACTAGAGACAGAGGGCGTCGGAATATAGCAGTGAAAATGAAGGACTATTCCTACAATGACTCACAACAAAAGCTGCGTTTGACAGCCCTAGAAAAACCCTCAGTACAAAGATGCGATTGAGTTTGCACTGAAAAAAGGTTGTTCACTAATGGTCTCCAATCCAACCGTCTAAGCTTTTACCATCCAAATGGTTGATTTTTTTTTCGTAACTATTGAGTCACGCCAAACAGTTTTTTTTTTTTAAATGAGTGGCAAACACATGTAAGGAGGAAAGCACATTTTATTTTATTGTAATAAAATGACAAACTTAAAACAATTTCATTCTGTATAAAATTAAAGTATTAACATATACCAGATATCCATTTTCTTTTAAAAAAACATTAATTTAATGAGGAAATGGCAACAAGAGTAAGGTTTATCTGATATTACAGACTGATAATCAACAGATTAAGCCATTGTACGTTGGAAAACACATTCATTAGTAAATGGTTCAGTCGAACATTTCTAGCGGAAAATTCAGTCTTAAAAAGCAGATTGTGATTAAGCCCAAAATTTCAGGCAGCCTATTAGACTGATGTTGCCATACAATTTACAGCCAACACCAGTCTGATAAGCTACCTGACAGAATGGAACACTTTTGACAAATGAGACTGAACGTTTATATATGTGAGAAGACAGACAGATAGACAAATAGACGGAACAACAGACAGACAAATGGATAAATAGACAGATACCACATACCTTCTTTTAGGCCATATCCTCCAACTTCTGTCATCCATTGGTCTGAACCCAGAGAATTGATTTTTGAATTTTTTTTTTCTTACACAGATCGATGTAAAATGCAAATGTAACACAGCAGATGTATTAATCAATTTAATGTCAAACAAATTATGCAACAATAGTTCTGAAAAAAATCATAATTAGCTACACAAATACTTCAGCCCAAAATAAGAGGAAAGTATGGATCAATTTACGGTTTTAGTTCCAATGTCAAAGGTCTACATATGCAAATATTACGTCTTAATGTTGTCGGGTTAAAAGTTACATCCACTAGTTTGTGACATTTTGGTTTAAGACCGGAGAATAAACATCATGTGCGTATAGTGAAAACATTATTTTACAAGATGTGCAAACTTTAAAAACCACGATGATCTGAGTTGATATTGCTATCCTCTTCGAACCGTTAACGAAATACAAAATGACATCAATATTGATTAAAAAAAGCAATATATCCCTGAAAATTCCAATCACAAAACCTCACAAAACAGACCCTGCCCATCCATACCAGTATGTTAGAAATTAAATAAATCAATCTATTGATTAAGAACTGTATTCACTTCAATGGAAGCATGACCTCCAAATGTTGCATAAGGCATTGCAACAAATACGACTCCACACAGCCTGTTAACTAGACTGCCTTGGTTCTGTGAAGACAAAAATCTCTAAATGTTAAATCTGATTTTAAATAGCCGAGCACACTACAGACAAATGAGGAGGGACTCCACATAACTAAAGGGATCTGAAGGAACGTTAACGTACAGAAGCGCACACAAATCAGTGCTCATGTAGCAGTTTTAGCTTAAATATTTCTTTTGTTGCTTCCAAAACAGGAGCATGAGATGTTTTTCTGTGAGTCCGTCATTTAGTTTTCTCCTCTGAGTACTTCTTCTGCTGGAGACGCTTGGCGTAGCTCTGTGCCATGGAGTTTATGATGGACAGAATAAAATAGCACACCATGACCAGCACCACTTTCTCAAACACCCACGAGAGCCAGCTTTCACTCTGCAAAGAAAAAAAGAAAATTATATATAAAACTATATTTTTAGAAACAAAAATAAAATTGGAAAAAAAAATATATATATTTTTTTAAATAAAATAAAGTATCTATCTTGAATCAAAAAATGTAAAGAAATGTAATTTGGTAATTGGAAAAAAAAAAAAAAAAACGTATATATATATATATATATATATATATATATATATATATATATATATATATATATATATATTATATATTATATATTATATAAATAAAATCACAATTTCTTAATGAAGATTTCTGAACCAAATTTCTTAACATTTTTAGAATCAAAGACACCATTACAAACACAAACTGTATTTATAATATTTTAATTATTAGTCATTATCAATTATTAAAAAAAAAAAAAAAAAATCAATTACTTAATGAAGATTTCTGTACCTGATACATTTCTTCACATTTTTAGAATCAAGAAACACCATTAGAAAAATAAATTACTCAAGATTTATAGAATCACCTAAAGATTTTTGGCCTAAATTTAAATTACTTAATGAAGATTTTTTTGGGCCATATTAATTTGGCTTTCATATATTTAGAATTAAGAAAGATCATTATTAAAATAAAATAATAAAAAATAAAAAGCAGAATTACTTAATGAACACTTTTGGACCAAATTACATTTCTTTACATATTTAGAATTAAGAAACACCATTAGGGGGAAAAAAGAAAAATACAATAATATTAAATATATTTATAGAATTGCTTAATGTTTTTTGGGCCATTATACATATATGTATTTAATTCCTTTACATTTTAGAACCAAGAAACACCATTAGTTTTTGTGGTTTGTTTGTTTAAATAATAAAAAAAAAAATTTACTTAAAGATTTTCTGGACCAAATTACATTTTTTTTGTACATTTTAAAGAATCAGGAAACACCAATAGAAAAACGAAATATAATTTCATTTAAATGTTAGTTGTTCATAATTTTTTTTATTATAATTAAATGTAATATTAAATTTGTCATTCATATATTCAGAATAAAAAAAGATCATCATTTAAAAAAAAGGGGAAAAAATTATAAAAAATAAATAAATAAAAAAATCGGAATTACTAGATTAGGATTTCTGAACCAAGTTAAATTTCTTTACATTTTTAGAATCAAGAAACACCATTCAATTTTTTCAATTAAAAAAACAATTATTCAAAAACACACACAATTACTTAAGATTTACAGAATTACTTAAGAAATTTAGGGCCAAATTAAATTAGTCTTTATATTTTTAGAATGAAGAAAAAGGTTTATGTGGTACATGTTGTAGTCCATGTTAAAACTATAAAATAAAACAATAGAATAAATAAAAATGTCTAATATTTTTAGAATGAAGAAAAAGGTTTCTGTGGTTCTAGTCTATGTAAACAAATATAAAATAAAATGTCAAAAATAAATTGAATGAGAATAGTACTTTTTTTTAATTAAAATGAGTTTAAAACGTAATGAAATGAAAGGACAACAGCTGATTCTTACTGCTGATGCTCCATCGCCCGCTGGGTTGTGAAGCTTGGCTCTCTGGGCCTCCAAGTACTCCCTAAAAGGTTTCTGAAGAGATGCTCCAACTCCAGGAATAACACTGTCCAAAAAAATCAAGATATGATTAGCAAAGCCTTACCAGGAACTGAAGCTGCCAGCAGTCCAACTACAGTAGATCCCCCAAAGCCTACAACAGCCTTCCTTCAGTGAAGCCTCCAGTACAATGAGACAGAAGCTCTCTGAGCCCTCACTTATATCAGGCAGGCTTCTGCAGGAAATGCTCTAAAGCAATTAATGAGGAAGTGACTCAATATTGTGTCATCACTGCAATGTAAAAAGGAACTGCCCAGTTCTGGGTGGGTGTGAATGTCAGTGAAAGCCAAACCATCATGAAGGATCAATTAGAATACTTCTGCACCACATATCTTCAGTTCGACATGCAATTATCATATCTTTATTACATCAAAAAGCACAGAAATACTATTGAAAGGAACCACAATAGAACATCTGAAGAGTCACATGACCTAACCACAAGAAAACTCCAAAAGGCTGATGATTAACAACCTCAAGTTTGAGCAGTGCAACAAATCTGGCCCAAATCATGTGATGAAACATGTCCACCGCATTCTTAAATGGTAATTATGAAGTGCTTTCTATGTGGCTTGATTATAAAGCTGCAATTGTCGTGCCTCATTCGAAGATGAATAGTAGTTTCATTTGTGCTTTTGAGTGCACAACATGGTGACCACATCTCTACTTTTGAGTCACTCTGCTACAGTACATCATCTCAATTCTGATTGCATCCCCTGCTAAACTCACACACATCACCATAAATGGTGAACATTTCTTAGGCTTACTAATAAGTGGCTTCAGTATGTGATGCAAAACTAGTGTTGTTGGCAATTAAGCACATCCTCCCTCGCCCAAGGTTTTACCTTTGAGCTCAGACTTACACTACGAGTCAGAAGTTTTTGAACAGTAAGATTTAGAATGTTTTTTTTTAAAGAAGTCTTTTCTGCTCAACAGTAAAATTCTGAAATATTTGCACTATTTTAAAATGCAATTTATTCCTTTGATTTCAAAGCTGATTTTTTAAACATATGATTTTATGCATTTGATTATGAATGAATAAAATAAAATATGCTGATTTGGTGCATTTCTGATTATCAAAATAAAATAAAATAAAGCTGATTTGGTGCATTTCTGCTTATCAAAATAAAATAAAGCTGATTTATTCATTTCTGATTATCAAAATAAAATAAAATAAAGCTGATTTGGTGCATTTCTGATTATCAAAATAAAATAAAATAAAGCTGATTTGGTGCATTTCTGATTATCAAAATAAAATAAAATAAAGCTGATTTGGTGTTTTTCTGATTATCAAAATAAAATAAAATAAAGCTGATTTGGTGTTTTTCTGATTATCAAAATAAAATAAAATAAAGCTGATTTGGTGTTTTTCTGATTATCAAAATAAAATAAAATAAAGCTGATTTGGTGCATTTCTGATTATCAAAATAAAATAAAGCTGATTTATTCATTTCTGATTATCAAAATAAAATAAAATAAAGCTGATTTGGTGCATTTCTGATTATCAAAATAAAATAAAATAAAGCTGATTTGGTGTTTTTCTGATTATCAAAATAAAATAAAATAAAGCTGATTTGGTGTTTTTCTGATTATCAAAATAAAATAAAATAAAGCTGATTTGGTGAATTTCTGATTATCAAAATAAAATAAAGCTGATTTGGTGCACTTCTGATTATCAAAATAAAGCTGATTTGGTGAATTTCTGATTATCAATGAATAAAATGTAATTAAAATAAAGCTGATTTGGTGCACTTCTGATTATCAAAATAAAATAAAATAAAGCTGATTTGGTGCACTTCTGATTATCAAAATAAAGCTGATTTGGTGAATTTCTGATTATCAAAATAAAATAAAGCTGATTTGGTGAATTTCTGATTATCAAAATAAAATAAAATAAAATAAAATAAAGCTGATTTGGTGTTTTTCTGATTATCAAAATAAAATAAAGCTGATTTGGTGAATTTCTGATTATCAGTGAATAAAATTAAATTAAAATAAAGCTGATTTGGTGCACTTCTGATTATCAAAATAAAATAAAATAAAGCTGATTTGGTGCACTTCTGATTATCAAAATAAAATAAAGCTGATTTGGTGCATTTCTGATTATCAGTATATAAAATAAAATAAATTAAATTAAAATAAAGCTAATAAAAAAATAAAGCTGTGCATTTCTGATTATCAAAATAAAAAAGTTGATTTAGTGCATTTCTGATTATCAAAATAAAAAATAAAAGTTGATTTAGTGCATTTCTGATTATCGAAATAAAATAAAATAAAGTTGATTTAGTGCATTTCTGATTATCGAAATAAAATAAAGCTGGTTTGGTGAATTTCTGATTATCAAAAAATAAAATAAAACTGATTTGGTGCATTTCTGATTATCAATATATAAGATAAAACAAAATAAATTAAATAAAGTAAAGCTAATTCTGTGCAATTCTGATTATCAATGAATAAAATTAAATTCAATTAAAAAAAGCTGATTTGGTGCATTTCTGATTATCAGTGAATAAAATAAAATATGCTAATTTTGGTGCTTGTCTAATTATCATTGCTAAATAAAAGTATAAATTTCTTTCATTTCCCCCAAAATTATTACATTTTACGAGTCAAAATTATACATTTTTCTATTGTGCCAAAAATCAATAAGACATTAAGTAAAGATAATGTTCAGTGAAGATATTTTGTAAATTTCCTACTGTAAATATATCAAAACTTAATTTTTGATTAGTAATATGAATTGCTAAGAACTTCATCTGGACAACTTCTAAGGCAATTTTCTGAGTTTTTATATTTTTTTCAGATAAATGATGATCTTTGGTTCTTTCTATTCATCAAAGAATCCTGAAAAAAAAGTTAAAAAAAAAAAGGTTTTGGTTTTAGGACAACTTTGATGAAAGGTTTTGATCCACTTTAAATGATGACTACTATAATAAATAATAATAATAAATGTTTGTTGAACAGCAAATCATCATATTAGAATGATTTCTGAAGGATCATGTGACACTGAAGACTGGAGTATTGATGTTGGAAATTTAACTTTGATCACAGGAATGAATCACATTAAAATATATTCAGTAACACTTTACAATAAGGTTCATTAGTTAAACATTAGTTAATGTATTAACTAACATGAACTAACCATGAGCAATACATTTGTTACTGTATTTGCTAATCTTCATTAATGATAGTTAATAAAAATACAGTTGTTAATTGTTCATTCATGTTAGTTCACAGTGCATTAATGTTAACAAGATTTGAATAATGTATTAGTAAATGTTAAAATTAACATTAACAAAGATTAAAAAATGCTGTATAAGCATAGTTCATTATTAGTTCATGTTAAGTAATGTAGTTAACTAATGTTAACTAATGAACCTTATTGTAAAGCGTTACCATATATTCAAATAGAAAACAGTTTAAATAATAAAAATGTTTCATTTTACTGTTTTGGATCAAATAAATGCAGGCTTGGTGAGCAGAAGAGACTTCTTTTAAAAAAAAAAAAACATAAAAAAAAAATCTTACTGTTCAAAAACTTTTGCCTAGTAGTGTACATGTCAATGTCACGACGGAGAAAAAAATCGTAATGGTCTTAAAATAGGATCAGTTTATGCAACATAATTTCTTCTTCCAGCTAGCAGTGTAGAGGAACAGAAACCATATGCGTTTCTATAGATGATTCAGACTAAACAATGTTAAGAATGTGACTGTGAGAGGGGTTTGCATGCATGCATTAAAATAAGCTGCCCACAGTACAAGAAAGAGTTCAATGAACCCTGCAAGATCCTTTTTTTGGTTTCCTTTTGCGCATTTACATTTTACAATGACATTTCTATCTTATAAGTAAAGAAATTAATCTTTATTTTCATCTGCACACTACTAGAAGTCGCTTATGCTAAAAAGGCTGGATTTATTTGATCAAAAATGCTGTAAAAACAATAATACTGTGGATTTTTATTACCATTTTAAAAAGCTGTTTTCTATTTGAATATATTTTAAGATGCAATTTATTCCTGTAATGCAAAGCTGAATTTTTAACATCATTACTCCAGTCTTCAGTGTCACATGATCCTTCAGAAATCATTCTAATATACTGATTTACCGGTGCATTTCTGATTATCAGTGAATAAAATGAAATAAAATAAAGCTCATTTGGTGCATTTCTGATTATCAATAAATAAAATATGCTGATTTGGTGCTTTTCTGATTATAAATAATATAATAAAATAAAATAAAAATTATTTTCAATGAATAAAATAAAATTTAAATAAGGCTGATTTGGTGCATTTCAGGTTATCAGTGAAAAAAATGAAATAAAATGTAAAAAAAAAAATAAGCTGATTTGGTGCATTTCAGATTATCAGTAATAAAATAAAAAAAATAATAAGATGATTTGAGGCACTTCTGATTATCAACAAATAAAATAAGAAAACAAATAAGATGATGTGGTGCATTTCTGATGATCAGTTAATAAAACTAAACAAAATAAAGCTGATTTGGTGCATTTCTGACTATCAATTAAAATAAAATAAAAAATAAAGCTGATTTGGTGCATTTCTGATTATCAATTATTAAAATAAAGTAACATTTAATGAGAAAAAAAAACCCTTTTTTTCCAATTAAATAATTTTACATAAAAATACAAATAAATTAAACTAAAAGATATTGGTTAATTCTTCCTTCTTATTGTGAAATATTCATACAATTTAAAAAAAGTTGATTTACATTTAAATATATATTAAAATACAATTTATTCCTGTAATGCAAAGTTATCACATTTATTCCTGTGAATTTTCAGCATCATTACTTCAGTCTTTAGTGTCACATGATCCTTCAGAAATCATTCTAATATTCTGATTTGATGCATTTCTTATTATCAATGGAAATAAAATGAAATATTAATTTAAAGAAATTGAATGAGAATGAGCTAATTATTTATTTTTAAATTAAAATGAAAAAGTAAATTAAATAAATGAAGAGAGGACATTGGTTGATTCTAACTGCTTATTGTGAATATTGTAAAAAGCTGACTTACATTTGAATACATTTAAAAAATAAAATTGCAGTGATGCAAAGCGGAATTTTCAGCATCATTACTTCAATCTTTAGTGTCACATGATCATTTAGAAATTATTCTAATATGCTGATTTGGTGCATAAAATAAAAATGCACCAAATTTATTTTGTTTCATTTTATTATCAACGGAAAAAAACAGTTGTGCAGCTTTTTATAATGAATATTTTTCAGGAAACTTTGATAAATACAAATATTTTTATAACATTCATGTTTACTGTCATTTTTGACCAACTTAATGCATCATCACTGAACAAAAGAATTTCTTTAAAAAAAAAAAAAAAATCTTCAGTAGATTAGATTCTGTATTCACTGTGCACAATTAAACGAATAAAGAAGTATCCTTGCATAAAAGCATTTTTAATTACCACTGAAGCTGAAAGTGAACAAATCCATCTTCACAATGTGCACAACTACTATAATTTCATGTTTTTGATTCATGCGGTTCTTGTTTACTCGCTATACTGTTTACACAGGGTGTCCATGTTCACGTTACTCACCCGATCAGAGAGACCATCTGCTCCACTATGTGCTTGCTGAATGTTATGATAACAAACAGTTTCTGTAGAGAAGCAAAAAGTAGATAAACATTGTCAGACAATGAATCAATGGCATGTTCTTCAAGGCGGCGTCTGCACGCAGCGGATCTTGTGTTGTGGGGGGCAGACAGTGTCTTTAGGAGACAGTGAGACAATAACTCTGTGATGAGACATGTGACACCCGGTGAGATCACCGACTCGCTCATGCTCATGATTTGATCATTCGGTTAAAATAAGCAGATCTGAAGACATCAGATGCACCGCTGTCTAGAATCTGCTGAGTCAACATTCAAAACTCTGAGGAGGTATATGCAAAGGTGTGTCTTTGATGATTTAATGGCACTGGACAACTGAAAAATGACTTGGAGATTTATGGGAATCATCTCCTTGGGTATGACTCACTCAAAAAAAACAAAACACTTCTGTGTGGAAGTGTTTAACTAATGTGTAGCAGACCTACCTGAATGTGCATCTTAATAATGGCCTTTCCGATGAGAGTCGCTCCAAAAAAGGTCCAAAATGGAATCAGGAAATGACCACAGGTGATTCCAGCCAGGTCAAACAAGGGATTTGGGATCTGACAAACATTGTAAGCAGTGGTAAGCACTGGAAGATGATATACTGGAAAATGCATGTAAACTCAGAATAGTTCTTCCATTACATGACTATCAAGTATTTTCATCATCACACCCACTGAAAACAGAATAACTGCTTATTCATATAAGCTACTGTAAACCATTTACATTTGAAAATTGTAATTACATTTATTAAAAAAAAAAAAAAGAGAGAGAGACAGTAAGATTTGGGATCAGTAAGATATTTAATGTTTTCTAAAGACTTCTCTTATGCTCAAAGTTGCATTTATTTGATCAAAAATACAGAAATCTAAAATAGAGGTTTTAAATTTAATATAGTTTTAAATATTTATTCCTGCATTTTTATTCCAGTCTTAAGTGTCACATGACCTTCAGAAATCTTTCTAATATGCAGATTTATTATTAACGTTGGCAACTGTTGTTTAATATTTTTACTTTTATTCTTGATGAATAAAAGTATACATTTCTTTAAAACACAGACCAAAAACTTGTAAACAGTAGTGTATATTGTTACAAAAGATTTCTATTTTAAATAAATGTTCTTTTTAATTTTTTAATTAATCAAAAAACCTAGAAAAAAGTATCACAGGTCCCAAAAAAATATTAAGTAGCACAACTGTTTCCAACATTAAAAAACAAATCAGCATATTAGAATGATTTCTGAAGGATCATGTGACTCTGAAGACTGGAGCAATGATGCTGAAAATTCAGCTTTGCATCACAGGAATAAATTATATTTTAAAAGTATATTAAAATCAACCACTATTTAAATTGCAATAATATTTCACAATCTTACAGTTTTCTTTCTGTATTTTTAAGCCTTGATGAGCATAAAAGTCCTCTTTAAAAAACATTAAAAATTGTATTAAAATATATTATTTTATTATTAGTGTTATAAATAAAATACACAATTTTATATAAATAAACATAATATATTAAAGATATATCCTTAATTATTAATTCAATAATTTAGTTAGCATATGCTAAAAATGCATGGCAATGGCTGTTAAATAAATAAATACATAATTAAAAACATAATTGCAACTTACCACATTTCAGACTTTTTTTTGTCTGACTGTCTAATTCATACTTTTCTACTCTACTTTAGTTCTTGAAATTCTGCATTAATATCTCAGAATTGTGGGAAAAAAAAAAAAAAAAAAAAAAAAAAAAATCAGAAAAGCGAGATAAAAATGTTTTAAAACAATTTACTTACGGAAGCACAAGCTAGAATTCCAAAAAATCCCACTTTCTGCACCATGTTTTGCACTGCAAGCTTGGCTCTGGATGCAAAATCCTGTAAGAAATTTGACAATTTCAACATTTTTGTTAAAAAAATAAAAAAATATTTGGGCTTGACATGGACAACTGATCTTAGGGTTCACCAATCTACATGACTTTTTAATACTGCTACATAAAATAGACAGTAACACTTTGCTTAATGCTTTTACGTATGATGCATTATAAAATTAATCATAACATATGTTATAATGCATTATATCTTTTCATAAATAATCATAACCAAAGTTAAAATGCATTATAATAATTGCAGATTGAAATATTGATTGTTTCTCATGTGTTTTTAATGCATTATACTTTCTAAAAATGTGTTCAATGAAAAAAAAGTATTTTAATATATTATAACTGTGCTTACGATTTTTCATGAGACCATACAATGCATTATAAGGAGCATTAAAAATACTTTTATGAAGCATTATAAATAAAGGCTTTAAGTGTTTAACAAACAGACTGTTAATTGAAAGTTTAAATCTAAAATTATATCAAATATAATAAACAATCAGAAACTATTTGTATGTTAAAATATAAATATTACTATAATGCATTATAATTCTTTGTTTATATTAAAAAAAATCTTATTGCATATTGTTTTAGTGGAGCAATTTATGAAGTAAAACTACAAAGAAAGAAATTCAGTATTATGCAAAATTGCATATTCAATTGTGCAAAAAAAAAAAAAAAAGGGTGACATTTTGCCGTTTAATCACTAAACTCTGAGGTGCAAGCATCATATCAAAGCCCTCCAATTAAAAATCTTTGTGTGAAGGCGCAGACCATGTGGGGTCCACTTAGACACTAAGAGGTCGTGATTAAAGGGAAGCTCTGGTTCTGAGTCACCCGCTGCTCAAAGGGTTTACTGGAAGTCAGGGGAGAGCCCTTCCAAGAAATCATGTGACCCGCATAAGTGAACCACAATAGCGAAGGCTCATGGGAATAAGACACTGGGGCACCTCCCACTAACAGGATACAGTATCGGCTGCATCATGGGGGGCATCACTGTCAGCTTCATAAAGGCATGACCGCTGGAAGGAAATGGTTAGTTAAGCTTTGAACATCTACCGGTGCCCCTGAATGATGATCAAAAGGAACTCTTGCCAGCATGAAGGTGAAGGATCAGACATGGGGGTGCAGTATGAGATGAGATGCAGACCTGTGCGCTCTGTGCCTGCTCCAGCATCTCCTCAAATTCCTCATAATCTTCATCATCAGGATCTGCTCCAGACAGCCGTGCCGCCCGTGCCATGAAGTAAGGAGGCAGCTCTCCAATAGCTGTGCCCGCACCCTGCAAACACAGTCACAAATGATGAGCCTAATAGGGACAATGCGTGATTCATCGTAAACAACAGCTTCTGAGCTTCGCAGGTTTTCACAAACAAAGCATTATTAAGTGGAGATGATCACACTAGGTTTTGAGAACACAGGCATACATGTAAAAGACTTTCACAGCTTAATAAATAAAGATATACCAAAAATGATGATTTTATGATTATTAACAATAATAATGCAATATTAAAAAAAGCCATTACAATGCATTTTTTTTTACCAAATTATTATTTTATTTAATTATTTAAATTAAAGATGTATCTAAAATTCTATACTTTATAAAAATAATAATAATAAATATTAATACAAACATGTATTTAATACATTTATTTAATCATTATTTAATATAATATAGCAATATTAATATATTTTATAATTTTTTATAATAGAGTAGTAATAATAATAACAACAATAATAATAATAATAATAATAATTATTATTATTATTATAATTTATTAAAAAGCTATTACAATGCATTTGCCTGTTAACAAATTTGTTTAATAAATAAAGATATACATATAAAATTATATATATTTTTATAATAATAATAATAATAATAATTTAGTAATATTAAAATATTTTATACATTATAATAATAATAATAATAATAATAATAATAATAATAATAATAATACGAACAACAACATTTATTTATTAAAAGCCCATTGCAATGTATTTTTAGCATGTTATTTAGCATGCAGGTTATTTAATAATTAAAGATATATCTAAAATTATATATTTTATTAATAACAATAAAAGCAATATTAATCATTTTAGATTTTTAAAAAAAATATTATTACTATCATTATTAATCATCACCATTTATTTACTTATTAAAAAGCCATTACAATGCAATGTTAACAAAATTATTTCATAAATTAAAATATAGTAAAGTATATTTTTATTTATAATAATATTATTATTAATAATAATATATTTACAATATTTATTATAAAACAATATTTTTTTATTTATTAATAATGCATTTAATACAGATATTTAATAATAATTTATTTAATAGAATATAGCAATATTAATATATTTGAGATATTGTATTTATATACAATATTAATATTGTATATATTTATTATTATTATTATTATTATTATTTATTAAAAAGCCATTACAATGCATTTTTAGCCTGTTAACAAAATTATTTAATAATTAAATATATACATGTACTTTTTTTTTATATACATTTCATTATCTAACATTAATAATAATAATATTGTTATAGTAATATTAATAATATATATTTTATAATTTTTTATAATAGTAATAGTAGTAGTAGCAATAATAATATATTTATTTTGTACTATTATTTATTATTTTCAGAATGTTATTTTATATATATATATATATATTTTTTTTTTATATTCATATTAGACCCTTATACACTTATACACTTATATACACTTATATTTGTAAGTGTGTGTGTACACATGCATTATATCATTTATAATGTTTAAATAAAAAGTATAAATATTTTAATATTTTCTTTAAGAGATCATGACATTGCACTTGTTGCAGGGTCTGAAATACATCTGCAAAAACTAGTGTGACTGCTTTATACACTTGGCAAGAGTTTAGACTTTCAAGCTTGTTTGAAGTGAGCAGCTTTATAGTACTTCAGGCAGAAAAACTGAACTGGGAACACACTCACCCACATGCAGGCCTCCAGCCGAACTTTCGACATGATGGTCCATAACGAGATGCTCTCCTGCAGGGCCTCCTCCTCTGGACACATGATCTGGGCTGGGTAGGGTGGCTCAGGGAAATTCACAGAGCCACATTCATATGCAGCCAGGGTGACAGAAGCTATGTGTGGACCCTAGAGAAAATGATGCAATCACATGTTTACAGAGTGAAATTCTACTTCACATGAGCATGAACATTTCTTTTCCAGGAGTGCTGTCACATGCACAGCATGATACATTTCTAAGACTAGTGCCTCACAAGTAAAATAAACAACTGTTAGTTAAGCAAGTACGCAAACGTACCACAAAAGCACTTGTGGTTCAGTGCAACGGCAAAAAGCTTGTGACCTCAATGCAGCATGATGGAAAAACCACAGCACCTACTAAATGACAATTCATTTGCTAAGTGAAAACAGACATTGATGTCATTCATTCCCACGATCGGTCAGTCCGTGGGAGATTATATGTGGGAGAGGAGACTGGACCATATACCATGTCTAGCATTTTTAACCTCTGATTAACCTTGCTCAACTAAAGGAGGCAAGAATGACTCAGGCGGTACCATTTAGTAGATAACTCTATCCTATTCAACCTTAATCCTAAAGAAAATATTATACAGATGCAATACGGAACCTTTATTTTCTCACTTTAAACGTTGGTGTATGGTTTATGATGACCATAAAGCAACAAGATATCCAAAACCTGCACTAAAAAGGCAGTTGAACCTAAAGCCAGTCTAAATATTGATATTTTTCTTACAGGGTGATGTCAGCCAGTCAGGACCACTTTTTAGTCACTTTTAGAGGAATGAGCTCATGACGGTGTCACAGCAAAGAGCCTAATACAGCGGCTGTTTTATCTGGTTACTCATTGCAATTGAGTTCATTTCCCAGGCCCTGAAACCTGACACAAGCCACTTCCCAAACTCAATTTATTGTATGCAGATCATGAGAACCTGCTAGTTTTGACAGGCTGGTTTCCAATTATTAGGCGTTTCCTTGTATGTTTAAAACAGGGCTTTTGATGCCGAGGACCCACCAAAAATGACTGAAAGTTTGGGATCAGTAAGATTTTATTCAGCAAGTATTCATTAAATTGCTCAAAAGTGAGAGTCAAGGAATTTATAAAGTTTTTTGTTTTTTTGGTTGAGCCTGTCTTAGATGAAACCACCTGAGTTACTCAGTGCTGCTATGCATTTCTTCAGCAAAATAAAGGTTTGTATACATTTTTAATTTAATTTCTAAAGTCTTTACTGTGCTGTAAATTATATTATTTTATGCAACGCAATATACAAGGACGAATGGTCAGTCAGCTGCATCAGCAGCAGTTGTTTTGCAGGATGGAAACGCCTTTTGCCTTGCATAACATAAATCGATTTTATTCACTCTAAAACTGATTTAAATTTAATTTGATGTTAAAATATGTTCTCCAATGTCAGTACTGTTTGTTTGTGGGCAGGTTATAGAGTCAGTTACGGCATTTTTCAGCTACGAGTGAAACACGTAGAGCAGCCCATCACTGGTTTAGATCGACGACACTCCAGCACGAGAATTAGCACTTTTTCTGTGAAAAGTGATTACAGAAAATGGTAAAATACGCAAATTAAAATGCTACTTTTAAATGTTACATTTTTTATTTCAAAACAGCTCGTTAACAGAGTTTAAATGTATGTAATATTGTATGTAAACTATGTTGTATTCACCCTAAAAATTTCAGTTAGTCTTATATTTTTGTCCATTGGTGTTTTTCTTAAAGGAACACTCCACTTTTTTTGAAAATAGGCTCATTTTCCAGCTAGGGTTAAACAGATGAGTTCATGATGAGATCCATTCAGCCGATCTCCAAGTCTGCCATTAGCACTTTTAGCATATCTTAGCATAAATCACTGAATCAGATTAGACCAATAGGATCTTGTTCAAAAATGACCAAAGATTTTCGATATTTTTCCTATTTAAAACTTGTCTCTTGTGTAGTTACATCATGAACAAAGACCAACAGAAAATGAAAAAGATATGGATAGGAACTATACTCTCATTCCGGCGTAATAATCAAGGAACTTTGCTGCCGTACCATGGGTGCAGCAGGCGCAATGATATTATGCAGCGCCTGAATATAGTCCCCAGCTATTTTACTATTACTTTAGTGGCTTAGTGCTGGTTACGTTGGAAATTACCTAGCTGGGGACTATTTTTTAATGATATTAGGCGTTGCGTAATATCATTGCGGAGATCGGCTGAATGCATTGAAAAACGCAAAAGTCATCCGTTTAACTCTAGGGGAGTTGGAAAATAAGCCTATTTTCAAAAAAAGTGGAGTGTTCCTTTAATGACAAATATTCAACATTTGATTATTGCTGTTGCCTATATAATTCTATGTGTGATTTTAATTTCCAGACAATATAATCAATTTTAAACAATAAATAACTTGAATAAAACAACCCAGCATGTTGGGTAAAAACATTAAACCAAACCAACTGGGTCAAAATAACCCACCATATGTTCTGTCCAATATTTTCCCAGCACTGGGTTGCCAAATAACCCAAGTTGGGATGTTATTAACCCAGCATTTTTTAGTGTGTAAAAAAAGGATTTTTGCATAAAAATGTTAAGAAGCACAACAGTTTCGAACATTGATAATAATAATAATAAATGTTTCTTTAAATGTCATTATTTTTGTTTTCTTTGTGAACAAAAAGCATTCTCCTAGCTCTGTAAGTATATATTTGTTCTTTCCAAAGTTATGTTACATTGTCAAAAAGACAAAAATAGTGCTTGACGTGTAAAAAAAAACGCTCATCTTTGTGCAAAAGTCTGGTGGTGAAACTGTAGGTATTTGCACTTTCACATCCCATTCTTTCACAATGCCGCCCATGGAAAACAAACCAAGCACAAAGTACTAGAGTTATCTGGTGACAAAAAAGGGGGGTGTGACTTTCACCACATGCAGTGGAAGTGGACACTCCTGACTACTGTCTTGCAGCTCAATCTGAGTCAGTGGAAACTGGTGAAAGGGTCTGATTACTAGATCTGCAGCAGAGATGCAGTGGAGCACATGCTCTCACTGTCACACTATTAATATACTTCAGTGGAACATCGAGTGCAAATACACTTCATTTTTGACAGAGGGCTCCATTGGGCCCCTGACAGTTGATTTAGGGGAATACCTGTCCGTACTGTAAAGACCTTAATGAGATGTCTTTCAGACTATGTTAGTAACCACTGAGGTCACAGATATTCTAGTGGACTCCTAAAGGTTGATTAACTTTATCATACATATACAAACAAAATTCTCACCAGGTACAGAAGGAAAGTGTGCAGTCCAGTGCCAAGACCAACTGAAGACAAAATACCCAGGCCTACCCAGTAGGCGCACCACAGGAACTTCTTCTCCAGGTACTGGACATACTATAAACACCACAAACATTGTAAATTCGTAAAGACTCAAGACACTCCATAGCAGTAATTTCTTTAGTACAGCATGTAATTAAAAAAACACCTAAATGACTACCTTACAGAAGCTTCACCCAATTCTAGGTGTATATGACTTTCTTCTTTCAGACAAATACAGAGCTGTGTGAAGTACTTTTTATGATGGATGGATGCACTTTATTGGACTTTAAAATCTCAACAGCCATTCAATGCCATTACAAAGCTTGAAGGAGCCAGGATATTTTTTTATATATATAATTCAATATAATATAATTTTTTAATGTATTCGTCTGAAAGAAGAAAGTCATACACCTAGGATGGCTTGAGGGTGAGTAAATCATGGGGTAATTTTCATTTTTGGGTGAACTGTCCCTTTAAGAAAATATTACAATTATACAACAATACAATAGGCCCTGAGCTCACCTGTTGATGTGATCCTTCTATTGAGTAAGCCATTGAGAAAAGTGAAAAAAGGACTATAGCCAAAAATACCACACCTCTTCTCTGCCAAAGCCTGTAAGAAAGAAAGATAGATAGAAAGACAGATAGACAGACAGATAGATAGATTTAATCTGTACTATTAAACAATTTAAATGTGGATATGATTATAACTATGACAAAAAACTGAATGAAAATAATCCCAATTAGTCCTACAGTTCAAACTTTTGAAGTCAGAAGACTGAAATAATATATATTTATAATTATTTCAATTTTCTTTTGTATTATTATTCTTTTATTAAATTATGTCCCTTGTGCTCATCAAGGACACATTTATTTGATCAAAAACACAGTAACAAAAGTAATTTTACAATTACATATTATAGCAATTTAAAATAATCAACATTTTAAAATGTCATTTATTCCTGTGGTGCAAAACTGAATTTTCAGCATCATTAAACCAGTCTTCAGTGTCACATGAACTTCAGAAATCATTCCAATATGCTGGTTTAATGCTCAAAAAACAACAACAATAATAATAACAACAATAATATTATATCAATGTTGAAAGCAGAGCTGCTTCATATTTTATGGAAACTCCTATGTGCTTTTCTCATGACTCTTTGATGAATAGAACATTTAAAAGAACAGCATTTATTTAAAAAATATTAATCTATTGTGACATTATAAACCTCTTTAGAGTCATTTTTGATCAATTTAATTCTTGCTAAATAAAAGTATTAATTAAACTTTCCATAAACTGTATAAAAGACACTTAAAAATGTATTAATGAGTGTACAATAAACATTTTATCGCTTACTTCCACGTCCATTCTTTCAGGGTAATGATGGTTTCTATGAAGAAATACTGTAGTGTGGTAAAAGGCCTCTTCCACAGCACTAAAGAGAGACGCTCTTCCCTGTCCTGCTGCTTTCTCTCTCTCAGAGATGAATCTGTGGGTACAACGCACAAGCTTTTGAATATGATTCAGTTAAAAACATGCGGAGGATTGATGAGCAAGGGAAGTAATTCTAAAATTCTTCAAATCTGTTTTAATAAAGAAACAAACTCATCTACATCTTGGACGGCCTGAGGGTGAGTAAACATTCCGAAAATTTTTATTTTTGGGTCTACAATTCCTTTACGATCAATGATAAGAAATCAATTTACTAGTGACTAAAACGTGTCCGTTTATCTCCACAGGACGTTTTATCTCTAGTCCTGACCCTTGATCAGCTCAGCTGAGGGTTTCACGGTGGCTGCCAGCAGGTAATTGATTGAATCAGCTTTCCATCAGCTTAACAAACCTGTAGAACTGCCATTCTGCTTGTCTTTAGGTCCTAGTCTTTTCTGTGGCTGTTCACATTCTGCTCCATTTGCAGCCATCTCCCAACTACTGTTTACAGTTCAGACACCTGCACACAGAAAACAAACTTTGTAATGCCATCATAAACGACAGCAGTGAAAACATTACTCATTACTGGGCTCTTGGTTCGTTTGCTGAAGGCAGACAAACAAAGCTAATTAAACTTTGGAAGTGCTGATGGTGGTTTGTCCTCTCAAGAAAGCCTTTGGAGAATAAATGTAAGAAATACAAAGAAGACTAATAAAGAGAGATATAACGTATTCTAGTACCAGTATAGTAATTTAATTCCATCACAAGACTCTGTTCACCTATAGGCTGTACTAGGACCTTTAACTAGCACTTAAGCTAACCTAACTCAGCTAGAACTTCATACCACAAGATAAACCAACTGATTAAGTGGGGTTATAATGTATGATCAATTTTAACAGTTCTTGGGTAATTACCAATTATTTTAAATACAAAATAGCATTTTTATATCCTATTTATAGGTTATGTTCATTTCAAACAGCCCATGTGGGTGATGAACCGGCAAGAATTAGCTGTCTAGGTTAGCTTTGAGTCCCCTACCGCTGTTTATATTTTATTTCAGACTCAGTGTCGACTACACAATGATGTTTACATACTTTTTGGCTAAAAAGAGTGAAAAGTGTCATGACAGAGGTAAGGTAAAGTGAAGGGACACAGTCATACCTGCAACCACTCTTTCGTCCTGACAGCAGCAATAAGCGACAACAACTGTCACAGGAAATGACTCACGTTCAGCTGCAGAGCAGGGCAGTTATTACAAAATAAAAGTCGACGAGAGAACGACTGCCTGCTGACTGGAATGTGTTTAGTCAAGTTTATCATAACGCTAAAATTGAACGAGCTTTTTTATTAATGACGCTTTTCACCAATATAATAGAAAATTTGTATTAAAAAACTGAGGATATCGATCAACAGCGTTCTCAGTATGGCTCGGTGAGACAAAAATAGAAAGGCTATTTTAGGATGACCCAGAAGACCAAAATGTCTTTTATTCTGTCATCAGCACATCCGGGATCAGAATATCTGACTTCTCACAATTTTCTAGAGCACTATCGAATTACCTAATGAAGTTCATGTCCTTTTTCAGCGTGAGTATTTATAGACGTATAAAATGCGTTTTGATTCTAAGCATTTTTAAAAGCTTCTCTCTTATAGAACGATACAAATAACCAGTTTATACATTTCAGTAAGCTTTAAAGCCATTTCCCCCTAATTATTCAGTTTTAGATTAAATTAATATTTGTGTAAAATGTTTTTTAAAGACACCAATTACATTACCAGACCAATAAATGGCGATTTACTGTACATAAAGGAGGTCGCCTCACGGGGGCCACCATGTTGAGATCACATGACTAGCTCATTTTTTTATGGAATAAAATGTTTTGGGGTTTTGTTTTTCACCCAATATATTGGGCACATTCTGTATTTTGATGTTGCTGCAAAACCAAAAAAAAAGTGACATGATAAGCCAATATCAGGCATATTAGGTATTTTTACTGCAAATATTTATGATTGATAATATTACATAAATTAGATAAGTATATTATATCATTTAATATCAATTCCAGTCATACTTGCTAACACTAAACAAACCACAAACAAAACTCGCAATAAAACAATAAAAATAAAACAATACCAAAGAAAACAAAACACATGGTAAGCCAATATTTGGTATTTTGAGATTACTGCAAATATTTTAAGTGAAAATTACATAAATTATATAAGTGAATTAAATATAAATCTGACTTATACTAAATAATAAAACAAAACCAAAAACTAAATTTAAAATAGAAGTATTAAAAATAATAATTATAAATAAAATATTTACAGTGAAACTTACATAAATTATGTGTGAACAAAATAGAAATCTGATTCGCATTAAAAAAAAACCCAATAATATTACAAAAACAAACCCAAAAAGTAAATCAGTAAATTAAAAAATAAATAAATAAAGCACAATAAATAAGCAAAATAAAATAAAAATATGTGAAACGATATTGTGGCCTATTAGGCAATTTGAGGTTACTGCAAATATTTTTGAGCAAAAATTACATAAATTATATATGTGAATTAAATATAAATTTGATTCACATAAAAAATTGAGTAATTTAATAAAATTAAATGAAAAGAGCACAATAAATAAGCAAAATAAAATAAAATATGTAAAATGATAAACTAATATTGTTTTATATTAGGCATTTTGAATTTACTGCAATTATTTTTGAGCAAAAATGACATAAATGAAATATAAATCTGATTTGTACCTGACAGCAATAAAACAAAAACCAAAAAGTAAACCATTTAAATTAAAATATTAAAAAAATACCATTTATAAAGTAGTTTTATAGTGAGTTATATAAATTGTGTAGATTGAATATTACTTTTGACTCGCATTAAAAAAATTTTTTTTAATAAAATAAAGTAAAATAAAATGTGAAATTAATATTTTGGCATATTAGGCAATTTAAGGTTACAGCAAATATTTTTGAGTGAAAATTATATAAATTATGTGAATTTTAAATAAATTTGACTCACAATAAACAAAGTAAACAAGTAATTTGTAATAAAATAAAAAATGTGAAATAAATATTGTGTCATATTGGGCATTTTGAGGTTACTGCAAATATTTGATATTACATACATTATATATGCAAATTAAATACAAATTTGACTCGCATTAAAAAAGGAGGAATATAAATATCTAGTAATACATTTCTGCAATCTTAAATGACTCGGCCGTTTTCCCCCTCATTTAGTTGTTTTTAAATAGAGACATTGCTTACATTACTAGACCAATAAAAGGGGATTTATTGTACACAGAGGGAGTCACCTCATGGGGGCCACCATGTTGAGATCACATGACCAGCTTTTTTTTTTGGTGGAATAAAATAAATTCTGGCTAGCTCCACAAAACATTTAAACACCTTTAATGGCTGCTGTGATTTGCGTCAAAATAAAGTGGCAAGATATATGATGGAGAATGGATGAGTTTCATTTTAATCTTCGCCAATTTACAATCAAGCCACCAAAAGAATCACAATCCTGTGAATTTATTCCGCAGTTTTCTGGATCTGCAGACCGCACACAAATCTCACAGGCGGACAAAGCACGGGTATCCGTTGGCGTATTCGTTCTCCTGTACACTCGGAAACGGTGAGCTAGAACAGCACGACACCTGGCACACACGAACCTCAATACAAGGAATGGGATGAGTAAACACAGAAGTCAGAAGAATCAACGTATCCCTTGCTCATTTATGGAAATGGATTCACACAAGAAAGAGCACTGTATTCAATACAAGGAAAGGTCACCTGTTACACATGGAGTGAATGAGATGCTGACAACTACGAGGTCGGTCGGGGAAACCTGTTTCGGCTAAGGGATTAAAATCATTTACTATATTCATGTCTGTATGCGCTTAAAATTTCCATACAGCTACATATTTGTGTAGAATATCAGATTATTACTTAGTGTTAGCTAAATGTACCCATGGATGCATACGTTCATCATGTTCAAATATGGTTTAACCTTTTTCAGAATATACAATAATGAAATGCATTAAACAGACTGACAGTGTAAGCTCTTCACATACAATACATCAAAATTAAGAGATTCTACATTAGCTTCCTCTCACGACAGAGTGCAAATCAGATGCTTCACGACATATTTTAAGGTTAATTGCTCTTCTCGACACTCCACTTACATACACGACCCATGCCCCCTTAAAAAAAAAAAAAAAAAAAAATCAGCTCACAAAAGAAAAAAAAAAGAAAAACTAGTGACAGAAGTAGCCTTAAATATGGAATGTGAAATAACAAAAGTGTGGTCCGATTATTTTCTTTGACAACACAAATAAAAATGAAGTCCTTCATTGCATTTTAAGGAAAATAATTTAAAACGCGTAACTTTTTTTCTTTTTTCCACTTTATATAACCTTGTGAGTAGACCACAATAAGCTAGTAAGGAACTTAAGGAGAGATGGATGGACAGCTGTTGGGCAGGAGGGCTTTACATGCCGTAGCCGAAGCCTGGCTGTGTGGGTTGGCCGTAGCCGGGCGCCGTGGGGTAGCCGTAGCCGTAAGGCTGCTGTGGGGGAACTGCGACGTTGGGGCCTGCGGTGAGCATCAGCTGCGGTGTGCCTAGAAAAAAAAAGCAGAAGCATTAATACAAAAATTCCTACGATACATTGTACATCTCATTTAATGGGTTTAGTATGCAACTTTAAATTATTTTACACCAGACTACTTGGCATTTTTCAATATATTGGGCACATTTGGTATTACAATGAAAAACTACATGAATTAATAATTAACCCATCAAAAACAATACCAAACTAAAAAAAATGTGACATGATAAGTAGGGCTGGGCAAACAAAACAAAAAAAATCGTTTAATTGCTTTTTTAAATGACGTGGATTCGATATCGATTCTCAAAAGCCACGAATCAATCTTTTCCATTATTTATTTCAGCAAACATTTAAAACAATATCTAATTAATGTGAATCTTATCATTGGTCTTCTCCACTAGATGTCACCCTCTTATTTACACTGCGCAAATACAACAAAAAGCATGGCATTCATTCAGTACTTATGGCAGAGAAACTATTGACAAGAACCAGGAACAAAGGGATATGCGTGCTTTGCAATGCTCAGGTGAAATTCTAAAATAATACTACAAATCTGCAGAAGCATTTGACATCACGCGTAAAGGCGCTATATCTGCAATGAATGAATGAATGAATTATGCACTTGTTTTGTGTACTACACATAATGTACCGTGCCGCCTCTCTATACGACGATATGAACACACAATATCATCTCCAGCTGAGTCTCACTTCGTTAGCTTTTCACCATTCATTTGAGAAAACTACCTATTAGTGTTTAAAAAAGGACCCTACACAAAAAAGAATAGGTTTAAAATACAGGCTCTTCATTTCTTTTTATTAATTTACCATTTGTAAACTGATGTTAACTGTTCAATTTTTATTTTTTATTTTTTTTAGAAATATCAATAGCATTTGTATTAAAACTATTCACTGAACGTAATTAAAAAAAAAACAAACAAAAAAAAAAAAAATCAAGAATCAAAATCAAATCGAGAGTTTGAGAATCGAAACAAACAAAAAACAAAATCACAAAAACAACAAAAATAAAAATACCAACAATACCAATTGTAATAATAATTGTTATTGTCAGGTTACTGCAAATATTTTGAGTGAAAATTACAGAATGTATATATGTGAATTACATATAAATATAAATATGACTTGTACAGCATTAAACAAATCTAAACCAAACAAAAAAAAAACTAAACAATTTAAAATAAAATATAGTGAAAGTTACATAAATTATGTGTGAATTAAATACATTAAAACAAACAAACAAACAAACAAACAAAAAACATTAGGCATATTAGGCATTTTGTGGTTACTGCAAGTGAAAATTATATAAATTATATATGTACATTAAATATAAAACAAAACTCACATTAAATAAAACAATACAAAAAAGTAAACCATTTTAAATAAAATAAAAATGTGAAATGATAAACTAATATTGTGGCATAGTAGGCATTTTGAGGATAATGCAAATATTTTTAAGTGAAAATTATATAAATTATATATGTAAATTAAATAAAAATGTAACATGTTAAATAAAAAAAAAACAATTTTAAATAAAATTTTTATTTTAAATAATTTTAAATAAAATAATTTTTAAACAAATAAATGTGATAAACTAATATGGCATGTTAGGCATTTTGAGGCTACTGCAAATAATTTTGAGTGAAAATTATATAAATTATATATGTGAATTAAATATAAACGTGACTCACATGAAATACAAATACAAAAAAGTAAACAATTTAAAATAAAATAAAAATGTGAAATGCTCAACTAATATTGTGGCAAATTTGGTATTTTGAGGTTATTGCAAATATTTGAGAGAAAATAAATTGTGTGAGAGAATTAAACAAATTTAAAAGCAAAAAAACAATCATTTAAATAATAAATAAAATTAAAAAATATAAATGTGAAATGATAAATATATGTGAATTGTATACAAATCCCTCTCATACTTGCTAGAGTTAAACAACAACATTGTTATATACAACATTATAATTAAATATTTCAAAAATTAACAAAAAAATGCAATGTTATAAACTAATATATTGTGGTATATCAGGTATTTTGAGGTTATGACAACAATTTAAGTGAAAAATTACATTAATCATATATATGAATTAAATATAAATTCCATTCACACTTGCTAGCATTAAACAATAAAACAAAACACCACAAAAAAAGCCACAAATATTGTTAAACATTTAAAGGTCCACTGAAGTGCTATGAAGCTGCATTATTCTGTTTTGACACAAGTTTAACTGAAACGTGAAGAAAGGGCGTGACATATAAAGCAGCCCCTTTTTAAATAGCCAATAGCATTTCATTTATATAAGCTTGGACGAGAGCCATTGAACTCGGTAAAGCATCATGTATCAGTGTATGACAGCCACAAAATCATCCATATCATAATAAAGAAAAAATCTGTGTAGAATTCAGAGGGGTTTTTTTGGTGGTATGCGCCAATTTGCACATATGATCCTCTCTGTGCTATCGCAGTGGGTTTTGTCATCAAAACTGTTGATCCATAATAATTTAAATGATTTTAAATAAAACCTAAAATAAGAAATTAATAAAACCTCTAGATATCTGTATTAGCCATAAAATACCATATTACTTGACCAATAATTTGTAGTGAAGATATAAAAAAAAATTCTTAGATGAAATGGCAGTGCAAGGGTCCTACCATAGACAATGGGTTGTGCCTCTGTGAGCTGTTCTTCCTCTTTCCTCAAAGACTCAGAAGCATCCAACTTATCAACCTGAATGAAAGAGAGCGAGAAAGAATGAGAAGAGATAAATACTCTGAAGGAAGGGGGTAATGACTGATGGATGGGACCATTCATGGGAGATGCATAAAGCCAAGCTTAATACAAGGTGCACTGCACACGCTTTCAAAGCAGGTCTCAGGGCACAAGCTTCTTGCCAAGGCACTCCATACCCGATGAACACTTCCCACTAAAATAAGCATCCTATTACTGGTCTATGCACTTCACATGTCATCTGTGATTTAATCGATAACAAAGATATGGTACTAGCAGTAGATGGTCCCCCATACAGTCAGTATCCTACTAAATAACAGTGCATATGTAGAAAACAGAACCCTCTCAAAGGTGCGATCACAAATTCTGCAAAATACTGCAGGGGAAAAAAATCCATGTTCAATACTGTAGCAATGTATGAAGCACAGTCTCTTTTAAATCAAGCAGCTTTCTGTTGTGTGAGGAAATATTTTCTATCGATTTGACTGGATTTTACCTGCAAATATTTGCCGGAATGCTAAATGTGACTGCACCTTTAGTCAAACTAAAGGTCTAGCTAAGGAAAGCTGTGTGAATATTTCAAATTGGAGGATGCTGCTCATTGGACAGGTTCTGTGAAAGATGCCCCTGCGAGAAAAAGGGAAGTCACTGCGCAAATAATATAAACAGAAACTTACAGAAGTCCTATATTAGGTACCTTTCCACCATGAAATAACCAAAATCATAATCTGAATTGGCTGATAAACATGACCAATAAGCAAGTAAAAGCAAAGTTACAAAGGTTAGAGTCTCCTGGGTATCTTACCCATCCTTGAGAGGTTTGAATTACAATTTAAAGCAATAATCCACCTAAAAAGTACAAATCTGTCATCGTTTACTCACCCTCATGTCGTATCAAATCTGTATGACTTTACTTTTTTGTAGAAATTTTGAAGAAAATGCTGTTCTTTCTCTAGAGCTTGTAAAGATAATGTAAAATTAAATTCCAGAACTTTCAAGGACTTTTCAAGCACTACTTTTTTTATTTCAAATTATTCACAAAGTCCCAATTTGAATCAAATGATTTGTGAAGCGCAATTTAAAGTCCAAATCCAAATTGAATGATTGCTGAACCCGCTTATAAGTCCCGATCTGAAACAAATGAGTTGTAAACAGGCTCCAAATTGTCGATCTGAATTAAATGATTCGCAATACGTGATTTGAAGTCCCATTCTAAGCTAAATGATTCACAACCCCGCTCTGAAGTCCCGATCTGAATCAAATGATCCGCAATACTCGATTAAAAGTCCCAACCTGAGTTAAATGATTCATGAACCTGCTCCAAAGTCCCGATCTGAATCAAATGATTCGTGATACACAATTCAAAGTCTCAATCTAGTTAAATGATTAAATGATTCACGAACCCACACCTAATTCTAGGGCTGCAACAAATGAGTATTTTGATAACTGACTAATCTAACAATTATTAGAATGATTAATAGACTAATCTTAGATTATTTCACTGATTAATCAGTAGACTTAATCAGCAGATTGATTATTCAGCTTTTACAATTAGTAAAATATTATGTTATACATTTTCTAACAAAGTTCACTTCAGCTTTAGAAAAGCATATTATGCAATTACAATTATACAATTAATTGGTAATACTTTACATTAAGGTTCATTACTTAACATTAGTTAATATGAACTAAGAATGAACAAAACTTATCATTTATTAATCTTAATGTTAATTTCAACATTTACTAATGCATTTATAAAATCACAAGTTGTGTTTTTTTAACATTTGGTAAATGCACTGTGAACTAACATGAACAAAATGAACAACTATTTTCATTAACCAACATTAACAAAGATTAATACACAAATGTAATAAATGTATTGTTCATTCATGTTAATTAATATATTAGCTAATGTTAACAAATGATACCTTATTGTAAAGTGTTACCCATTCATTATACAAATAGATGTATTTGGCACTCAAAATGAGATAACAGACAGAGAAACTGTCGTATTCACATCATTCTGCCTAACATCTCTTTTGCTCTGAAGCGCTGTGAGAATTACAGTCTTGCGCTACAGCGCCACTCAAACCGCATTATTGCAGATGAAATCAAACGACTACTCAACAACAAAAATATTTGTTGACATATCTTTTATTGTCGACTAATAATTTCAGCCCTACCTAAGTCCCGATCTGAATCAAATGATTTGCGATACACGATTTTAAGTCCCAATCAAAGTTAAATCGCTCCGATTGGAGCACTTCAAAAAAGTTTAAATTTTGCGACAAACTGGTTTAACTGATTCAGAGCTACGAAAAGCTCTGTTTCACCCAAAAATCAAAATGACGAAATTAGAAAATGAATGGCTCTTTTAATTAATTCTGGGTTTTCCTAGTGAATCACTTAAAATGAATGATCGAAGTCACAAGTTAGAATCAATCGGAGCAGATCCAGCATAAATGACTCGATTGAACTGGTTCATCTGTTCCCCTTTTTGCGCCTTCAGCCATATTTACACAACATTGCCAGTACTACTACTGGCTTAGCTTGCTAGTTTTATGACATTAACTGAAATAAGAAGAAAAATGTACGAATTTTTGAAAAGATGTGCTTACTGAAAAAATTAAACAATTATTTCAAAGAAACATTTCAGATCTTTCAATAATTCAAGATCTTTTTAATTATCTCTTCAAGAAAACTGATATCTTCAAGGGTCTTCCAGGCCTTCAATTTCAAAAAGTCAAATTCAAGTACTTCAAGCACTTTAAGCATCTTGTACAAACCGTTTCTCATATAATGAAAGTGAATGGGGACTGGGGTTGTGAAAGAGATAAGTTCACCCAAAAATGAAAATTACTAATCATTAATTACTCACCCTCATGTCATTCCAAACCTGTAAGACCTTTGTTTATCTTCACAATGCAAATTAAGATATTTCTGATGAAATCCCAAGAGCTTTCTGAGCCTGCATAGACAGTAATGCAACTGACACGTTCAAGGAAAGTTAGTAAGGACATTGTTAAAATAGTCAATGTGACATCAGTGGTTCAACTGTAATTTTATGAAGCTATGAGAAAACTTTGTGCGCAAAGAAAACAAAAATAACACAGAAAAGAAAAAATTTTGAATGAAGTCTACATTTTGGTTTTCTTTGCACACAAAAAGTATTCTCGTAGCTTAAACCACTGATGTCACATGGACTATTTTAACAATGTCCTTACTACCCTTTCTGGGTCTTGAATATGTCAGCCGCATTGCTGTCTATGCAGGGCAGAAAGCTCTCAGATTTCATCAAAAATATTTTTAATTCATGTTCTAAAGATGAACGAAGGTCTTACAGGTTTGGAACAACATGAGGGTGAGTAAATAATAACAGAAATTTCATTTTCAGGTGAACTTATCACTTTAAGCTTCATAAAAAAAAGACAAAAATTCTAAAATTCTTGTTTTTGTTTTTCACAGAACAGGTTTGAGAACACATGAGGGTGAATAAATGACAGAATTTTCATTTTTGTGTGAACTATCCCTTTAAATGTTGCATCTGGGTTCAGTTCTCTACATAGAGCTGGTGTCAACTTTTCAAAGTTAAAGTATTATGTTGTTGAGCAGGCTTAAAGAGATCGGCAGGTCGAAGTTTCGTTGAGAGGGAGAAATCATGCCACAGGTGTAGTTTGTTATTCCCATGTTAAAAAGAGTGCATGAGAGAAAGGCAGAGTAAGAGTGAAGGTGTGACGGGGTGAGAGATGGTTTATACAGCCATTCACGGCTTCCAGAGGCAGGCAAAGCCAACAGCCACGATCCCTGACCTTTCAAGGGTGCTACTAACACAGTAAAACACATGCTTGTAAAGTATCTACAGCAAACAACGGTTTGAGTTTCGTGAAGGACCACACTTTCTCATAGCTGTCGCTAGATTGTAGCTTGAAAACAAATCGAGCAACCATGCAACTCTCAGTTTAACACAAGTAATAAATGAAAACGTTAATTTTGAAAATGTGGTCACTTCATTTGCAGTCATCTTATTTTAAACCTAATCACCTAAATCAGTCTACAACGGAATTAGCTGATGATCTTGTAACAATTGCATTATTTCAAATTCGATAGTCGGGAATCAATGAAATGACAGTTTTGTGACGTTCATCAGCTAATTCCAGCTTTCTACCATCTACAGGTCTGAGGCAAACTACCACAGCGTCTGGCAAACGGATGGTCAGTAATCTAGAAGAAACTCAAGGAAAGTCTAGTTAAGGTGTGTATTTAAAAAGCAGCAGAGTGACATGGGAGGGAAGAACTCATGCAGATTCTTCAAAGTTTCAGTCTTCCAAACTACAAGGGTTAAAGATGGAATAAGAGTGAACCTTCACCTTTTCCTTAATTGCATCAACCTGAAAGGGAATTTAAGAGTGGCAGCTTAAGAAAAAAGCAAACTTAACAGTCCAGCATTGCAAAAAGCAGGTAGAGAACAAATGCAGCAATCACCAGAAGTGTTAAAAGAAATTAACAGCGGGAAATCATAGAAGATACAAATCAAAACAGCCTCCCTGTTACTCCACTAGCATTTGTTTTTCGCTAGATGTTCAAATGAATTAATACAACCTAGAGTGACTATAAATCTAAAAAGTCTGGTTATGGTGATGAAATATTCCTTAAGAATAAATGCCTGGTCTGAACATGTTCATGAATGACAGGAGAAAAACAAACTATAAAATTTAACCTGCTGTAACATGTAGAAAACAAATCCAGATTGTACAAATATGAAAAGAAGGTACTAAAATTCTGTTCCAAAAACTTAGCGAGCAGCCACCACAGTATGGCTTTTTTTTAAGAAATTGTTACTTTTATTCAGCAAAGATATATTAAACTGATCAAATGTGACAGTAAAGATTTTATAATGTTCATATTTTAAATGAATGCTGTTCATTTTAACAATAACACGATATAATAAGGTACAATTCATGTATTAACATGAACAAACGATAAACGGTACATTTATTACACTATTGACTCATCTTTGTTAATGTTAGTTAAAAATACAGTCATTCATTGTTTGTTCATGTTAGTTCAGAGTGCATTAACTAGTGATTAACTTATGTTTAACCTTATTGTACAGTGTTGCCATTTTAACTTTATTCATAAAATTAATTATTTATTGAGCAGTAAATCAGCATTTTATAATACTATTATGACACTGAAGACTGGAACAATGTCTGCTAAAAATCCAGCTGTGTCATCACAAGGATAAACTACATTTTAAAATATATTAAAATAGAAAATGGTTATTTTAAATTGTAATAATATTTCAAAAAATTGATCCTTTACTGTATTTTTAATCAAATAAATGCAGACTTGCTAAGCATAAGAGACAGCTTTAAAAAACGTACAACTTTTGTCATTTTATATCATATCATTTACAGGAATTATAATCAGTATCTGCCAATATTGGATATGTTGTATATTAGACATTAAAGTGAGAATTAAAAAAAAAAAAAAATACTAATAATCTTAAGTGAATCTCAAAATTAATATACATTTTTCATACTGTAATTATTTATTATGACTAAATTAATGTGCCATTTAAAATGAAAGATTTTAGCTTTTAGATTTATTTTTTATTTATTTAAAAAAAAAATTATGTACTTAAGCGAAATTAAGGCTTAGACTTCCTTTATTGATATTTAATTTACTTAGAGAAAATAATGCACACTGATATTGTATTTTGATATATGTCTATTATCAATTATCATTTTTAAATCACAAAATGGTTAAACATTTGGCAAACAGGTAGGGTGCTATGTATTTTTGTTTATTATAATACTGCACTATTAGCTAAGCAACATGTTCATGTGAACTTCACATATCAGGATCGATTTTGAGTCAAATCTACTAGAAAGCAGATGCCGCATGTAGGCAATCTTCTGCAAGGCAGCTCACTGGGTTTTGGAACAGAGCTGAAGTGTTCCCACTGAGAAAAGGCTCAGTTCACCAGAGGATCCTCTAGATGGAGACTCACCTTGCTGAGGTATTCCCTCATGACCTGGATGAAGTAGGGCATGGAGAAGTCCATGAGGTTGTGCCTCCACGCGGTCTCCAGCACCACGTCGGGCCTCAGCAAATCGTAGCAGGTGAACAGGCAGGCGGCAAAACACTCTTTCTTGTCTTCCTGCAAGAACCACTGCAGCAGCTCCTCAGCCAGCTCTGTGTCCTTTGACTCTGAAGCATACTGCATTGCGTCCTGTGGAAGAAAGACAAGAACAAAGACTTAGCTAACAAGGTCCTGCTTTAAATTACGACATCCCATGTGGTATAAGACAGGGGTTTTCAAACTGAAAAGCTGTAAAGAAGAGCTAGGGGGTTTGTAGGAAAGTTTAAAGAAAAACAGCATAAAAATAATAATAAATAAAAATGTGATTGATACAAGTTGAATTAGAATAAATTAAGTACATCTTAATTCATACAAGCAAAAAAAAGAATAAAATAAATTAGATTAATACAAGTAAACAAGTAAAATAAATCAAAATCAGACTACATAAGTAAAAAAAATGAATAAAATACGATTTGATTAAAGGATTAGTTCACTTTCAGAACAAACATTTACAGATAATGTACTCAACCCCTTGTCATCCAAGAATTCAAATTAAAAAATTATGATTTTTGAGGAAAACATTTCAGGATTTCTGTCAATATAATGGACTTCTATGGTGCCCCCAAGTTTGAACTTCCAAAATGCAGTTTAAATCCAGCTTCAATGGGCTCTAAACGATCCCAGCAGATGAAGGAGGGTCCTATATAGCAAAAACAATCAGTTATTTTCAAAACAAATTGACAATTTATGTACTTTTTAACCTCAAGTGCTCGTCTTGTCTCGTCTCTGTGATGCACATGAGTCTGTGAGATCTGGGTCAATACAGTTAGGGTACGTCTAAAAACTCAAACTTCAAAATCATCCTACAATGCTGTTTTACCTTTTTTGTAAAGGGTGTTTGATCATCTTTGTATGTTCACTTTGTAAACACTGGGTTGGTATTTTTGCAGCGATGTAGGACGATTTTGAAGTTGGGGAAGAAAACGAGATGGGAGTTTTTCGACATACCCTACCTGTATTGACCCAGATCACACAGACTACGCATGCGCATCACAGACATGAGACAAAATGAGCATTTGAGGTTAAAATGTATATAAACTGTCAATTTGTCTCGAAAATCATTTAGAGCCCTTTAAAGCTGCATTTAAACTGCATTTTGGAAGTTCAAACTTGGAGGCACCATAGAAGTCCATTATATGGAGAGAAATCCTGAAATGTTTTCCACAAAAAACTATTTCTTTATAACTGAAGAAAGAAAGACATGAACACCTTGGATGACAAGGGGGTGAGTATATTATCTTTAAATATAAAAACTTAATATAACTTATGTTTTCAATATTTATTTATAATATTTTTCACAGTATAAATTCTTTATGAAAACAAAAATATATATAAATGGCTTTTAAATTTTAGCATGGAAGCCCCTTGCATAAGGATGATAATATTTGGGAATCCTTGGCATCTAAAATGTTGAAAACCTCTGGTATAAGAGATGGTTGGCTGAGGATGAGACCTTGTAGAGTTTGTCTTTCTTGCAGAGCTCCACACTCTGCTTCCAGCGGTTGTTGCCTTTGAACAGGTAGGCGGCGATTCGCCTGAACTCGATGAGTTCGTGCTTCTCCAGGCTCTGAGCCAGAGATATGTTGTCGAAGTTATCATAGGCATCGATGGATGTGCGCAGAGCCTGTGAAAAAGAAAAGATGACAGATTACAAAACCGGCAAGCAAGAGAGTGTTTAAAAAAAATTACAGGCTGTATCCAAAATGGTGCGTTTGATATATACCTGATAGTCCTCCTCTGTGATGAAGAGATTATTTAATGCCTCATTTACAGCCTTGTTGTTGTGGTTCTGTACAGATCTCAGGTATGGTTTCACCAATGACAATTGCTTGACCTAAAAACAAAAACAAATCAAAACATATGGTTAAAAAACAACCGGTTGATTTGTAAAAAGATGTAATGGTAATCAAAAATCGCGCACAGTACCTTGCTGAAAAAGTTGACGGCACGAGTGTGGTCGAGACGTGGGGACAGTACGATCAACAAGTCATTCAGTAACAGCGGTTTGAACTCCAGGTAGAACTGGACAGCTTTGTAATACAGCTCAACATTAGCAACCTGCAACAGCAAAGGTTAAATTCATTAAAACAACCACTGCTTTTTCAGTAAATACAAGTGAAAGCTTGAACAAAGTTCTGAAGTATGAGCAAAGCATGACCTTGGTTATGATGTCCTTGAACTGGCTCTCCTTCCAGGCATCTGAGGGATGGTTCATCATCGTGATGATGGCGTTGTCATACTCCTCATACTTATCATACAGGAAGACTAGCTCTGCCCACAGGTGAGCCTGTTCTGCTGCCCTCAAAACCTGAATAGATGAAAAGTCTCATCAGTTTGTTCCCTCAACCAATACCTACAGATGTACAACTGGGTTTGTTATTTTAATTGCCAATTAGTTTGGACTGAATATAAGTCCATTTAAATCAATCAATATATACTAGAAGAAGACAGACCTTGGGAATGTTGACTCTGGACCAGAAGAGCTCCAAGTGCTCCCTCATTTTCTGTGGTTTGAATTTGGAATAGAGGATGGCCAGTTCTGTGAACATGCCCATGTGAGCACGCTCCAGTCCCAGTGCCGCCTCCAGCATGGTGATCAGCTCTTCGAAATAGCCACGGTCCTGATGGAGAAACCACAAATATCAATCAGTCCTGCTGGACTCAAAGATGGACAGAGACACTGAGGTGGTTCTTCTTAAATAGTGAAATTAGTTCTATGATTTTGAGTTATTTGTGATAACTATAGTATTTTACAAATACTCATATTTGAAAAATAATAGTTACTATTTTTCTATGTACTTTGTAAAATTGCTCACAAAAAGCGATTTCTAGTGAAAATGTATATCTACTATAGAATTAGATGTATATATAAAAGCATTATTAATATAAAAAAATAAAATTAAAAAAAAAAACAGGCCTGGAATTTGCATTTATTTTGCATTTGGAATTTACATCAAACCTACATTAAAGGTGACATATCATAAAAATGTTTTACTACTTCCATGTGTAAGTGCTAGAATCTGGTCTGCAGTGCATCTACCAACCCAGAAAACGTGAAAAAGGACAACCCAGTAACTTTGTTTTGGTAAGCCTTTCTTTGCAAGCATGTGAAAAAACAAGCTGCTCAGATTTCACTCCTCCCGTGATGTAGTGAGGGGATCTTATTATGATATTAGCGCCCCTTAATCCACACTTTTCCACCCACATCACCACCATTTTGTTTTTTTTACTAGCAACAATGGCGTACCGGTACTAATGCCATGACAAAAGTTTATGCAAAGCATGCCGATGAGCACAGAACACCATTTAGAGTCCCAGCCTCAGAGGAGACAAGAGAGCAGTAGATTTATTGATTTATTTACTGTACATTACGCCGCTGCCACACAGATCTAATATAAACATGCATTTTCTTTCCCAGTTGTTTACCTTCATGGACATAACCAACTGTTTTTGTAACTCCTGTGTGTTTTTAACATAAACTTGTGTGTATTTGACAGTTTAAGCGCAGTAAGACGTGAAAGAGAACTTAGTTTAGTACTCACATGCCGTGTGACAGTTGCTTTCTGTGCTTTTGCTTCGGATATGTGCCGTCAGAAAATGGTTTATCAGAATTGTAAACTGATGTGGCTTTAAAACGCATGATTGCAGTGAAGTAGACATGATAATCAAAACCACACAGAAGTTTTTAGCAGAATATCTGAGGTAGGAGCTGTAAAGGCACAGCCCTATTCTAGAAAAGGGGGTGGGAAGCAGCAGCTCATTTGCATTTAAAGAGAGATGCACGAAAAGAGCATGTGTCTGGTTTGACTCAAAACAGCCATTTTTAAAATGATATAATAAATGATCTGAGGGGTATTTTGAGCTAAAACTTACAACTCTGAGACTCAATTGCCTTTTTATGAGGAAACTTGGCTTGATTTTCTCACAAATGCGTACAGGCAGATTTTCTCACAAATGCAACTGAGCAACTTCCTTTTCCAAAAACAGCAGATGTCGCTGTCTGTCAATTTGCTTTAAATCATTCTCACCTGGTAGTAGTTGATGAGCTCCTCAAGTTCATCAGCATGAACGACAATATGCAATCCACACATCTGAGCCAGACGAAACTCCTTGCCATCAACACAGGCAAAGCAAACCTACAAGCCAACAACATCTTTGTTACCAATGTAAACAGAATATATAGAGGGAAAACAAATGGGATCAAAAGCTACAAAACAGGGTAACCTTCAACTTAAAATGTTTTCTGTAACTGCAGATCAAGAACCTAGAATGTATAACCAGACCTCTTTCCAGGTCCTTGTGCTGTTGGCTTTGCGGGCCCCGTCGACAGCAGCCTGATACTCGCCAAGATGCACAAGAGTAGAGGCCAGACGGCCGAAGTTGGACACATTGTTATATAGTAGTTTAGCTGCCTCATACATCTTCTCGTCATAGCATCTGTCACCAACCTAGACAGAAAAAAGACCAAAGTTCAGACATTAATCGATCAGACATTTACAAAAAAAAAAAAAAACAGTGCAGGAATTTGTAATTTAATTGAACAGCAATACTTAATTTTTAGAATTAGAACTGATTTAATTTCATTTACATTTTGACCTGATTTCCAATATATTTATCCTTTTATGTAAAGTATTTTAATTATGTATTTATTTATTCATTCATTCATTTTTTACATCTAAATATATCAAAATATAGCAAATATTGCAAATCACAAAAAAAAAAAAAAAATTTTTTTTTTAAAAAATAAACAAGAATTCATTATGGGGGAAACAGTTAACTATTTTTTGAATCTCTGATACACTGGTGTCATTTTAGTGGCAAATTTTGGCCCATTGATCTCTGAGCAAGCAGTATAATACGCTCAGCCAAAGCAGGAAACTCATACTTGTTGAATGTGTGCGTTGTTTGGTCCATTGATAAACTCCTCCAGTTCAGCCAAACGGTTAGTCTTGGCCAGAGCAAAGATCAGCTCGGTCTCTACATACGATTCACGGGCCTTCTTACGAGCCATCTGCAAAAACTTGACCAGATCCTCCCAGTTTCCTGAGGAGAAAACAACAATAAATCTCACTACTAGACCATTTTACATAATTATGAACATCTCAACTTGGACGTTTTGGATTTAGTCAAGAATCAGGCACTTTTATTTCTTACCGCTTTGGGCTGCAGCTTGTCCCACTTCCATGTAGGCCGAGGGGTCGTCAGCTTTGATGTAAGAGTCAATGGCTTCTTTCACCAGCCCCTTCTGCAGCTGTGCTTTAGCCAGCTGACTCCAAACGGCCGGCTCATTACAGCGCTCAGCAAACTCATAGGCCCGGTCCAGATTGCCAATGTGCTCGATAAGAACCTACAGTCAAAAAGGACAATAAATTGAGACTGTAGAAACAGGAAAACTAAGGCCAGAGATGATATTTGAGATTACATAAGATGTACCTGCACTGCTGATGTGTTCACATCAAACTTCCTGAAGATTGCAAAAGCCTCCTCGAAGAGCTCATTGCTAATGGCGATGTTAGCGATGTCTGGGGCGTCGTAGTTGTCGAGGCGGTTGATGTACTCCATGACACGAGTGCGGTCAGCTTTGATGGCCGTCAAAATCAGGAGGTTCTGCAGGTTCCTGGGACACAAATACGGAAAAGCAAATGTTTAACATCCTAAAATCACTAATGGAAATCATTTAATGTCGTCACCACTCCGATACCTGTGTTCGCTGAAAACGGAGTTGTCCAGGACGATCTTCTCCAGGAGCTCAATGAGTTCATTGGGTAGGTCAGCAGTCATGAAAGCTTTGACAGTAACAGATACTTCCTCAGGGTCCTGAGTCTCAGAAAGGGCTGTTTGCACAACCTGTGGTTGACAGGAACATAAGCTGGATTTAATCTTTAAGTCTGAATAACTTATAACGCATAAACGTACTTGAAGTTAACATTTTATTTAAAATTTGACATTTTCTTTCTTTCCAAACAAAAAGGCTGAAACAACACTCCGTTTCAGATGACAAAAATGAATCCCTCAGTTTTAGCCCCTCCCCTTTAACCATTTAATTACATTTTGTACCCACTTTTTACAATCAAATTAATTTATGTTTTGCCATTCTACTGGGAAATGTGGCATTGAGGAACTAAAATGGTATGGAAAAAAAGGGTCATGTAGATGATTTGAACCTGGTCGATTAGGGGTCTCCTGTAAGGGTTGCTTTCCAGAAGCACACTAGCCCATAGTTCAGGGTCCTTACGACGCACCAGGTATCGGGACAGACTCTTGAAGAGTGAGTTCTCATTGCAAACCTGTGAAGGTAAAAGAAAACAACATTTATAGCTATTTCCTTGCATTTTCAGTGAACAATTGTTTAAAATATTCCACTGCAACAAACGTCTAAAACAAAAGCACCATTGTTCCTTACATGGATGAGCTCTTGGTCACACTGTCCTCTCTCATAAGCAACACAGGCCAGATGAGGGTCCCTCTTCTCGCAGTACTTGCCAACCACACGGCTGTCATAATAAGGGTTCTCGCGGAGGAAGCGCTCAGGGTTGTTGTTGCTGTCGATATAGATCTTAGCCAGGGCATTGTGGGTAGCTGGCTCCTCACAGCCCTCGTGGATACGAGCTTCCAACCATGGCAGAAGCAGCTTCAGTCTGTCATAGAGATTAAAACAGTCAATTTTAGACTAATGCAAACCAGAATCAGAACAATAAAAGCCAAAAACGCTTCAGGTTCAAATGCTCACAGATGCGTCAGAAGGAAAAATTAGGCATTAAGAGCCGGGGGTGAAAACATTTTGAATTTGAAGATCAGGGTAGATTTAACTTATTTTGTCTTTTGAGAAACATGCAAGTATCTAGCTTCTGAAGAGCAGTACTAAGCAAAAACAAAATTATACTTGCGCAAAATAAGAAAAATGTACACATCTTCATTCTATTCAAAAGTTTTCACCCCCCGGCTCTTAATGTGTAATTTTTTTCATTCTAGAGCATCAGTGAGCATTTGAACCTTCTGTAATAGTTGCACATGAGTCCCTCAGTTGTCCTCAGTTAGAAAAGATGGATCTCAATATCATACAGTCATTATTGGAAAGGGTTCAAATACACAAAGCTGCTGAAAACCAAAGATTTGTGTGACCTGAAAAACTTTACTGAACAGCAAGCAGTTTAACTGTTCGGGACAAACAAGGGACTCATAAACAACTATCACTAAAAAAAACAAAAAAACAGCTGTGGATCACTCAGAAAATAACGAAGGGTTATTTTTATGAATTCAACTATTATTTTCTCTTGTGGACTATATGTAAACATCTTTTATGTGAAATATCTTATTCAATGTAGTACTAAATAATAAAAATAACATGCATTTTGTATGACCCCTTTTATTTTGGTCAAATAATTACCATTTCGAAAGACTACCGCAAGGTGTATTTAAACTTTTGACCTCAACTGTATGTTCAGCAAAGTTAATTGAAAACATAGTTGATGCAGCCAGTACATACCTGTTTCTTTTCTCCACCTCGGCCACAAGCTCATCAGTGGAGAACTGGCCTCTGACCACCAGAATGAGATTCTTAATGACATCCTCAGAACAATCCACGTCCAGCAGCCCTCCAATCACCACGGGTAAACGGCTGGGGTTCACCTGACAAAACCAGTTAATCACTCAATGAGCCACTGCTAACCACACAGAGAGCCGAGGACATCACTTGAGGATCAAAGAGTTGTTGCAATCACATCTCGAGTACCTTCTGAACATAGATCTCGATGTACTTCTGTAAGTTGTTGCGGTACAAGTAGAGCACCAGGTCGTGGACAAAGTCAAAGCGGTCACACACAATGATGAGGGGCAGCTGGTCTGTCAGTTTTGCTTCCTGTTAAAGACATGGTAAACTGTTTTTAATAACATGAACTTTTTCATCAAGATGCTTGTTAAAAGCCTAAACAGGAATTCAAGAGCCCTTCAGTTGTAATACCTTGAGGAAGTTCTTCACACGCTCAGGATCGTAACAGTTACTCTCTCGGCAGATTCTCTCCACTTCTTTGATTTGGCCAGTTTTGCAGGCAGCCTGAATATATTTGAAGTGAACCTCTGGATCCTGGCTGAAGTTCACAATGGAGCCCAGAAAGTAGAACAGACCTGCAGGGCACACAATCACACACTGCTCGTGAGATCCGATTCATTTCAATGATGAAAACAGTAATCAATTTAAAGGGATAGTTCACCCAAAAATGAAAATTCTGTCAAAGACGTTTCTAGCTAGAACGACTGATGTCACATTGACTATTTTTGCAATGTCCTTACTACCTTTCTGGGCTTTGAACGTGTCAGTTGCAGTTCTATGCAGGGTCAGAAATCTCTTGGATTTCATCCAGAAATATCTAAATTTTTGTTCCACAGATAAATAAAGGTCTTACAGGTTTGGAACAACATGAGTAATTAAAGACAGAATTTTCATTTTTGGGTGAACTATCCCTTTAACCTATATTATTGTCCTGTCCTAATTTTAAGACAATCATATTTCAGCAATGTTACCCTCAAAGCTCTTGAAGGACTCAAAGAGCTCTGTGAGCGACTGGGTGGAGAGCTGCTCGTGATATTTGGAGGCCACCTGGACGCAGATCTGGAGGTTCTGCCTGATGTTAGCAGACAACATGGCTCTCAGACACTCCAGAGAGTCCTCAACCGATAGAGAGCCGAAGAAGTTCACCAGCCACTGCAACCAGAGCACAACATATTACTAGTTAGTTCAGTGCAGAAGCACAATGTTCTAACAAAACACTGATGGCAATGAAACAACCATCAATATTTAAGAGTAGTATTTTATTAAAGTAAATAATCCAGAGGTCGTACCTCTGGGTTGAGCAGGTGGGTGTGAACCACGGCCCGTTTTATGTCATACAGGTCTGTGTAGTGCTCCAGAGCTCTCTGCAGAAGACCTGCCTTCTCACACAGCTGTGCCACATGGGCCCGGTCATAGTGAGTGAACATCTGGTTCCCCAGGATGGCATCTGCCACCTGAATATGACAATATAATGACAAAAAATACAAAGTTATGATACAAATTTTGCTAAATAGAGAAATAAGTGAGGTGTGAGACGTTGTAATGAGCACCTGTGGAGCGTGCATCAAGTTCATCTCCAATAGACGAGTCTGCAAAGGACCCTCCGTGGGGCGGTTGTTCTTCAGGGCGTCCAACAGGAAAGAAGTGCACTGCTGGATCAGGTTATACTCCATAAACACATCCACAATCTGTAGAACAAACAAAAAAATTGAGTAAATTCTTTAGTTGATTAAAAGTTCATCTACTTAATCATCAGAAATGGTAATACCCAGTCCAGATTTTAATAAATGCTATGAAATCTGTTTTATTCTCTCCCAAATTCCTTTTGTTTTTTGTTTCTAATATGTTTGGATTGTTTTTTTTTCTGTTTTAATTTTTTCTGCATTCTTCTTTTATCTGTTGTGATTTTTCTGGATTTCATTTTTTCTGGACTTTTTAAATGGTTAAACTACATTTTATTAATCAACAAGCATATCTAATTAATTAAAATCATGAAACTTAAACGTAACATCAAATTTATTAAAAGTTTAACAAAAATTATATATTTAGAACCCTATGAAATTTTTTCATTTTTTCTCCCCTTCTGTTTTATTTTATTCTGTGTTTAACCCTTGTGTGACCTTTTGTCTTTTTCAGTTTAGTTTTTTGATCATTTTGCCTGTGTTAATGCCAACTACATACATTTTGCCCTTAGGTGCGTATTTTTTTGGAATTTTAATATTTCACCCTTATTTCCTTTAATAAATCGATTTTACACTAGGTGCAATAAATAATTCCTCTCAGGACCTTAAGGATAAAAATGTCCTTGTTGAAACCCATTAAAACTGCTATTTTTAATCCCAGGGCCATTTAACTATAAAATGATGCAATATTTGTTAATAGGCTTTCATTGTCCGTTTCGGGTCATAGCCGCGTCACCACCTCAGATGTGCAATATTTTCTAGGAATTCAACTTCCCGTCATTAATTCTTCCTTATTAAAACAAGCAATGGGGATTTACTATTAAATTAAATTTACCATTAAAAATATTGTGTGATTATTCCTTTAAAATATACTTTTATGACTGGATTCTGTCCACGTTTTCCACATCAGGGTAACCTTTGGGCCCTATTAAAATAAATACAAGATATACAACAAAAGAAATACAAAATGCTCTTAGACCTGAGTGATGTCAGCCAGAGGTTCCTCATCCTGAACGAGCATTTGGGAGAACTGCAGGCCTTGTTCTGGACTGATCCGCATGACGTTCCTCAACAGGAAGATCCAGTCTGGAGTGTAGCCAACCTGCACACAGATGGCCACGCATTAGAGGATGGAGCTCAAATATTAAATCTCTCAGACGAATAATGCAGTTTATAGACCAATGTAAAATTCAGTGCCAGGAAACACATTTAAACTCACCTTTTTTGCATACAGTACAATTTTCTGAAACTGCCCGGTCTCTGCAAAACACTGGATCACCTTGTTGGGAACATTGGCCCTCAGATAAACACTAAGCGCAAGAGTTGGATCCACAGACTTGACCAGATCACCCAACTCTTCAGAGCACTCAAGCTGCAGAAGCAGGAAACAGCAGATTTTAATTCCGAACCATAATAAATTTGACAGCACAGGACATTATAGCAATTTCCACCAACAGCATTTAGTTTACTTCACAGCTTGGGCCAGAGCCGGTGTCTTATATCTTGCAAATGCGAATTTTCATTGATTTGGAGTGCACTAGCTTATAGAAAACCTCAAGGCTAACATATTCATACTGCAATCCAAAAAAAATTAATTGAGACTTTAATAATTTGTATTAATGTTTTGTTTTGTTTTTTTACACAAAACGCTTGCTCAGTTTCATCCATTAGTTCTACATATTTATTCAGAAATGGATCTACCTTGTCTTCCTTCAGCCATTTCTCCAGGAGCTGTTTGCGGCCTTGCTGCAGGACGGGCCTGCAAAGCTCCAATGACTCAAACTTGTTCAGCTGGCCCTGGTCCAGCAGAATCCCAAAGTACTGCAGCAGGGGAGACGTCTGACCGGGCTGGGCAGGAACACTCTGGAAGCGACGGATGGTGTCTGGGGTGCGCAGGATGCCCTGCAAGAAGCCAGCAGCCAATCAGAAACCCCAAAATTTGCCTGACAATGACTAAAGAGGCATCAGGTCGTGTGATGCAGTCTGCTGTACCTTTGGCGCGTTGGCAGCCACTTTGGCAGCTTCAGAGTAGTTGCCACCAGCAAATAGGTTGTTGAATTTGCGGGCGAAGAGCTCCTCGGCACCTGCCAAGTTGTTGCGGACGGCCATCCTGAGGGCCAGATCAGGGTTCTGCAGCACATTAGTAATGTAAGGGATGATGTTTTCTTCCTCCACGCACACAGACAGGACCTGAAAAACAATAATAAAGACAGTGTCAGACCCAGCATGCAGACATTGACAGTATAACTCACACCACAAATTAACATTTGGGGTCAGTATTTTTTTTGTAAACTCAATTAAATTTAAAGTTAAGACATTTTAGTTCCTAGTAGGGTCAAAACTCAAAAAAAAAAAATGCCACCGGCACATTCAATGTGTTTAATTTTCTGTCAGGCTTCATTAAGCCACATCTTTCCTCCCTTATTTTTTTGGTATTAGTAATGCTTGTTGTGAAGTTTGTGTTCCTTTCTCAAATAAACAAATCTCTGTGTGCCAATACAAGTCCATAATCTCTGTTGCATTACCAAATTAGTACTAAATTTGTTTAATCTCTTTTCATAAGCACCTAATCATGCACTGATTGGCTCCAAAAGATGCTGATCTGTACCCATAAGCACCTAACACGACCCCTCAGGGTAATACATAGATGAATGGGCCTGTATCCCATTATGCACTTATTTAAGTCTGCAGTACGGGCTGTGACAGAGCTGGTCATCAGTCAGCATCTGAAGCAGAGCGAACACGCCGCAGACTGCGGTAAGAGGATTACAGCGGCCGTCTCAACCTCCTACTGAGTGTCACACGCTGTTCTCACTGTACGTGTCGAGGGATCAGCAACAGGGTTATTTACAGGGATTCCTTCATCCTATAGCATCCTAACACACTATGGACTGCAGGCGCACATAACGACTGAGGATTAAATAGGTAATATAGGTATACATAATATATCTTTAAAAAAAAACTGCAAAAACATCAAATAGGGCAAAAAAAAGACTTGATAAAATTCATAATTTTTAATAGAACGATCGATAGAACAAGAGAACGTAAGATAGAAGGAGAGAACAACAGATAGAATGACAGAACGGCAGATAGAACGAGAGAACAACAGATAGAACGAAAGACACAAAAAAAAGATAGAGCGACAGAAAGAACGAGAGAACGACAGAGAGCGACAGACAGAAAGAACGACAGTGACAGACAGAATGAGAGAATGACAGACAGAACGACAGATAGAATGAGAGAACGTCAGACAGAACGAGAGATTAACAGACAGAACAGGTAGAATGAGAGAACGTCAGACAGAATGAGAGACTGACAGACAGAACAACAGGTAGAATGAGAGAACGGCACAGAACTAGAGAGAACGACAGACAGAACGAGAGAACGACAGAGCGACAGGTAGAACGAGAACGACAAACAAAGAACAAGAGAACAACAGACAGAACAAGAGAACGATAGACAGAACGAGAGAACGACAGAGCAACAGGTAGAATGAGAGATCGACAGAACTAGAGAGAACGACAGACAGAACAAGAGAACAAGAGCGACAGTTAGAACAAGAATGACAAAGAACAAGAGAACGACAGACAGACAGAACAAGAGAACGACAGAGCGACAGGTAGAACGAGAACGACAAACAAAGAACAAGAGAACAACAGACAGAATGAGAGAATGACAGAACGAGAGAACGACAGAGCAACAGGTAGAATGAGAGATCGACAGAACTAGAGAGAATGACAGACAGAACGAGAGAACGACAGAGCGACAGGTAGAACAAGAATGACAAAGAACAAGAGAACGACAGACAGACAGAACAAGAGAACGACAGACAGAACAAGAGAACAACGGGCAGAACGACAGGTAGAATGAGAGAACGACAGACAGAACGAGAATGACAGGTAGAATGAGAGAACGACAGAGCAACAGGTAGAATGAGAGAACGACAGAACTAGAGAGAACGACAGACAGAACGAGAGAACGACAGAGCGACAGGTAGAACGAGAACGACAAAAAGAACAAGAGAACGACAAACAAAGAACAAGAGAACGACAGACAGAACAAGAGAACGACAGACAGAACGACAGGTAGAATGAGAGAACGACACAGAACTAGAGAGAATGACAGAGAACGAGAGAACGACAGGTAGAATGAGAGAACGACACAGAACTAGAGAGAACGACAGACAGAACGAGAGAACGACAGAGCGACAGGTAGAACAAGAACGACAAACAAAGAACAAGAGAACGACTGACAGAATGACAGGTAGAATGAAAGAATGACAGACAGAACGAAAAATAGAACAATAGAACCACAGATAGAATGACAGACAGAACAACAGATGGAACAATAGACAATAATAGAATGACAGATAGAACAACATTAAACATAGAATGACAGAGAGAATGACAAAGAATGACAGACAGAACAACAGACAACAAAAGAACGATAGATGGACAGATAGAAGAACGATAGATGGATAGATAGAACGATAGAGCGATAGATAGATAGAACATTAGATAGAACAAAAGACAGAAAGAACGATGATAGATAGATAGATAGATAGATAGATAGATCCTAGTCTGGACTGACAGATTTGTGGTTTGATAGGAGGTTTCTTTAATAAGTAGGGAAAACAAACAGGAGACTAACAACGAGCACGGTTCACATTTCAGTGCTCTCTTTGCATATTTAATGATACTTGAGTCTGAGCTTCAAAATAATTCATCAACTGATGGCATCCTGTTACAGTAGATTACAGAACACAAGCGAGCGTGTTTGCATAGACTAACTATACGGAAACAAACCCCTGGTGTCTGTCTGGGACTAGCTCAGCTGCTCCATTCAAATGTGCTGACCAAACAAGGTAAAACAAAGCCATTGCACCACTTTCTTCTTACTTTTTGCAATAACAGCAGATAAAGCGCTTGGTACCTGTCCCTTTCGGTTCACGCCAATAATGCCAGATGTGGCTTCATGAGGAGCGGTGACAAAAATGGTCTCTCCACTGATCCTGTTCATGTAGATGCAGGTGCCCATCTCAAGGTCATACAGGTGGATGTAGCCGTATTTGGTGATGAGAAAGACAACATCATGCTTGGAGCTTGTCTAGAAGAGAAATCAGAAGAGACTTTAGTAAGTCTTCTACTGTAGTGAAAAGGTATTAAATAAATAAAATTAATGATATATATATATATATATATATATATATATATATATATATATATAATAAAATAATATATATATATATATAATAAAATAATTATGTTTTTATATGTTTTGTAACTAATATATATATATATATATATATATATATATATATATATATATATATATATATATATATATATACACAAATAATTTTAAATATTATTGTATATTAAATTAAATAATATTAAATGTATTTGAACAATATTTTAAATACAAATATAAAACTATAATTCTGTTCTATAACCATTTTATCTATTTATATTATATAGTATTAATGTTATATACTAATACATATTTAAAACATTTATTTTTTAAAAATATATTATTTACATTTTAATGTATACATTTAAAAAAAAAAATTATATATATATATATATATATATATATATATATATATATATATATATATATATATATATATATATATATATATATATATCATTCAGATTTAATTAATTTATATTTTATTTAAAACTGCCAAAAATATTCAATATATATATATATATATATATATATATAATATATTAAAAATAATAATAATAATAATAATAATAATAATATTATTATTTTTTATATATATATATATATATATTTTTTTTTTTTACATGTATAATTATTCAAAAATTATATTATTTTATTAATTTAATTCACTTTTAATTACATTTCAGTTTTGTTTTTTTTGTTTTTTTTTTTAAGGGCTGCTTTCCTGTTATGATGGCCATGGAAATTCTGTGGTTAAACCTAACGTCCCAACGGACAACAGAATAAGTGTAGTAATATTCATTAACATATTCAAAACTACAAATACCTGCATGGCAACGGGAAAATCGTTCTGGGCCTCTGGAGGGAAAAACACGTCGACTGCTTTCTTTGGAAAGGGTTGATTACCCGACGGAGGTGTTCCAACCTCAATAATGTGTAACTACAGTGGGGAAAAAACACACAAGTAGCATTAAATTTTAAATTGTTTAGATGCGAACACATAATAATAAACATTTCCACAAGGACATTCATTTTAAAAGATAACCAGACCTTTCCTCCAGCTTGTCCCCGAACAGCAAAGCAGAAAAGTGTGGATTCCTCAGCATTTCCCTCCATTTTAAATTGAGCGAATCCAGCAGCATGGCCTTCGATGGGCTGCGACACCTTTCTGTCCACTGAGTAAAGTTGCATTGCGCCCACAACACGGTTTTGCTGACAGGAAAAGGTTTAAAAAAAGCATTTCAGCAGGAAAACGACAACCACTGTGACATGCAGCGGTAATGAGAAAGGATAAAGCAAATGTTGTGCTTTAAACATGGCAAACGTACCTGTGCAGAAATTCCAATCAGAAGCAGCCATTTCTGTTTGGCGTCAGTGCGGTAGTTAATAATTTGACAGCCCGCTAAACTGGAATGCCGGTCAAAAACTTTGATGGGCTGTGAGTCTCCTTCCATACTCCAGTGATAGACCGCGTTGTCTGTCACAAGTGCTACGGTATTGAGAGAGATCCACTTCCAAAATGTAACGTCCTCGGTCATGGTATGGGCCTTCATCTTGCTCTTCATTTCGATGTTGAAAATCTGAAGTGTTTTTGCCGCTAAAAAAATTCAGGAACAGAGGTCATTTGAACAAAACGACGGCGATTTTTTGTCTAGTTCAATGGTGTGATTTCAATTAGTTAACATACAGACATCAAGCGTAATGCTAACAACATGATGTGTATGTTAAATCGTAAGTGTAAAGTAACGACAAAGATATGGACAACGTGACAAAGCAGTTACAATGCAAAAGGAACAGCTATAGGACAAACACTGCAAACATTTACAAACATCAAGCCGAGTTTTGATTTAGTGGACAATTTTTAGTGACGGTTTAAATCTAGTAAGCTAATTAATTATTAACTAGTAAAGAACTCGTATGTCTTTACTCTGCATTACAAAAGTTATTCGCGCCTGCAATGATATGGTGACCTTACCTCAAGTATGTGGGAATACAATTTGTATAAACATGTTTGAACATTTTATCACCTAAAACGTGTTTTAATCTGCAGAGATGTATTATTTTAATCAAAATACAGAGACCCCAAAATACATTAGGACACTTAAAGCCACACTTAATGTATGAATATCACTGCAAAAAATACAAAATAAAAGAGCAGCATTTATTTTAAAGAAAGTTAGCAGAAGCACACTTTTCAATCAAAATTAAATAAAACTGGGACAAAAAGTATTTGGACACTTTCTGGTTGTTGAATGCCAGTTGAAACTTTGGCAATTAGGCTTTAAATGGCCAATAATCAAATTAGTTTTGAGAGCGACTTCAGTATCAATTGTTTGCACTTGATTTGATATTTTTAGTCTAATTCGATGGCATTCATACTTTTTAAGTGTCCAAATATTTTTGGGGTCACTGTATTTTTTATTTTATTTCTGCAAACCACTGTTAGTGTTTTCGTTTTTGAAAATAAATAAATTAATAAATTAACATCTGGCTTTGTACCCAATTACATGATGAGCAGGAAAACACTTTATAATTCTGAATATTGCAAAAAAAAAAAAAAAAAAATACATAGTTTAAAAAAAAAAAAGTCTGCTACTATTCAAAAATTTGGGGGTTATTTTTATGTTTTTAAATGTTTCTTGTGCTTATCAAGGCTGCATTTACTTGATCAAAATTCAGAAAAAAAAAACTGTGACATATTACAATTTAAAAGCTGTTTTCTATTTAAATATATATTTTAAAATGTCATTTATTCTTGTGATGCAAAACTAAATTTTTAGCATTAATCTATTCTCAGTGTCACAGGATCTTTCAATAATCATTATTAAATACTGATTTGCTTTATTTATTATTATCAATAATAAGAACTCTTGCTTAAATAAGTGTATTTTCAGATTTCTTCAATGAACAAAGTTTTAAAAAAGCACATTTGAATTATAAGTCTTTTTTTTTGCTGTGACTTTGTCAAATTAATGCATCCTTGCTGAATTAAAGTGTTAATTTCTTTACCAAAAAAAAAAAAAAAAAACCGTACTAACCCCAAACTTTCGAATACAATCATTTACAAATATGCAGTATTCAATTTTTATTTCACTATTTTCAAAGTCATAATCCACTCTTTACTCTTACAGATGTTTTAAACGATCAGATTACAGACATATTACACCTTTGCATTGCATTAACAGTAATCTGCCAAGTGCCAAAACAAAAAAAATAATAAATCAAGAGCTGAACATTGTTGTTTTGACTAACAACAACAAAATGTAATTAATTTTACACTAAACAAGAAAAAAAAACAGGCTGTTGCCATGTTACATGCATGTTACACGATCCCAACCCCCTCCTTACATGGCTAACCTATCATTCAACAAAGGCATTCAGATTGACCCCACATTTCACAATTCAAAATCCCACAACTCAGGATAGATGAAATTGAACTCACCGTCTGCAAACATAAGAAAGCAGTAAGAAACAAAAAATAAAAAAAGAACAAAAACAAGCAAGAACAGACAAAGCATTTATGACGGCAAGACATTTCCAATAAGCATTTTAAAAGCTATTCTTAACCAAAAAATTTACAACAAGAAGCTTTAATATGTAACGAGACAGAGATGGCTGGGAATATGAACAGAATTGGAATTATGGAGGGTATTTTATAATAATTCCGTCATTTGATATCACAAAAAACTAATACACTGTTACACTAAACTGTCTCGTTGACAAACACAGTTAACCAAAAAGCTACTGTAGTCATGTTATATATATTTTGAGGGGGTGGGAGGGGGTTGCAGGAACACACAACCTCATGGAAATTTCTATATTCATGCCAAGTTATCACTACATTTCATTAAATCCATGCCTCCCACTTTTCAAATGTCTTCAGCCCCCCTGCTGTGTCTTACCTTTTAGAGCAATGACTTTGCTGGCTGGGTTCATGATGGCACTGTCTGCAGAGATGGGCCTGCGGATGGGCGTATTTGGATCGCTCATATCGATGATCACCACCTGGGCCTGTTCGCCCACCTTCTCCCGGATGCAGATGAACTTATCCGACTCCATCGTGAGGGTGCTGAACCCGATGTTTGCTGGGTTTATGCCCAGGTTTTGGAGCTGTAAGAAGTGGAGAGTCGTCATTTACAATTGTCTGTCATTTTATTTTTGGGATCAAAATCAAGGCTTTATTATTTAATAAACTGCCTAGAGGTTATGTGACCCTGGACCACAAAACCAGCCATAAGGGTCAATTTTTTAAAATTGAGATTTATACATTATCTGAAAGCTGAATAAAAAACCTTCCATTGATGTATGGTTTGTTAGGATAGAACAATATTTTGCCCAGATACAACTATTTGAAAATCTGGAATCTGAGGGTGCAAAAATCACCTTTAAAATTGTCCAAATGAAGTTCTTAACAATGTTTATTACTAATCAAAAATTAAGATTTGATATATTTACAGTATGAAATTTACAAAATATCTTCATGGAACATCATCTTTACTTAATATCCTAATGATTTTTGGCGTAAAAGAAAAATCGATAATTTTGACATACATGTATTTTGGCTATTGCTACAAATATATCCATGCTACTTAAGGTTTTGTGGTTCAGGGTCACAAATATGTCTGCTGCAAGTTTATTTCAACACTGGTGATAAAAATAGAGATGTATGGGCACAATCTCACAAGACCCATCATCCTCCCCCACTGTGATGCACCTGCGCAACGACACAATACAACGACACAAAGCCAGTTCATTACAGTAACGCTCCAGTAACTAGAATTTAAGTCATAAAAACAACACATATCCATGACATTAAAGTAAAATCTCATCTATCTATCTATATATACACACATCAGTGCTGATAAACACCATCTATACTTTATACTCTTCTAAATGTAAGAGATTTAAATCGACAGTTGACAAATTTGGCAGCATCATTCAGCTTTTATTGCAACTTTTTATTTTTTTTATTAGGGCTGGGTTGACATTTTTTCAACAATTTTAATCAGCCTTTATTTTGATGAACTAACATTGATTCTTAAGTGACAAAATCAATATTTTAGTCTATGCTGCTTTCATTTGCCGTGTGAACAATAAAAATAAGCGCTGCGCTTTACTTTTGATATGTGACCCTGGACCACAAAACCAGGCATAAGGTTACATTTCCTGAAATTGACATTCATACATCATCTGAAAGCTGAATAAATAAGCTTTTTCTAATGATGTATGGTTTGTTAGGATAGTACAATATAGGCCGAGATACAACTATTTGAAAATCTGTAGTCTGAGAGTACAAATATCGGGTACAAATCTAAATATTGAGAAAATCACCTTTAAAGTGGTCCAAATGAAGTACTTACCAATGCATATTACAATTACATTTTGATATATTTACGGTAGGAAACTTACAAAATATCTTCATGGAACATGATCTTATATCCTAATTGATGATTTTTGGCGTAAAAGAAATACAATGTTTCTGTTGGCTATTGCTACAAATATACCCATGCTACTTTGTGGTCCAGGAACACATATGCAAAATTCTCTGCTTTCAAATTCTGTCCATTTTATCACAAATTTCAAGTAATGTGTGTCATTTAAATGCTCTTTAATGCGCAACACCGAGTATATCACTTCCTCCTTACTACTAGTTATAGCATGAAATAAACAAATGAACCTCGTAGGTATTTTGAAAGAAACAGTACCAAAACTCATATCAAGTCTCATGTAATCCCTTAATCAGTGTTTCAACCACGAGAAGACGTCAATAAAACAGCTTGTGAACAAATGTCAAATTACATTTACCTCAGGAAAGCTATTTAACACAGCTTGTTTGTTATGTAGAAAAAATAACTCTATAGAGGAGCATTCCGCTAAATATATGCACCATATTACATAGTGATTATATTTTTACTTGAGTATAAAGTTAGTAAAGTCTCATTTAAAATATTTGAAAATAACTGGAGTAATGCAAGTATATCACTAATAAGCTGATATCAAAAAGTTACCAAATGTGCATTTTAAATGTCTGTTTAAAAATGCTTCTGTCTGTTATATCTAAAAATAAATGGCAATCAAATTTGGATTCCTGCACTGTTAGTAGAGATTTTTTTCCTTAAGAAAAATGTAATGTTCTGTATCTAATACACATTCAAGCAAATAGATTGTGAACCAAATCGAATTGACTCATGAAATCTTTTTGAATACACACCTATGTATTTTACGTATAATTTTATGACATTCTGCCCAACAACTTTTACATGCGAGTCTGAACCACAAAACCAGTCATAAGTAGCATGAGTAGGGCCTATATTTGTAGCCATATCCAAAAATACACTGTATGGGTCAACATTATTGATTTTTATTCTATAAGTCATTAGGACATGAAGTAAAGATCATGTTTCATGAAGATATTTTGTAAATATATCAAAACTTAATTTTTGATTAGTAATATACATTCCTCAGAATTTCATTTGGGCAACTTTAAAGGCGATTTTCTTACCATTTTGATTTGTTTGCACCCTCAGATTCCAGATTTTCAAACAGTTGTATCTCGGCCAAATATTGTCCTATTTCTACATCATTCTGCCCAACATCTTTAAAATTGTTTTTTAAGAGTGAGCACACGATTATAATAGATACATTTTCGGGTAACTATTCCTTCAAATAAGCAAAAAAAAAAAAAGAACATTTTCCATTTGTAAACGTGGACCATCCGAGTCACGTTTTATTCAATCGACACATTTGCGGGAAAATCAATCACATCATGAATGCAGCTTGATAAAGCTGGTTTAATCCTTTCCCTGATCACTGCATCCACCTGCATAAGCGGTGTCCAAAAAACTAGTGACCTGCCTACCCAAACTGCATATTATTTTCAGCATCACAAGCTCGTTCGATTCGAACATCTAGCATTTTCTATCTGAACGGCGGTTTTGAACTTTTAAATTCGATCATCCAGCAGTTTTTAGAATCACACACATTAAATTCGACTGTTCGAAAAGATGCTGCTCGGCAGCCTCCGAGTTTTTGATACACAGCCATTGAAATGGATGGGAGGTCATTCATTGAGCTAGCGCTAAAGCTAACGAGCACTGTCACCTCTGTTATACCAGAGCCAACGATTATTAATGCCGTGAACGAGTCTCACACGGCTAAGCCGTAGTAAAAACCCACCTGCAGGTGCTCCTGGAAGCGGATAGGCAGGATTTGAGCCATGGTTTGGGCTTTCTGTTCTCAATCCTCCCGGCCGGACTCCTCGCAAAATTTCTGCCTAGCTTTAGCGAGCGACGACCTCCTCTCCGCGGACACCCCCGATTCAAAACAGATCAAATGCAGGACTGTTGGCTTTATTAGACAGAAAATGCAAGTGTCGTGTTTTCGTCGTGTCAGGCCAATCCGCCAGATGGTTGATGTTTTTTTTCTCCCCTCTCTGCACGGATGGGACTCGCTCAGACCCGCAATGGCGGCGGAAACAGCTCAGACTGACAATCCGGAAGCAGCAGCGCGGACTTTGCGGCGGAAGGACATTCGCGATTTCAGCGATTTTGATAATCAAGCAGACGATGCGCCAAGCTCTGGTTTGGTGTATGTGAAGGTTTGGAGGGTTAATATTTTAGATTTGATTTATAAGCGCCGGTATGAGTAGTCTAGTCAGTTTTAAATAATTCGTTTCATTTTTGCCACATCATTCAGTTCTTCATATTCTATGTACGTCAGTTCCGGCTGTGCTGTAGCGGTGGTTCGGTCGTGAACGAATCGTCGTTGTTTTGAATGAATCTCGAGTCGTTCACTGAATCGTTTTCTGACTAGCGCAGGAAAAATTTTAAATTCTGGTTGTGAAGGAGCATTTTAACTCATTTGAAATTATATGAATAAAGATTAGATAAAATTATTCATTCGTCGATGTTTTTTTTTTTTTTTGAATTTGAACAGCATTAAACCTGAAGAACCTGAGCTGAACATCTTGTCAGTAAATAAAATTACCCTGGACCACAAATTTTTTCAAAAATTTATTTGCTGAATCTAAACTTTCAGTTGATGTGTGGTCTGTTAGAATAGGACAATATTTGGCAGAGATACAACTATTTGAAAATCTGAAATCTGAGGGTCCAAAAAACGAAATATTGAGAAAATCACCTTTAAAGTTGCCCAAATGAAGTTCTTAATAATACACATTACTTATCAAAAATTAAGTTTTGATATATGTAGGAACAACATATCTTCATGGAACATGATCTTTACTTAATCCTAATGATTTCTGGCATAAAAGACAAATAGATCATTTTGACCCATACAATGTATTTTTGGCCATTGCTACAGATTTACACATGCTGCTTATGACTGGTTTTGTGGTCCAGGGTCACATATTGTCTTCTAGTTGCAAAAAGGAGCTCCTTAATTAATTTTCCTCAAATTTTAATCATGGGTCATTAACGGCTATGGGTCATTCTTCAATTGGGGTGGCAAATGAGAGGCAGAATTTGTAAAAATGAATGTTTTAGGCGTTCTGATCCAAACTAAACTAACATATTTTGCTAATTATTGCTGCTAAAAATAGTCAATTATTGTCATGTTTTTATTTTTGTCAATTATTGTCAAAAGTTATAACAAATCAAAGAATAGAGTGCAAGAGGAGGAACAAAAGGAGTTTGTGGTTGGCCAAACTAAACCAGGATTTCAGGTAGGTGAAATATTTCTCTAATATCTTAATTAATTCTTCTTAATTAATACTACGTATCTTTACCACCTATGAACTTTAGTTTGTCAAAATATACGTCTTAAAAAAATGTTTTTTTTTTTTTGCACATTTCGTATGTATGCAAAAATTGTGTAATATCCAAGGTACACATTTTCAAAAAAAAAAAATTTCTCCCTAAATTTGTCACTACTGAAACACAGTAATATATAGTTTAATAAGAAGGGTTATACTGACCTACTAAGATTTTGTTTACTTCTTCCTTGTAAATATGTATATTAATTAATCACACATTTTTCCTGAAATTAATCACGATTAATCCTACCTGATATTAATATATTGATAATTTCACATTCATGCAAATTATTGCAGAAACAACAAAGAATGTATATTTTTATTATTTGTTTAATGCCATCTTTTTTTGTGACTGAAGGAAAGTATCACTTATTTCCAAATGATTTCTCTGTTTTTTTTCACTAAATATATCCGTTGAACTTTACAGTATAATTGATAGCTATCACTTTACCATTTATTAGACTTAAAAAAAAAATTCAAATTTAAGTGAACTTGAAAGAATCTTCAAAATTGTTTGGACAATTTTATGGAATAACAAAAAAAATAAAAAAAAATAAAATAAAAATAAAAAATTATGAGGATGAATCAATATTTTATCTATGAAAAGAAAACTATGCAGTGTTTTTAAACTTTTGATTTAAATTTCTGTACCAGAATCGATCAAATTCACAGGATACCCAACCTTACTTTTGAATAGCTTGAGGGTGAGTAAATGATTACAGAATTTTTATTTTTGGTGAACTATCCCTGTATTAAATCGGTTAAGTGAAAGATTTAATGACTCATCACCTCCTATTGGTAACTTGCAGAAAGGGCAACTGAACTAATCACAACAAATCTTATGATTAGTGATCCAATTAAGTCAAAGACTTAAGTCATTTAAAAAAAAAATGTTATGTTTTGTCTACACCTTAAAGATGTAATAAAAAAAACACACAGGATCAAAAAGTAAAAAAAAAAAAATTTATTTACATAAAAGATATAAAATGTGTTCATTACATATTGTGACTCCAGAGCCATATTCAAAATCCACAAGGACCAAACACTGTGGCAGTAAACGGGGATTATGTTCTGAAATCTGAGATTATAAAGTCTTTCATATTTGTAGCTGCAGAATCCGTGGTGAATATTTGATCCTCTCATGTGCCCTTTCTTTGTAGCCGATGCTGTTTTCGCTCCAAGTAGCGAGCGCGAGCCTCTGTGATTGAGCTTTCGTCGTTTCGCTTTTCCAGCTTCTTTGCCGCATCCTCTGTGGCTTCTGTTGAAACACAAAAAAAGTGTTACAAAAATCACACAATTAGACTGCATCAAAATGCTCAGCTTATCAAACGTGCCTGCTTGTCTTTTTGCTGCCTCTATCTTTTCCCACTGGGCCATCTCTGCATCAGTTACTTCTTCCCTAGCGACACTACTCAGCTCATAGACGTCGATTTCATGCAGTTTCGGCAACAGGTCCTTCACCCAGTCGTAACGGATGGGGCAAACTGTTCTCACGTACACCCGTGAGGTAACCAAAACGTCATGGAAGATGATCCAATCCAGCTGTGATTCTTGACCAAAAAGCTGAATAAAAGAAGTTTAAATAAAACTATCATACAAAAATTAAAGCAGGCTTAGAAATGACATAAATGTGAGTAAATAGTGACAAAAATGTAATATTTGGATGGTTTTCATTTCTTACACATGATGAAGGGTGGATGATAACACTGGATCCATGTCCATCCATGGTGCAGAAAGATTTCCCGATAGATCTGAGGAAAACAGAACGGCTTTAATACTGGCTTTAATAAATACATTTCATGTACTAAAATGACATTTTGGCACTTACCTCCTGGCTACATTGGTGAAATAACCCAGGCAAAGGCACTGCCGCAGCAGTTCACTCCGACTGCCCTCAAACGTCTCATGTGGAAAGTCTTTCTGCTATATAAAAAGTCAAGAATGAGTCGTAAGAATTAATATAAGAATAGTAATAGGAAATACTGTTGTAGAGAAACCTTGAAGTACCTGCTTTAGGCGAAGAAGAATCTCCCTCAGTTGAGTCTCAACGCTGAAAGCTGACTTCACTGCTCGCCAGTGGATCCAGTGGTCTTTGCACCAGGCAGATGGATTGTCACTATTAGAAGAACCAATGTAAAAATTAAAATTAGCATTTCACATGATTTCCATAAAGAGCTCTGGATTTGTTTAAGCATTCGGTCAGTGTTTATGGTTTACCTCACTCTGCACTTCTCAAACACGCAAAGCAGCATGAGGAAATCATTGGAGCCGCCGGCACAAGCTGCTATCTCTTTGTGTCTGATCTCTGCTTCCTTCTGCCCTTCTGGTTTACCTAAAAAAAATAAAAAATAAAAAATGTTATTTATCTAATATATTAGGATTTAATGAGAAAGTATATTTAATTTTACTTTAAAATGCTCTTCTAGAAATGTTTTTTTAAAGAAGTCTCTTCTGCTCACTGATCCTGCATTTATTTGATCCAAAATACAGCAAAAGCAGTGAAATTTTAAAATATTTTTTACCATTTAAAATAACTGTTTTCTATTTTAATATATTTTAAAGTATAATTTATTCCTGTGATTTCGAAACTGAATTCTTAGCATTATCATTACTAATATTCTGATTTGTCACTCAAAAACATTTTTATTATTATGTTGAAAACAGCAGAGTATCATTTTTCAGGTTTCTTTGATGAATAAAAAGTTCAGAAGAACAGCATTTATCTGAAATAGAAATATTTTGTAACATTATAAATGTCTTTATCATCACTTTTGATAAATTTAAAAGCATCCTTGCTAAAAGTAAGTATTAATTTCTATAATAAAAAATTATTCTGACTCCAAGCGTTTGAATGGTATAGTGTATAAATGTTACAAAAGCTTTATTTCGGATAAATGCTTATCTTTGGATCTTTTTATTCAAAGTCCTGTTTTAAATATTGATAATTATAATAAATAAAAGTATTTCTTTAACAGCAAATCAGCAAATTGGAATGATTTGTGAAGGATCATGTGACACTGAAGACTGGAGTAATGATGTTCAAAATGTAGCTTTGATCACAGGAATAAATTATTTTTATTCAAACAAAGTTATTATAAATAGTAAAAATATGTTCAAATGTTGTACTGTATTTTGGATCAAATAAAAGCAGGCTTGGTGAGCAGACAACAATTTTAAAACAATTTTAGGTGTTTTTTTTTCTCATTTACTTACACAATGCAGTAGAGAATATTTTACAATGGGCCATTTATCGTTTTTCAGGCCATAATTAAAATCGAATTCAAGAATTTTCATATCAGTGCATCTCTACTTAATTTGTACTATAATTTTGACAGAATCTTTTTGTTTTTACTATTACATTAACAGGATTTTTAAATATAATTTTAAACAGGATATGTTGAGTCGGCACCGGTTATGTGACTTGGAGCAACTACTTTAAAGTTGCATTGAAACCGAAGTAGTGACATATACTTTTTTTGTATTGTGACATAGATTAAGTATAACAGATTGTTGAAAAAGAAAAAAAAATGTAGGGCAGGGATTGGTTGTATTCATCAGTTGTTGATTAGACTTTGAGATGTGGGCACTGAACTCATAAATACATGTAGGCCAACAGTCAATTTTAAGAAAGGTGTGAAGTTTAAAGTTTAAAAATCTCATTTTCTCCTCCAAATTCAAAATTGTTCAACATCGTTTTTTTACATTTTTTGTATAGGCCCTTTGACATTCTTTGCATATTCACTTTGGGTTAGTAAACACTGCCTCCATCACAAATTACCTTTCCAATGTGATAATGCATGAAGTCCAGCTAGTGCAAGACAAGCATTTGTGTGTATTTTTTCACTACATAAGACCCTTATTCCTTAGCTGGAATCGAGAAGAGCCCTTTGAAGCTGCACTGAAACTGTAATTTGGACCTTTAACCCATCAATCCCCATTAAAGTCCACTGTATAGAGAAAAACCTTAATTAACCATAATTTTTTATTCTGAAAGTGAACTAATCCTTTAAAAAGACTAAATGATTGGAGAAGTTCAGCATATAACACCAGAGAGCAGTCTCTCCTTTCAGCAAAAGATCAAGTTTTGATATGTTGATTAAGTTATAGGAGGTCAACAAAACATAAAAATTCAACACTAATATTTATTTCATGTCAACGTTTAAGGCATAGACATATATGATAAAGAAATGATTACCTGGTCGAATGAAGATGTTCTCTACTGAGAGCATAGCGGCCACGGGCAGCATTACGTCTTCACACTCAAGAGCGGCAGCTCTGAGCAGAGCACGAGTAAGATTCGGAGGAAGCGGAAACTCCACCATCAACTTCCCTAGCCTTGTCACTTGACCTCTCCTGCCACAAAAATCCAATATTAGCAATTTAATTACAAGTTCAGAGCTGACACAGTGAACAATACACACTGTATGCCATAATTTATATGTAGTATCAATATCAGCAGAGCCAAAAAAAAAAATGCAGCTGGGTCATTCCGTGTCAACTCAACCAAATTTCTAAAACTTCCCCAGCTTAGATTTTTTATTTTACTAATCTGAGGAAAGATAGACATGTATAGTGATGAAAGGCAAAATATTAAATATGAATATTTACTGAGTAATCCACTATTTTATAGAAGGTCAAAATGGCAAAATGGTAATTTTCACCTTAGATTCAGAGTCAAATTATGGGGCGGTAAAAATGACTTCAGAAAGATGGCAGCTTCATCATTTTTCATTTTCATTTTTTGCACAGAGATGACTTTAGAAATCCTTGTTGCATTATGTGGCAATGTTGACCATTTAAAAATGGGGAAACAGCACTTTAAGTTTTTCTCCAAAGTTTGCATGCCTGTAACTCAAGAAGTCCTAAAGATATTTGAATGCCCTTTTAGATATTGGGTCTTAACAAACCTTTCTTTTGGCATCTGTATTTTTAATGCCATATGAGATTTGGCTCCAGAGATATTGGAAATTTACTGAGTGCCATAAATATTTTTCCAGAGTTTGCGTGCCTATAACTCAAGAAGTATTAAAGAGATCACAATATGATTTTAGATTCCAGTTCTTTATAAACTTTACTGTTAGAATCTTAATTTTCAAGACCCTACAACATTCAGTACCAGAGATATGGGGATCTCATTGAGGCTTCATGTCCAGTTTGTTGAATGTTACCCATTTTCAGTGGTCAAAAACCAAATGTTGGTCACTTTGTGTACAGCTGATACTTATTTCAAAGAACAATGACTGAAGAAGAAATAATGTATCTTGTTTTCCTCTATAAAAATCATTTCCCCATTTTTTAATGGTCACTATTGGCACATAATGCAACAAAGATGGCTAAAGTCAACAGATTTAACTAATAAAACCAATCTCTGTGTATAAATAAGAAAATAATGCTGCCATCTTTCTTAAGTCATTTTTAACCCCCTGTAACTTGACTCTGAATCCAAGGTGAAAACTGCCATTTTGACCTCCCTCTACAAAATAGTGGATTACTCAGTAAATATTCATCCATGACATTTAATATTTTGGTTTTCATCACTATACATCTTTCTTCAGAATAAATATTAGTCAAATCAAAAATATGAGCCAGGGGCCTCTGGTTGAGTTGACCCAGGTCTCTTGCAATGTATTTAGATAACAGGCAACAGTTTGTAGGATGCAAATCACTCACCTGTCAATAGCATCATACTGATACAGCTGTTTCAGTGCGGTCAAGATAAACCGTTCCTCTGGACAGTCCAGGTAAGGAAATCTAAATAGACCATGATTGGAAAAAACAAAGCAAAAAGAAAGTGTTCAGATTTAAATATTAACAAACCAATTAAACAAAGCAAAAATAACAGTGAAGCCCAGCAATACCTAATCACATCATGGATACCGAGACATTTCAGTGTGAGAATGACAGATGTAAGACTGGTCCGCTGAATCTCTGGAATGGTGTACTCAGGCATACATGTGTCCCAGAAGTCTTTACTATAAATCCTGAAGCATTTTCCTGCAGAGGTTCGTCCAGCCCTGCCTGCTCTCTGCTGAGCCTCACTCCTGTGTGGAAACATCATTAGCACTTTATTCAAATAGAATAAAAGTGAAATTGTTTTCTTTTTGTTAGGACAAACCAGTCAATTCCTCACTTAATGGTTTTTACAAGTAGAATAACACACTCACTTTGATCACTACATTAATAGCAACATATAATAAAGCAAAGATCTGAATAAAAAAAATTATACAGTCGGTCAAAAGTTTACAGAATCTGCAAAATGTTAATTATTTTACCAAAATAAGAGGGATTATACAAAATGCATGTTCTTTTTTTAGTACTGACCTGACCATTTTACATAGTCCACAAGATAAAGTAACAGTTGGATTTATAAAAATGACCCTGTTCAAAAGTTTACATACAATTAATTCCTAATACTGTGTTGTTGTTACCTGAATGATCCACAGCAGGGTATTTTTGTTTGTTTGTTTAGTAATAGTTGTTCATCAGTCATCAGTTTGTCCTTAACAGTTAAACTGCCTGCTATTCTTCAGAAAAAATCTTCAGGTCCCACAAATTCTTTGGTTTTTCAGCATTTTTGTGTATTTGAACCCTTTCCAACAATGACTGTTTGATTTTGAGATCTATCTTTTTACACCGAGGACAACTGAGGGACTCTCATGCAACTATTACAGAAGGCTCAAACGCTCACTGATGCCCCAGAAGAAACGCGATGCATTAAGGGGGGGTGAAAATATTTTTAATTTTATGATCAGGGTAATCACTGGAGCATCAGTGAGAATTCAAACCCTCTGTAATAGTTATGCCTCCTATTTTAATAAATAATTTACATTTTGCAGATTCTGCAATGCATATGTAAACTTTTGACCTCAATTATATATAAATATGATAAAAATATATTTAAATTATATTTAGGAATTCCCAGGTCACTCACTTGGATATAGGCACCACTTCCAAAATATCCAAACCAACATTTGAGTTGTGATTTAGTTGTTTCACAAATCCACTGTCAACGATATATCTAAAACACACACAAAAAAGAAATGTTACACTTTAACAGTTTCTATAAGCATAACTATATAATATTTTATATCTGCTGTTTTACTTATTGAGTAATTTATTCTTGTTTAATACTGTCTGACTTGTTTCTACCTGATTCCATCAATTGTGAGTGATGTTGCAGCAATATTTGTCGCTACCACACATTTCCTCACACCTTTTGGTGAAGGCTGAAATATTTGCTTTTGCTGATCTGTAAAAAGCATTAAATATCACAAAACAAATATTGATCACTTTATGATTATGCACGACATTTAATTGTTATGGCCAGTGTTGGCGAGGTACATTACACATTACTTTTTAATTTACAAGAAAGTATCGGAGTTACTTTTTCAAAAAAGTAACGGTAGTTACTTTTTGTTTCCTTTATGCGTTTAATACAATTTTATTAACCAATGTCTTTGCTGTTGCCCTTTGTTGATCCAATTCAGCCATACTAATAAGCAAACCGTTAGATTAACTAACATTTGTCATTTGTGCTTAATTTTTCTTATTGCTGAACAGTGTTGAACTTCCTTTTCCTACAGTTCTACTGTACATACGTGAATTTAGTTTTCAAACTTTCTTACTAAATTAGAGTTTTTATATTAAAAACAAACAAGCCCAGATTTCAAAAGTAACGCAAAAGTAATGCAACACATTAATTTCCATAAAAATACTAAGTATACTAAGTAAAAAAAACTAAGTAACGTAATTAGTTACTTTTTTAAGGAGTAATGAAATATTGTAATGCATTACTTTTAAATGTAACTTTCCCCAACACTGGTTATGGGTTTTAAGACCAATCTAAAGACAGGCTGACCTGTTGGCATTGATCCATATAAAGGCAGGATAAGCAGACCTTCAACAGTTCGATCGTGGACGTCATAACGGTAGTCTAAGATCTCGGCCTTCTGAAAGAGCAGATCACAGGCTTTCTCGATTTCAGACTGTCCTGTTCAAAACACAAGCACAGAGCTACAAACTAAAGAGGAATACTGGAAATAAAAGTATTACAACTGAAAATCTGCAGACTACTATGAAACTCTTACGCCACCCCAAAATTAATATTTTGTCATTAATAACTTAATGACTGACTGGCAAGTAAATAACACTGTCAAGGCCCAGAAAAGTATGAAAGACGTTGTCAAAATAGTCCATCAGCGGTTCAACCATAATTTTACGAAGCTACGAGAATGCCTTTTGTACGCATAGAAAAAAAAAAAAGATTTTATTCAACAATTTGTCTCCTCCGCATCAACGTAGCGTCATTTTGAAGAGTATCCACTGGATGCAAACAGTGTACAAATTGTTGAATAAAGTCGTTATTTTTGCTTTCTTCACATACAAAATTATTCTCGTAGCTTCGTAAAACTATGGTTGAACCACTGATGGCAGATGGACTATTTTGACGACATCTTTCATACCTTCCTGGGCCTTGACAGTGTTATTTACTTGGCAGTCAGTGGGACAGCCACAAAGCTCCCGGTTTTCATTAAAAATATCTTAAATTGTGTTCCGAAGACAAACAAAGCTTTTACGGGTTTGGAATGACAAGGGGATAAGTGATTAATGACAAAATTTTCATTTTGGGGTGGAGTAACCCTTTAAATAAATTCAAAACCTTCCAAAAGTTTTGAGCCTGGTAAGATTTTTCAGTAAAAAGTCTTTTATGTTCACTAAAGCTGTATTTATTTAATCAAAATACAGTAAAACAGTAATATTGTGAACTATTCCTACAATTTAAAATAGATGTTTTTTAATTCATGCGCGTCTCGTCACTAAAGTCGGTTCTTTGATTACCCGTAAATCTCATCACCTGTTTTCAAATGGAGCGCCAGTTTATTCACAGAGCCATAGATCACTGAAAAGCTACCCCAATGAATCACCCGTGAAACTGAACCTGATATTGCGTAGCTTGTCAGTGATCTACGGCTCTGTGAATAAACTGGCGCTCTATTTGAAAACAGGTGATGGAGATTTACCGCTAATCAAAGAACCGGCTTTACTGATGAGATGCGCATAATATCGATCGATATATATCGCCCAACCCTATAATTTATTTTTATAATGCGAAAATGAATTTTTAGCATCATTACAGTCTCCAGTGTCACATGATCCTTCAGATATCACTCTATATGCTGATCTGACATTTGATATCACAGACATTTCTTATTATTATAACTGTGGAAAACTGCTGTGTTGCTTAATATTTTTGTGGAAACCATGATTAATTTTTGCAGGATTTTTTGATTTATAGAAAATTCAAAAGAACAGCATTTATTTGATATATTTTGTAATGTATACATGTCTGATACTTTTGATCATATAATATGCTTGAGCTGAATAAAAGAACTTACCAGTCAGGAAGACCAAAATATCCCCGGCTGCTTCATTTGTGTGCACATCTAAAGTCACTTTTACCACCTACGGATCACAAATAGAACACATTTACAGTCTGTGAACAGTCTTAGAGGTTTAAAACAGAGTTCCATTCACACAGACTGTTTGTAATAAAGCTTATAATAATGTATATAGTCACAACACACCTCTTTGACATAGACTGAACTATCTTTGTCTTTCGGGCCAATAAGATTACAGAATTTCTCCTTGACTGGATATGTACGCCCAGGAATCATGAACACGGGACAGTTTTCATAAAAAGAGCTGAGCTTTTCCGTTTCTAACGTTGCTGACATCACAACCACTTTGAGGGGTGTTTTACGTCCACGGGACCCTTTTGATAGAGTCTTCTTGAGTAACCCAAGCAAAACATCCTGCAAAACAAACATTTTTATTAAAGATTGAGTGAAATATCTGCGTATTATCAGGCTAGTTCTAAAAAAAGTACCATAGTATTTCCTAGGTGTTTTTGGATATTGTTCATGTTAATGCCATAGTATTATTTTAAATACATTACCATGTTATTACCATCTGATACCATTACTGTAACATGGTACCACTCGAGTGCTTTTTTTGTAAACTACAATATACCAAAATAAATTAATGATAACATTTTCCACGAGTCCATAAAGTCCACATACTGTATTCAGGCTTCTCTCATGCGCTTCATCCAAGATGACAATGCTGTACTGTGATAAACCGGGGTCTGCAAGAATCTCCCTCAGCATACAGCCATCTGTCATGTATTTAATCATAGTGTCCTGATATAAGAAAAATGCAAAAGCTGTTAAAAATGACACTAAATGCATAATTTTGTCAGAGTTTGGGTCACTTGCACAAACCTAGACCTTATGGAAATATGATTATATTTTAATTGTCTGAATCTGAATATTTTCAAATTGTTTATCATAAAGCAACATCTCAGGAAAATGTTATGGTTGCTGGGGTATATTTGTAGCAATAGCCAAAAATACACTGTATGGGTCAAAATGATTGATTTCTCTTTTATGCCGAAAATCATTAAAATGTTAAGTAAAGGTCATGATCCATTAAGATATTTTGTACATTCTTTGCCGTAAATTAGTCAAAACTTATTTTTTTGAAAAGTAATATGCATGGACTTCATTTGGACAACTTTAAAGGCGATTTTAGACTTATTTTTTTGCACCCTCAGATTTCAGATTTTCAAATAATTGTATCTCAGCCACATATTGTCATATTAAAAATATTGAAAGCTTATTTATTCAGCTTTCAGATTATGTATAAATCTCAATTTAAAAAATTTACCCTTATGACTGGACTGGTTTCTTATGCTCTAAACAATGTAATAACATGAAAAAATAGGTCTTAGGAGGGTATGAAAAAAATATTCAATATTTGTATGCATTGTGGTAATATTTGTTGTACTGCCTTAAAATTATGAAGACTTTAGTGTTAATATTAGTATATGGTCCAATATAAAACACATAAACAGTCAAAAGATTTTTAATGTTTTTTAAAGAAGTTTTCTGCAGTGCTCACCAAGCCTGCATTTATTTAATTCAAATTACAGCAAAAATAATAACATTTTGTAACATTCTTAATATTTAAAATAACTGTTTTCTATTTGAATATTTTAAAATGTAATTTATTTTAAAGCTAAAATTTTCCAGTCACATGATCCTTCAGAAAATTTTCTAATATTCTGATTTGTTCTTCAAAAACATTATTATTATTATTATTATTATTTCAGGATTCTTTGATGAATAGAAATTTCAGAAAAACAGCATTTATCTGAAATAGAAATCTTTTGTAAAATTATAAATGTCTTTCTCTTCACTTTTAAACAATTTAAAGCATCCTTGCTAAATAAAAGTATTAATTTCTATAACCCAGAAAAAAAAAATGACTCCAAGCTTTTGAATGGTATAGTGTATAATGTTACAAAAGCTTTTTATTTCAGATAAATGCTGATATTTGGATCTTTATTCACCAAATAGTTATGAAAATAAATGTACTCAACTGTTTTAAATATTGATAATAATAAACTGTTTCTTCAACAGCAAATCAGCATATTAGAATGATTTCTAAAGGATCATGTGACACTGAAGACTGAAGTAATGATTCTGAAAATTTAGCTTTGATCACAGGAATAAATTACAGTTTAGAAAGCAGTTATTTTAAATAGTAAGAATATTTTGATTATGATATTTACAATGTACACTATCTTTCAAATGTTTAGGGTTATTAAGATTATTTTTATTAGTATTTAAGTATATAATATAATAAGTATATTATTAGTATATAAGTCTTTTACACAAAACAAGACTCAAAAAATACCACAAAACAGTAATATTATGAACAACAGAACTAATAACTAAATGTAATCTATTCTTGTGATGGCAAAGCTAAATTTTCAGCAGCCATTACTTTAATCTTCAGTGTCACGTAATCCTTCAAAAAAATTTATATTCTATATTCTAACGTTGATTTGCTGCTCAAGAAACATGTTTTTTATCTGCTCAACGTTTCACTGAAAGCACGATACATTGTCTTTCAGGACCCTTGATGTATAGAAAGTTTAAAATAAAATTGTTGTTACAATATAAATGTCCCTTTTTATCCATTTTATGCATCCTTGCTAAATAAAATTATTAATTTCTTTCAAGAACAAATGTACTAATCCCAAACTTCTAAACGGAAGTGTATATTATTGAAATTTCTGCATAGAATATTCCAAAACTTCAGAAAAAAGGTACAAAAGCTGTCACTGGTATGGTAGCTTTTGTGCCTTTTTTCTAAAACACAAATGTTGAAGTGTTAAATAAGAGTGTAATATCCTACCTGTGTTGAGCAGTCATCGAAGCGCACTTGGTATCCCACTTCTTCACCCAGTCTGACCCCCATTTCATGGGACACCCTCTGGGCTACAGTGATGGCTGCAACCCTCCTAGGCTGTGTCACACCAATCCTGCCATTCCTACAAAGACCTGAAGAAAAAATAAGAGAGGAGGAAGGAATACAGAAAAAGATAGATCCAACACAGACAATAAACATGCCTGTCAATTTCAGTTCATTAGTGGTCACATACATACCTGCTTTATACAAGTACTGAGGCAGTTGAGTGGTCTTTCCGCTGCCGGTTTCACCCGTTACGATCAAAAATGTGTTTTCCTTCACGGCCTGAATGAGTTTGTCTTTGTGCTGGTAAATAGGCAGCTTTCTTGATTCATGCTTCTCTGTTTCTCTCCTCTTCTCTGATTTTGACATGTCTGTGTCCGTTCATGTGCCGCTTATCACTTCCTAACGTTGCTCAAACGTATATTTCAGCTCTTACGATTTCTAAAAGCTCAGCAGAAAGTAATAAGTCATAATCACGAGCAAGAGCTTATATCATTATGCTTACAAGTTGTTAGTTCGTTTACATTAGCGTTCGAACCGGTTCAAACTCATCTGTTCTTGCTCACACTTCACGGCGACGGAAACACATTAGCGCCATCTGCAGCGCAGGATGGCAAATGGCCGCTGTGTTCACTGCAAGTTTTCAATGATATCCACACTATACCTGTTATCAAAATGTAGGTTATATACGAATTGGCATAATTCCAGCTGGAGTGCAACATATTAAGTATGTTCAAAATAAATACAATAAACAATACAGCACTTCGTAACAAGATAACACCGTATACTTCCTGTAAACAAATGCTAATTACCAGATGTAAGTTTAAGTAAAAAAAAAAAGAAAAAAAAAAGGGATTTAAAAGAAAGATTTTTATGTGCAGAAAACGAGTGACCTCCAGATCACAATATCCAACAATGTATTTACTAATTTCTGTAAACTAGAAATAGATATTACAACATTTAAAAAATGGGTAATTCTATAATTGTGGGTACATCTCATGTCCGTGAAGTATATTTTTAATATATTTTCATCAGTATAAAGCCCCGATGCTTAATTTTCTTCTACACAATTATATATATATATATATATATTCAGCTGTCTGATTTTATAAAGTTGCTCATTCTACTCTGCATTTAAGCATGAAAATGACCTCAAAGATAAATTAAATTAATAGTTTTGTCTTTAGTTAGATTAGGTTACCAAGACATTTGGGTGTGCACTTCAAAAATAATAAGTGTTTATTTTGATATAACTTGTTTTGTGTCCGAAAAAACATTGTCAACTAGTTACCCACTAGAAACCCCCCATCAAAAAGGAATGGTTTGTCCCATTCTCACATAATTTGCACAGTATGATGATATTTCCTCTGGAAGCACATCGATAAAACACTAGAAGTTGTCTCTTTTCCTTAATATTGGTTAAACTAGCAAACCTGTGTCAAGAGTAGATTTATTCAATGTCAACAGTGTTACCCTAATATTTCTGTTGCAAATTTTAACAAGACAATTTAACTAAAACATATGCTCAGTAGTTCTAGGCTTCAATGTTGAGTTATAGGCCCAAAACCCTAAAAATGTCAACTAAGTTACTGTCAACTATGTTACCCAGTAAAAGTAACATGGTGGACAGTAGCAAACATAGATGGTATTTTATGCACATATTCCTACAGATCACCTTTATTTGTATAGCACTTTAAACAATATAGTTAGTTTCAAAGCAGCTATGTAAGGTCATGTTTGGGTTTTTGGGATAATGGAAAACTTTTTTCTTCACATTGTCAAATGCTAAATGTACCCTGAACTATAGAATGACCTAAATGTAAAGGTCAACTTTTACAACCATTACCAACTAATATTAAATTCTGTTTGTAATATGTGACCCTGGACTACAAAACCAGTCATAAGGGTCCATTTTTTTAACTGAGATGTAAACATCATCTGAAATCTGAATAAATAAGCTTTTCATTAATGTATGCTTTGTTAGGAGAGGACAATATTTAGCCAAAAATGAAAATACAATTATTTCAAAATCTGAAATCTGAGGGTACAAAAAAAATCTAAATACTGAGAAAATCAACTTTAAAGTTGTCCAAATGAAGTTCTTAGCAATGCATATTACTTATCAAAAAAGTTTTTACACATTTAAGGTAGGAAATGTACAAAATATCTTCATGGAACATGATCTTTACTTAATATCCTAATGATTTTTGGCATAAGAAAATCTATAATTTTGATATATTTTTGCCGATTGCTAGGGTCACATATGCAAAACAAATGAGATAGCAGGATAATAATAATTATGAATCTGAAGCATAATTTTTTTCATGCAATGATTTGTGTATGTGAATTCTTCCCAAAAATCATTGTTAAACATCAGCATTTATTGAGATATTGAACTGTTTATAATGAACAATTATGTTATGAAGACTGAAACGTGTATTCTGGATTCTGTGGAACTGGATTCTGTCGTCACAAACTGACTTCTGATCACTTTAGTCTGCATATATTGGATTTTTAAACTGATAATCTGCGGGAGAAATGAAAGAAAACAATACAATTAAGTTTTTGGCTACAATAATTGATTTTTTAAAAAGTGCCATGTAATAAACCTTCAAAAAAAAAAAAAAGATTTAATTTAGAACAATAAAAAAAGAATTACGTTTTTGTTTTTTCCGTTTTTGGCCTGTATTTGCTGGAATGGAGAGCTCCGTCTGGTTGACTAAAATATTTCAAACAGATGTTTGGGTTATTTCATTCATAGCACATAAAGTTTATGTTTTTCCGAGCACAAATACTGACTTACCATAGTATGGTATTACATCTGAAGGATTACTTCTTGTTGGCTCAGGAACAGCTCTAAAGACTGATTTTATTTTTAAAAAACGTAAAAAAAAAAAAATAAAAAAAAAAATTCAAAATTAGATTTGCATCATTTATCTTGTCAAGTAATACAATAAATCAAGAACCAAAAATGATTATTCACCTCTCTGAGGACGTTGCCCCTGCTGCACAGCCGAACTTTGATTTGGAGCATGTATGTCATTTTCTAGGTATGAAAAAATACAACTTTACACAAAATCATAGTGAAAAAAAACATACATTAAAATAAACTTGAAGTCCAGAGTTCACCAAGAACATAGTTAAAATACATACCATAAACAGTACTAGGGCCCCTCCTCACACCTTCAGAAATAAGATCAGACAAACATGTTCAAAGATAAACCAAGAACAATACATCATAAATGGATATGATTATTTAATACATATGATTCTTTCCCTAACAGTATTTAAAACAGCTGAAAACTCTCTTCCATGAGCACTTAACTGCATACTACGTAAAAAAAAACACCTCTATGCTTTCACTTTTCCTTAATCCACCCTTACCGCTTGTACCGTTTTAAACAAAATCACAATGTCTGAAACTCTGTATAATAAACAGTTTATTTTGCCTCTTTATAATGTATTGCTTGATGACTGTCACCTTGGATAAAACCGTCTGCTAAACTGTGATGGAGAGACCTTAAAGCTTTGTACACTGCTTCCAACTCTCACGCATTCAGCATGAGACTTACGTAATTGACACTTTTCTCATGCTCACACGCCACACAGCAATTTTCTCACGCAGTCAAAAATACCCTCAGTTAAAACTGTAATAATAATATTGGCAAAACGGATGGTAAAGGCTCCAGTGCGTATTTGTGTTTTCGCTCTGGAAATTGCCAAACGATTCTATTTACAACATGTTTTCGTAGCGCTGAGCACAGACATGATTTTTTTGTCCCGTTTAGGCTAGAAGGGATACAGCTCTGGCTACTGGGTATGCGCATATCAGTCTAACATTATTTTTGTCACACTGTACAACAATAATACTGTTTTTGTATTATAGTAAGGGCTAATTTTAGGGTTGGGGTAGGTGTAGACATTAATAAAACACAATCTAATATGTAGAAAAATACATTTCATTGTTAGTTTTCAGTCAGAGCTGTATCCCTTCTAGCCACAACCATTTTTCCCCTGTCCACTTGTCAGTCCTCTCACTGTAAATAAGAGGTTAATTGATTATAAAGAAACTTTGTGAGATCGCGATGAAATTAAGTAGGTGACAGCTTTTTAGTGATTATCAGGGAAGGGCTATTTGCGCACTTCTAGGCTACATATTATCCGTTCAGAATTTGAATAAAAGTTTTGTTTTTCATTCTGCTGTCAGCCATATACACTATACGCTTCACTTTATCGCAACCTGACAAAGTGCCTTTATAATCAATGAACCTCTTATTTACAGTTAGAGGACTAACAAGTGTACAGGGGAAAAAATGGTCGTGGCTAGAAGGGGTACAGCGCCGATCTGAAATTAACAAAGAAATGTATTTTTCTACCTATTAGATTGTGTTTTATTAATGTCTACACCTTCCCCAACCCTAAACATAGCCCTTACAGTATTATTGTTGTACAGTAGCCAGAGCTGTATCCCTTCTAGCCTAAACCAGAAAAAATCCAGTGTTTAGAGGCAAGTGAATTCAGACTAACTTGAATGCAATGGCCAATCAATTGTTCATAAAAATTAACAGATGTGTCTGTGTTGGCTACATTGCTCAGCGCTACGAAAACACACTGTAAATAGAATCGTTTGGCAATTTCCAGAGTGAAAACACAAATACGCACTGGAGCCTTTACCATCTGTTTTGCCAATATTATTATTACAGTTTTAACTGAGGGTGCTTTTGACTGTGTGAGAAAATGAATGTGTGGCATGAGAGCGTGAGAAAGTGCCAATTGCAGTGGTACATTATAATGAAAGCGATACCTTAAAAATTAAAAGCAGGTTTTTAAACCGGTAAACCACTACACCACTGATGATATTAAACAGACAACCGGGGAGTGCTGAGCAGAAACAGGGTCATATACCATGAAATGTCACACAATGGTTTTATGGATAGGTGTGGAGAGTTATTTTATTTCACTCCTAAAATTAAATATTATTTTGGGGAGAGGGGTTGTACTTAACTCAAGTGCAATTTAAACTAAATGCTTAACTAAAATACATTTCTAATGTTTCTAATCTTTATTTCTTACCATTTTAAAAAGTACTGACTACATTTATGTACATTTTGATTTTGTACAGGTAGGTGTGACTAAACAGTAAGTGGGAGAAGTAAAAAAAAAACAAACAAAAAAAAAACACATTGCAGCCAGCTGAGACGATGACCCACCAGGCTGGAGGAGATGGCCAGCTTGATATAGCACCACTCGGTGCCAAAAACTTGTGCGCGCAGAAGAAAACAGACTGTAGTGTAAACTCAGGATGTCTGATTTTCAGTGATGATCATAAAGTCAGACATCCTGAGTTTACACTACAGTCTGTTTTTTTTTTTTTTTTACTTCTCCCACTTACTGTTTAGTCACACCTACCTATACAAAATCGAAATGTACATAAATGTAGTCAGTACTTTTTAAAATGGTAAGAAATAAAGATTAGAAACATTAGAAATGTATTTTAGTTAAGCATTTAGTTTAAATTGCACTTGAGTTAAGTACAACCACTCCCCAAAATAATATTTAATTGAGTACTGCGTTAGGCTATATGAGAAAAGTTACAAGCAGGTGAGTTTGATTGAGGTTGGAGCTCAATTCTCAGAAGTGGACTCTGAGGGCAAGAGTTGAGAATCCCTGCAATAAAGGTTCCCAAATTTGGCATATCTGTATAATACTTTACTTTACATTTACATTTAGACATTTAGCAGACGCTTTTATCCAAAGTGACTTACAAAGGAGAACAATGGAAGCAATCGAAATCAACAAAAGAGCAACAAAACGTGCAAGTGCTATGACATGTCTCATATAGCCTAACGCAGTACTCAATTAAATATTATTTTGGGGAGAGGGGTTGTACTTAACTCAAGTGCAATTTAAACTAAATACTTAACTAAAATACATTTCTAATGTTTCTAATCTTTATTTCTTACCATTTTAAAAAGTACTGACTACATTTATGTACATTTTGATTTTGTACAGGTAGGTGTGACTAAACAGTAAGTGGGAGAAGAAAAAAAAAAACACATTGCAGCCAGCTGAGACGATGACCCACCAGGCTGGAGGAGATGGCCAGCTTCATATAGCACCACTCAGTGCCAAAAACTTGTGCGCGCAGAAGAAAACAGTCTGTAGTGTAAACTCAGGATGTCTGATTTTCAGTGATGATCATAAAGTAAAAAGTATTATACAGGTATGCCAAACTTAGGAACCTTTATTGCAGGGGTTCTCAACTCTGGCCCTTGAGGTCCACTTTACTATATACTTATAAAATACACCTCAGGGTTCCCACTCTAAGCCAAATGTCAAATTCCCTGACTTTTCCCTGACTTTTACTGACTAAAAAGCTGAATTTCCATGACCTATAATGAACGGATCCATCCACTTGCAAGCTTTATTTACTTGTTTTACTTGTATCTTGCAATTTTGACTTTTTTTCTCAGAATTGTGAGATATAAACTCATTTCTGAGGAGAAAAAAATACTGATGTGTTCACATAAATGCGAGTTTATATCACAAAATTCTGACTTAACTCTCAATTGCAAGTTTAAGACTTTATAACTCGCAATTGTGACTTATCTCACAATTCTGACTTTTTTTCTCACAACTGTGAGTTTATATCATGCAATTCTGACTTTAAAACTCGCAATTGCGACTTTTTATCTCACAGTTCTGACTTTTTCTCAGAATTGCGAGTTGATATTTCACAATTCAGAGAAAAAAAGTCAGAATTGCGAGTCTGTATCACGCAAGATACGTGAGATAAGTCACAATAACCTTTTTTTTATTTAGTTCCTGAAAGACTTTTTCTGTACTATTTCTACAGATTTTTTTTTTTTTTATGATTTCAGGAGTTAAACAATCTGAAGGATTTTCTGTTTGTAATCAAGTTCATCATTCAGTTTTTTTTTTTTTTTCTTCACATTTAGTTTTTGCTTTTCTATCATCTACTTTTCATACCCAGTCTTTGAAGTGGTCATTTTGTAGCCAAAGCACTTGAAATTTACATTTTTGTCTGACATGTTTGCCTTAGTTATATTAGCCTGGTGACTGCATTTGACTTCAGTGATTGCCAGCTGATGTCCGGGAAGGGAATAAAATGGCACTGAAAAATAGCCTAACCATAAAAATAGGCAAAACGTGTAAAACAATGCAATAATAATAAAAAAAAAAGGTATAGAAAAATTACATTTTGATTAATAGAAACTAAAATTTAAAGCAACAAACAAAAATCCCTGATATTCCATGACTTGGACCAAAAAAATATTAAATTCCCTGACTTTCAATGACTGGAATAGACCTTTTAAAATTCCATGATATTCCAGAAATTCCATGACCCGTGGGAACCCTGACACCTGAACAGGCTAACCAAGATCTTCACGATTACTAGGAAGTTACAAGCAGGTGAGTTTGATTGAAGTTGGAAGCTCAATTCTCAGAAGTGGATTCTGAGGGCCAGAGTTGAGAATCCCTGCAATAAAGGTTCCCAAATTTGGCATATCTGTATAATACTTTACTTTACATTTAGACATTTAGCAGACGCTTTTATCCAAAGCGACTTACAAAGGAGAACAATGGAAGCAATCAAAATCAACAAAAGAGCAATAAAACATGCAAGTGCTATGACATGTCTCATTTAGCCTAACGCAGTACATGTAGCAAGGAAGTACATAATAAATAAAATTTTAAAGTACATAATAAATAAAAGAAAATAGATGGGGGAGGGAAGCAAGCTAGTGTTAGAAGCCTTCTTTTAGCTTTTTTGTTAAATGTATAGAGAGAAGCTAGTGTTAGTAGTGTTAGTGTTTTTTTTTGGTTTGTTTTTTGAGAAAACAAACAGTAAGTAAATGGATAGAGTACAAATCTAAAAGAGCATAATTTAAAGAACAGAATTAGAAAAGACTGTGCTAGAGTTAGAGGGTTAAATAAAGATGGAAAAGATGTTTTTAGCCGATTCTGGAAGATGGCTAAGGATTCAGCTGTTCGGAGTGAGTTGGGCAGGTCATTCCACCAGGAGGGTACATTTAATGTGAAAGTCCGTGAAAGTGATTTTGTGCCTCTTTGGGATGGCACAATAATGCGCCGTTCACTTGCAGAATGCAAGCTTCTAGAGGGCACATAAGTCTGAAGTAATGAATTCAGGTAAAGGGGTGCAGACCCAGTGGTGGTTCTGTAGGCAAACATTAATGCCTTGAATTTAATGTGAGCAGCTACTGGTAGCCAATGCAGACTGATGAAGAGAGGTGTGACGTGCGTCCTTCTTGGCTCATTATGATCATAAAAGGTTTTTATGGCCTTATGCTGCTTTTCATGTCAGACGTAAGGAAATTTCTCACTTCATTTTAAATACTTCCGTTAACCTCATGCGCCTCAGATTGGATCTGCCTACACAAACTCTGTTTTCGACAACTGTGACAGGCACAAAATTATGCCTCACTAGTTTGTGGAGTCCTTTGGACATAGTACAGCAATAATTGACTGTTTTGAGAAAATATTCAGTGTAAAAGAATGTCTTCTACCTACAAGCACTATTAAGTATTTGAAAGATAATCTAGCACTTCTAAGAAAGGGTCATCAGACATGTTTGGCAGAATTATTATTATGATTATTAAATTATTATTATTAAATGATTGAACTTTCTTTGTAGTACTTATACTGTGTCCACTTAAGAAAACAGTATGTTGATGGTTCATCATGCTTGTTGTTGTGCATTTTGAAACTGTTTCAAAAATCAGTGTTGCATTAATAATAAAATATGTATAATAGCATTTCATAAATGTGTTTTTGATGGTTTCCTTGTTATCAGCCAAATGAAGTACGGAAAATGTAAGGTTTAATGGTAGAGACCCACATGATGTAATTACTTACAAGTGTGCAAATTATGTGTGTAAAACAATGGTAGAAAAAAAGCAGAACATAATGAAGTATAAGTAAATAATATACGTTTTTACACCGTAAACATATATGTAAAAAATGAGGTTGGAGACAGCAACGCAGACAGCACTCAAACTTTCAGCGGTCAGGTACTATGGATCAATTTTGTTAATCATTGACAAATTAAATAAATTAAGGCTCCTAAATTGTTTGCTGAGATTATCTCAGTACCTTAACTACTTGGTTTGGCTCTGTTTCTCCAATATGGCGATTTAATCGGTCTTTACTGTATGGCTCTGTACACTTTCAGTTCACTATTCAATGCAATAGTTCAAAATGAACGCTCAAAATGAACGCACAAAATAAACACACGTGACTGACAAAGACCGATACTCTGATATACGTCCAAATCGTTTTTTGAAACTTTGGCACACAAGCTGTGTTAACATGAACAAACAATGAATGACTGTATTTTTATTAACTAAAATTAATGAAGATAAATAAACAGTGTATCAAATGTACTGTTCATTAATAGTTCTAATTAATGCTAATTAATACATTAACTAATGATAACAAATGACACCTTATTGTAAAGTGTTACTGTTTTTTCTTTCTTACTTTTAAAACTCATTTTCTAACTTTTTTCTCTCTCGAATGTTCCACGCAGCCTTGATATAATATTTTTTTATGTAGAGCAATGACATGCATTGATTTTAAATGTACCACAAGCTGATAAGTTAAGCATTTAAGACATGTTTCTTACCCCTCTTCTTTTTGTTTCTGTGTTCGTTGCTTTCTGCATTCTGTCTTTCTGCATTCTGTCTTTCTGCATTCTGTCTTTCTTCAGGGGAGTTATTACCTAAAAGTCAAATGATTTTAGAGGTCAAAAAATTCAATTTGGATGATGTATTTAAACACTTTCTTGTCCAAGAGAAAAGACCTTTTTTTTCATTTTTACTCATTCTGTAACATTTATTGGAGTAAACGCATATATAAATATATTTATTTTATATAATCAATATAAAAACAACATTTAAATTATACTGTTAAAATAACGTAAAGAAACAATGCTCACCATAGAATTTTGATAATAGGGTGAATCCAATAAATATGAGAATAAACAATCCAGCTCCAGCCGCAAAGTAGAACCAGGGACTCACTGGACTTGACTCATTGGTTCCTACTAAAAAAAAGGTTTGCTTAATAACCATGTCAAATGTACGTCTATAGACAAATGTTATTGAAGACTAATTGTAGGCTAAATTAACTTATGTATATGCACTTAAATACTGCATAATTCTGTGAAATAAGCCAATAATTGTTAAACAAAAAAGTCATGAATCTGTGAGAATGTAAAAGGTAACAAAATAATTTTGATAAATGTATTGTTTACATTTACATGAACATTTGCCTGAATATATGCTAGTGCAGTTATATATAGTAAAATAGTCAAATAATCTTACTTTGTGAAATGTCTGGACGTTCAATGATGTTTACCCTCCGGCATTCACTGTTCAGCTTACAGAAATATGTACCAATGTCTGAAGCCTGCAGATCATGGATGAGGATGGAGAAGTTTCCATGTTTAGATAGAAGGGGGAAAACATTCACTCGTCCTTCTGTAGGACTATCAAAAAGGATTTTGCCATTAATCGTGATCGTTACAAGCCTGGAATAGTGTTCCCAATTCACGCTCTCTGTTTCATTGTAATTTCCTATAACAAAGTTACATGGGAGAAGGACTTCAGATTTCAGAGAGGCGTTGATGGTGACAGCTATACATCTTTCATTCCAACGGTCCAGAGCTAAAATTGAGGGGCAACAAAATATAGAGTGATATGATATCACATGCACATGTTAAGTCATTTGCTGCCAAACATGACATAGCCTACATGTTCGCATGTTTTCATGTACCTTACATAGCCTAATGTTAAAAAAACGCTGGTTTAATTGTTAGCTTTAAATACAACAATGTAATAAGTAAAAAAATTATCAATAATTATTTTGTCCACAATACCACATACGTTACAACTGACAATAAATACTGCTATTTTGAACCTACCGTTTAAAGACAGCAAAGCACCAAAAAATATCCAGAGACGTAAAATGTACATGATGCATCACATTCAAGGTGTCAAAGTTGCAAGACCAAGACAGAGAATGTGTAGGCTGATGTCCTTCACATGTTATTTCCTGTAAACACACACGCACAGCGTAAAACAACAGACTGGGGCTGCGATTTCACGGCATAAGCAACTCATTATTTACATGTGACCGAGGTATGATTTTCTACTGCCAGATTAGTGATGCAGCCGTGACCAAACTGTGAAAAAAAACTGCTTTGTGATGCACTTAATAACATTGAAGGCAGAGGGTAGATAGATTTTCGTTTGCAATAGTGTGTTTTGGGTTTGTAGAGTCGAACGCTAGGCTACTTTTCAATTCAAGGTTTCCATTTTTACCACATCCTGTAGCAAAGTCTAAGTGAGATCACCTCAGATTGTTTTTTGCGTGCGACTGTTATAATAAAAGCATGTAAAGTATGTCAAAAATAATTCTTCTCCAAACTGACTTGCAAAGCAATTAATTAGGCCAATAATATACCTGCTATGCAATCTCAGCCTTAATTTGCATATTTGCTATTTATTTTATACAAAAATAATTTCTTGATTAAAAACAATTGTAGTGCTGTCAAACAATTAATCATATCCAAAATAAAGGTTTTTGTTTACATAAGTGTGTACTGTGTATATTTAATGTGTATATATAAATATATTTTGTAAATATGTATACTTGTATTCATATAATTAGTCTAAATATATGCAATAAATACAATACACACAGTACACCAAAGACTACAGACACACATATTATGCAACAAAAATATTGGATTTCGATTAATCGCAATTAATGGTTAGTGTTACATCGAACATGCAAATTTAATTGACTGAAGTAAAGATTATGTTCTGGCCAAAGCAGCAGGTATTCCCCTGTTCTGAGGCGGTATGTAGCCTTTTCCTTTTCTTACTGCATAGTTTATTTTAAGATCTGCTTGCAACAACCACAGCATGTGTAGGCTAAGAATTGAGAATTACCAACCACAGCGTTTCCCCTAAATGGCCTTAGACACTGGGGCGGTACCTTTTCAAAAGACTTTATATTGGTAGCTTAAATTAATACCTATTATACAAAATCAATGCCTTAATACCTTAATTAATACCTAAAGTGTGTACATAGTGCCTAAAATGTAAAAATGTGTAGCTTTTGAAAAAGTCTACCTTTTGTTTGTTCGTATGGTAGTAAAAGGTTACATTTGTGTGGGCTAAACTAAAGATGGATATTTTTAAATTTGTAGATTAGATTATTATTAAATAATTGAATAATAGGCCTATTGTAAACTATTACATGCACACTTTATGAATACACTGTAGATATAAATACACATTACGTTAAGTGATTTCTTTTCCAAGTCAACTAAATGCCATTAGCGTCACCTACTGGACAGAACAGTCAATAGCAAGATTCTTGTGACGGTAACGAGTATGAACAGTTTACTTTTGTTTTCCGCTTTTTTTCCCTTCTTTTTGAGCATGATTTCTTTTTAGCCGTACTAATTTCTATGTTGTACTTATCTACTGAATCAAGGTAGGCTAGATAATGAAAAATAGGAAAAAAAATAGGAAAAAGAAAGAAAAACAATTAGGTTATGCCATGCCATCAGTACATTACAGATTTTTTTCATAGCCTAAGGAATAAAAATATTACACTACCTTTTTTAAAAACGGTACATGAGAATAATAAAGAGTTATTGTAAATATCGATACAGTACAGTCAAACCAAAATTTATTGAGACACCTTCAATATCGCTCACATTATCACAGTTTATTCGCTATAGTTTAGAAAATGGTAATAAAATATGAAAAGAACTGTGTCAGTTAAACTGCGTCAGAACAAATTCATCTTGATAATCACAAATAAATTACAGTCAAACCAAAATGTATTAAAACACCTTCAAAATTTCTAAAATTATCACAGTTTATTCCCTATAGTTTAGAAAATGGTAGTAAAATATGAGAAGAACTCAAGAGTGTGTCAAAACAAATTCATCTTGATAGTGTCTTAACTTTGATAGAAAGGTATGTAACAAAACATGGTCAGGTCGAAGTGTCAAATCTACTTTTTAATCAATTTTATTAGAAGAATCATTTTTGGGTATAATATGTCACAGTTTACTTAATTTTGCTATCCTCACTTACGTGAACTATAGTGTCCTGCACCTACTAGTAAAAAAATAATTTGGTTTGACTGTAAATATTACTCTTTTTGTTTATTTGCATTCAAATGACTTGTACACAACACTTTACAAATAATAATAACAAATAATTTCAAAGGAAAAGTTCCTGACAATTAATGTACAGTGAAAATCTGCATATGTTAATTTTTCATATGCCGTTTACAAAAGTTTTCAATTATCTGAGAGCCAACCCATTTAAAAGCAAATCAAAAGAAAAACATTTACAAACAGATGAAATATGATTGAGTAAAGAACAACAGTATAAGACAAGCCTTAGGTGAAATAACACATTTATAATTTGAAATAGGAAGTCATGATTTTCATTTTCACCTCTTGCCAGCACCTTCTCAACTGAAGTATTATGTCTGGATGACTGAAACATATCAAGCAGGTATTTTGTTATTCGTTTAACAAGTAATGCAAGTTACCTAATAAGATTACTTAGAGTTACTTTTAAAATAAGTAATGCCAGTTATGTTTTCCCCCATTTATTGTTGAGAAATCGGAAATAAGATGTTACTTTAGATCTAGAATAAATGTGAACATGCATTAATTCATTAATTCAGTATTCCTCAAAATTAATAAAAACAGTAAAATTAACTTCGATAACGCAAAACTGCAATAAGTATATATGTTAAGTAATACAAATATCCTTTATGTATTTAATCCCATTTTATTAACCACTCTATGCTGCCGCCCTTCGATTATCCAATTAATCCATACTAATAAGCAACAATTACTCAATATAATCCATTATATCCAATTATTAAATCAACCTTACAATTAAAAACATATACATCCAAATTGTGTCTTACCATAGTTTACTGTAGATGTGGTACAGTCATTTGGATCTGGAGTTCTAAATGATGATAAAAAAAAATAAATACATGTTGTAGGATGCTAAATTTATTATCTGAGCTTAATTAATTGTCATACTAAAATATATTTCTTATTAAATGTGTACATGATATATAAAGGAAACAGAAATGGTGAATCACCTCGCGGTTGGATATTTGAAGTTTGACTTGAAGAATCATGTTCTTGAAGGGCAAAATATTTATAGCACAACTTTATATATAATTTACTGATATCACATATCAATATAAGAAACAAAAAATAAAATGCATTTCGTTACTGGCATCTGTGGTTCCATGAAGAACCTTTAACATCCAGTGAATGTTTAAAACATTCTTCACACGGTTCTTTAAAAAATGGTTCTTTTAAGATCTAAAAAAACTTTTAGAAACTATTTTTAAGAGTATATAATATAATTTGATCACATAATGTAAATACCTTATTGACAGCAATTTCATTATGAGCTTTCAAACAATCAACAGCAATCTAATTAAATTGAATGTAAATATAAATACATAAATATATCAACTGCCATTAAATGCCAATAATAAACCCGTTTGTCCTTTATTCAGAATAAAAAAAAAACATCTTAAAATCTTTTTGGGTTTTATTGAACTTACCTTCATTATGTTCTTCATTAGTAGAGCTAGATCTAGATGATCTCATGCATTTTTCTGTCGAGGACAGCAGTTGGTTTTGTAAGCCTGAATATAGTTTAAATAAATAAAGAGGAGCATTTATTATTTGGCTTATATTAGTTCATGGAATTTTTATATGGATAATTAATGAAAAGTGCTTACCAGTGCGATTGAATATAATAAAAAGAAGAATAAACAATCCAGCTCCAGCAAAAAAGAATAACCAGGAGTTTTGATTGGAGCTCAGATCTTCAGTTTCTGAAAAATCGAATGACACTGTAACGTAAATGATACGGATGATTTTGTCATAATAATTTCCTATTTGTCTCTAATAAATTATACACCATTTTATGATTCCTGCTAAGTTTGAAAGGACTAATCTTACTTTCTGGTGATTCTATGATGTTCACTCTCCAGCATTCACTGTTCAACACACAAAAGTAGGTGCCAATGTCTGAAAACTGCAGATCATGGATGAGGATGGAGAAGTTTCCTCCTCTGGCCAAATTAGGGAAAGAGCTCACTCGTCCTTCACTAGGACTATCAAAGAAGACTTTGCCATTATTTGTGATTGTTACAAGACTGGAATAGTGGCTCCATTTTATTGTCTCTGTTTCAGAGTAATGGTTTGTATCAAAGTAACATGGAAGAAGGACTTCAGATTTCAGAGAGGCTCTGATTGTGGCATCTGTACATCTTGTATTCTGTCGGTCCAGAGCTAAACAGAGGAACGACATCAAATTGTTACTAAACCAACATGTAATCTCTCACATTAAGACACATTTATATCTATAACTTACCGTTTGAAGACACCAGAGCACTGAAAAAAATCCAAAGCTGTGAAACATATACCATATTTCAAGCGAGAATGTCAGCATCAATCACCAAGAACTAATAGAAGGCTAATTCAAAGAAGCCTTTTAAGTCAAATAGGCACCTGCTATTTCCTGTAAAAGCATGCACACACACGCACGCACACTGGCCTTCACGCTGAATGTGGCAATCTAGGTGTGATTTCTACACCCAACCCTTTATTCTGTAAAAAATGTTATCTGTTAATATTACATTCACTCTTGTGTTGTTCTAAACCTGTATGACTTTGTTTCTTCTGAAGCACAAAAGAAGCATCTCTTTTTTCTTTTATTGAAAGTCAGTGATAGAAATATGTCTTGATACAAACAGTGATAGGCAATACTCTTCAGAATATCTTCTGTGATTGTTCCACAGAATAAATAAAGTCAAGCAGGTTTGGAACAACATGAGAGTGAGTAAATGATGACATAATTTCATTTTGGGGTGAACTATGCCATTAGTTTCCCATGAGAAAAAAAAAGTTAAAAAACTACAAATGTATCTGGTCCAGTTGTGGTCACAATAGCCTCAAACACCCCTCCCCTGCTCTAGATTAGTTAAGTTTCCCTTCTAAAGTGCTTTAAAAAAACAGCTTTAATTGTTAGATACCTAGATATCCTGGGAAAAGCTAAAGCACCATATAACAAACTTAAATGAGATATTTGAAATGGTCAAAATTAGAGAACACCTACAGATACCTCCAAGTTACTGGTGATAATCTGGCAGCTGATGCTAATTTAATTATATGACAAACCATTTTTATCTGGCAGCTGTCCTGCAATTTGCACTGAGGTTGCACAATGGTGGGCAGCTCTAAGGAGACTGAAAGCCTGAGACAGGAGGTTGGTTGTCCAGACAAAGGCCAAGGGGATGACCCCACCACAAGAGAAGTTGGTTGTTCAAAATCTGTGATTTCTCAAATGTTGCATGTTTAGAATGACACTAAATTATACAAGTCCCCCCAAAAGGCTGGTCATCCACATAAGACAAGTGCATGAGAAGACAGTTTAATGCAGAGACTCTCAGTGGGGAATGGGTTCAACAGTGCAGCTGGAATTGCTTGTCAGTTTAGTGCTGAACAGAGTAAGGGTCTGTCTCGGCATGTTTAAGAAAAGCAGAACTGAAAGCGCACTTTGCAGTGACCAAGCCTCTCATCAGCAGAAAGAATCAAGAACTGAGGAACATGTTTTGTGGAAAGTGGTCAAAGGTTCACTTTAGTGATGAGAGCAAGCTTCAGTTATTTGCATCTGATGGAAAAAATTTAGGTAAGACTGAAGCCCAAGTGCGTAAAGAAGTCAGTGAAAGGTGGAGGAAAGTGTCATGGTTTGGGGGATGTTTTCTGCAGCATGAGTTGGGCCTCTTATACAGATACATGGCAGAGTGAATGCAAATATTTATCAAAACCTCTTTTCCTTCCCTGCCCCAGTCACACTGCAGGTAAAGCAGTTCCTTGAAGCTAAGAACACTGAACTAGTAAAAAGGCTGGCCCAGAGTCCTGATCTAAACCTAAATAAAAATCTCTGGAAAATACTTGGCGACAAAGTTATAGCTAAGAAACCCACTACAGTTACCAATCTATGGAAGAAAGTAGAAGAAGAGTAGACTAAGATCACATCAACGCAGTGTAAGAAACTAGTGATGTCCTGTGGCCGCAGATGTGCTGAAGTCATTCAAAGCAAGGGCCTCTACACTTCCTACTCATTTCTGACAGCTTTAACCAAATAATTTTAACATTTATATTTATGACCTTCCAGAAGTATGTCCTGATATGACATGGTTATTTATGTATGTGGTAGGAATTGTGTGGAAATTGAAGAAATGTTAACACAAAACTTAGAAAAAGTGTCAGCTTGGCTTGATGCCTCTTTTTTTAACTTTAAATATTAAAAAGACAAAGCCATATGCTTTTCAAATGGAAAATTACCTGTAACAGAATCATTAAACATTAGAATTATGATGATGAGATTATTGAACAAGTATCAGAGGAAAAATATCTTGGTATGAAGATTCTCTTTAAATTCTCAGTCACATTTTAAAAGTAAAATAATTAAGTAAAACCTTACCAGCTTCAGAATAATAAGAAATTGTTTAACATACGATCATGCTTATCTGTTTTTACATTCAATTGGCCCCCTCCAAGTCCAAATCCACACCTCAACGTGACTGCCCGCTAGTGATGAAGATGCTCGTACCGAAGAGTCACCTAGGTCGTGGACAGGCCTAGCGGGACCCCTGAAAATGACTGCCTAACGTGGGCCCCGGCAAGGACTGCCATGGTGTTTCTCGGCTACAACTTGATCGGAATGATGCGTGCTGAATGAATGAACGAACGAAACGTGTGTCTTGTGTACAGTATTGATGTTATGACAGTTTATTCAAATTAGTAAGGCAACTTGCAGAAATATAATAAATTAATATATGTACAAAGATGCACAACCCGGAGCGTGGCCCCGCCCCGCATACAAAATTCGACTGGACAATAGCCTCATGGGGACGGACAAAATGGCTTGCCTAAAACCTAATGTTCCTAACAATTCCTGCCTTTCGCCTTTCACCCTTTCACCTAACAAGCCTTATGCCTTGCCACTGGCACTCACACACTTGACCACCACGCAATTGTGCCACCAACCTCTACAGAACGATGCTTCAGGAGTGCCAAAATCTTCAGACAACACTGATTTCAGAAGAACTTCCCGCACAACCCGGCAACTTACCAAAGCTCTATCCAGCAACAATCCATTCATCACGAACGTGTCCCCGAAGACCGATCAACAACCAATCAAAAGCAATGACACAAGGCTGCGACACAAGTAAACAAATTCTTCCTTTTCATTAGCTGAATTGGTGCATAAAGTCTTTGTTAGCATTTAAAGGAACACTCCACTTTTTTTGCAAATAGGCTAATTTTCCAACTCCCCCAGAGTTAAACGGAGGACTTTTACCGTTTTCAAATCCATTCAGCCGATCTCCGGTTCTCCCGGTAGCCCTTTTAGCATAGCTTAGCATAAATCATTGAATCGGATTAGACCATTAGCACTGTGTTCAAAAATAAAACCAAAAACTTTCGATATTTTTCCTATTTAAAACTTGACTCTTCTGTAGTTACATCGTGTACTAAGACCGGCAGAAAATAAAAAGTTGCATTTTTCTAGGCTAATATGACTAGGAACTATACTCTCGTTCCGGCGTAATAATCAAGAAAATTTGCTGCCGTACTATGGGTGCACAGGCGAAATGATATTACGCAGCGCCTGAATGTAGTCCCAGCTAGGTAACTTCCAACGCGACCGGTGTTCTGATGATGTGTGCTGCCTTGCGGAAAAATGCTACCGTAGCGCAAACTGAGCTAAAGTGCACTTTCGGTCATCTTGTTGCAGAGTCGGAGTCGGCAAGTTGGCTAGAGCCTCGATATATTTGTGTGCGATTAGCCATGGTTATGTGCGTTGTCAAGGGTTGTGATAGTAAGTCGAAGGTGTACTCTACTATCATGTTTCATAGAATTCCAACGAAAAACAAGGAATGTAAGAATCAATGGCTGACTGCTCTGAACATAGATTTGAAAACACCTGTAGAATCAATGAAGAAATGACGTGTTTGCTCCCAACATTTTGGACCAGATGACTATTTGGAAAACATGGACAGTGTTACCCGTACCATGGTACGGCGTCTAAAGGATACGGCCATCCCAACTCTCTTCAGATTACAGACATTACCAAGTGGATTATCACCCATGACCATGACCATGCTTTTATGTCTTTTACAGTCGTCTGTTGATCTCAAAATAGTGTAAGTCTGCCACTAATTCATAAAGAAATAACTCAAAAATAGATATACATTTACATTTACATTTAGGCATTTGGCAGACGCTTTTGTCCAAAGCGACATACAGTTGGGAGAACATAGAGCGATTCTTCTTAAGGAGACAAACAGACACAGGCAGTGCTATAATACCAGATTTCAAGTGGTGCTTCAGACAAGTACAAGCTAGAAAGGGAAGGAATAAAGAGATTAATATTTTTTTTTTTTTTTTTTTTTATGGTAATAGCAAGTAGAGTTGAAAGAGATGAGTTTTAAGCTGTCGCTTGAAGCTTGTCAGGGAATCAGCATTCCGGATAGGGGTAGGAAGATCGTTCCACCAGCCAGGAACAGTAAAAGAGAATGTTCTGGATAGTGATTTCGCACCTCTCTGTGATGGTACCACAAGGCGTCGCTCACTAGCAGATCTCAGAGTTCTGGAGGGGGTGTAGATTTGCAATAGCGAGTGCAGATAAGCAGGTGCAGTAGCTGTGGTTGTCCTACATGCAAGCATCAGAGTCTTGAACTTGATACGAGCCGCAATTGGGAGCCAGTGCAAGGAGATAAAGAGAGGTGTAACATGGGCTCTTTTGGGCTCGTTGAAGACCAGCCGTGCTGCTGCATTCTGAATCATTTGTAGAGGTTTGATTGTGCATGATGGAAGACCAGTCAAAAGAGCATTGCAGTAGTCCAGTCTGGAGAAGACAAGGGCCTGGACAAGAAGTTGTGTAGCCTGCACTGTTAGAAAGGGCCTGATCTTTCTGATGTTGTGCAAAGCAAACCTGCAAGATCGAGTAGTCTTTGCAATATGATCTTTGAAAGACAACTGGTCATCAAAGATGACACCCAGATTCCTGACTGAGTTTGAAGAAGTGATTGTGGAAGAGCCCAGCTGGATGGTGAACCCATGCTGTAAGTTTGGAGTGCAAGGAAAAACAAGAAGCTCAGTTTTTGCCAAGTTAAGCTGGAGGTGATGTTCTTTCATCCACGTTGAGATGTCCGCCAAGCAGCCTGAGATCCGTGCAGGTACTGTTGGATCATCTGGTTGAAATGAAAGATGGAGTTGTGTGTCATCAGCATAGCAATGGTAAGAGAAGCCATGTGACTCTATGATGGGACCCAGTGATGTTGTGTATATGGAGAAGAGGAGAGGACCAAGAACTGATCCCTGAGGAACCCCAGTGATCAGTTGATGTGTTTTGGATACCTCTCCTCCCCAGGTTACCGTGAACGACCTACCGGTGAGATAGGATTCAAACCAGCGAAGCGGAGTTCCTGTGATGCCCAGCGATGAGAGGGTGGACAGGAGGATCTGATGGTTGATGGTGTCAAAAGCAGCAGATAAATCAAGCAGAATTAGAACTGATGATTTAGAATCAGCTTTTGCTGTCCGCAAGGCTTCAGTAACTGACAGTAGCGCAGTCTCAGTTGAATGGCCACTCTTGAAACCTGACTGGTTAGGATCCAGTAAGTTGTTCTGTGAAAAGAACAATGATACCTGGTTGAAAACAACTCGTTCAAGGGTTTTTGCTATGAATGAAAGCAGAGAGACCAGTCTGTAGCTGTCAAGAAGTGAGGTGTTCAGTGTTGGTTTCTTAAGCAGTGGGGTTACCCGAGCCTGCTTAAAAGAAGTTGGAAAAGTGCCTGTGAGGAGTGATGTATTTATAATGTGTGTGAGTGCTGGTAAGACAGTAGGAGAGATTGCTTGAAGAATGTGTGAGGGGATGGGATCAAGTGGGCATGTTGTAGGGTGGCTGGAGAGGAGAAGTTTTGATACTTCTGTCTCAGTGAGGGGACAGAAGGAGAAAGTGAGAGTGTTCGAAGTGGGTGTGGTGGGTTGTAAGTCATGTGTATGAGGGGCTAAGAATTGTTTGCTGATTGTTCGAGTTTTGTCTGTGAAGAATTGTGCGAAAGCATTAGCTGTTAGTGTAGTGGTGGGTGGTGGTGGAGGGGGACTGAGGAGAGAGTTAAATGTTTTGAAGAGATTGCGCATGTCAGAAGCACTATTGATCTTGTTATGATAATATGAGGATTTGGCAGTGTGGAGTTGAGTAGAAAAAGCAGAAAGCAACGATTGCTACATACTCAGGTCAGACAGGTGTTTAGATTTGCGCCATTTTCTTTCTGCTCGCCTGAGTTTGGACCGATGTTCACGAAGAACATCAGTCAGCCAGGGGTTAGAGGGAGTAGCCCGTGCTGGCCTGGTGGAAAGAGGACAGATATCGTCGAGACAAGACTTTAAGGTGTTGCATAAGGTGTCAGTGGCTGCATCCACATCCAAGTCGTGCAGGAAAAGTCGCAGGTCTTTACGTTCGTCGGTCTTCACGCGAGGAGGCTGAACGCGAGGGCTGAACGCTTCCGCTGACGCTTCCGCGTCAGCTTTCAGATGTCAAATAAATACTCAATCGAACGAGAATTAGGGGGAAAAAAGCCGTCACCCCTACTGCTTAATTCACCCGAAAGCAAGGCAAATGGCTCAAATAGAAACTAAACCGAGACACTTAAGTGCTTGCAGGAAGGCAGCAATAACAATAACAACAGCTTGGTTTCGCCGACGGCTTACTAGTCTAATTTTAATAAGTGCTATCAAAACTACAATTTCAAATTACACCACGATAATAGCTACTAAAATGTATGAAACGAAAAAGAAAAGTTCTAGCAGCAACTTGCAAAGTACACAACTCTAAATGAAATAAAGTATTACGCAAACACTTACGCTTAGCGCGCTGTGGTTGTTTCCTTCTCGGTGAAAAAGTCGCTTCGCCAAAACCTTTTGGAAATCGTGAATGCATACAACCACCAACTCTCACCGGAGACTACTGAGAAGCTCCAAGGCTTTTGTTTACTACTAAAGCCGAACCCCGAGACCACGGACTTGCCCACTGACGCCACCCACACAAAGTGGAGGCACCGGCGGTGTGAGAGGAGACAGAAGCGCGGCAAGCGCGGAGGTATACAAGCTAGGCTAAGGGCTAACCCCACCAGACCAGCTCTTTCAACACTCATGCTCTTCAATGTTCGCTCACTGGAAAATAAACTGGCTTTAATTCAACTCAGTCGCTCTACACTGCACGAGGAACGGGATTGTTGTGCGTTTGTTTTTACTGAAACATGGCTAAACAACAACACCCCGGACTCCGCCATTCAGCTGCACGGGCTAACCTGCTACCGTGCGTACAGAGATACAACACTGTCTGGTAAGACTCGCGGGGGAGGCCTGTGTGTTTATATCAACAAGGAATGGTGTAACAATGCTGTGTTAGTGTCAAAACACTGCTCGTCGCTGGTGGAATTTATGTTTGTGAAGTGTCTACCGTTCTATCTGCCGCTGGGAGTTCACGGCCATTGTTATTGTCGCAGTTTACATCCCGCCGTGTGGAAACACTAAGGACGCGCTTCGTGAGCTGTACAGCGCCATCAGCGAACAACAAACAAATAACCCCGACGGCTTTTTCATCATAGCCGGTGACTTTAATCACGCGAACTTAAAGACTGTTTTGCCAAAGTTCTACCAACATGTGAACTTTGCAACAAGGGGAAACAACACTCTGGACTTGGTTTACACAACAGAAAAAAATGCTTACAAAGCTGAACCCTGCCCCCACCTCGGATTCTCGGACCACATCTCTGTTATGCTAATCCCAGCATACAGACCACTTCTGAAACTTGCCAAACCGGTTCAAAAACAGATCACAGTATGGCCAGATGATGCTACCTCTATACTACAGGACTGCTTTCAGTGCACAGACTGGAACATGTTCAGAGAGGCGGCCACCTACAACAACCACACAGACCTGCATGAATATACCGAAACAGTGACTGCTTACATCAAAAAGTGCATTGATGATGGGACAGTCACCAAGACCATCACCACATGTGCAATATAGAAACAGTGGATGACAGCAGAGGTTCGTGGGCTGCTCAAGACCAGAGATGATACATTCAGATCAGGAGACAAAGCAGCCTTCAAAACAGCAAGAGCCAATCTGTCCCATGGCATCAAGAAAGCAAAACGCTTGTATGCACAAAAAATAAATAATCACTTTACTGACAGCAAAGACACGCAGAGTCTGTGGCAAGCCATCCAGACCATCACTGATTACATCCCTCCCAGACGCATTCAACCACTTTTATTCACGGTTTGAAATGCAGAATGACACACCTGCACAAAAACTGCCCACACTTCCCAACGATCAGGTCCTCTGTCTGTCTCCAGCCGATGTAAGGAAGACCCTATCTAGGATTAACCCACGCAAGGCTGCGGGTCCAGACGACATACCTGGCCGTGTACTAAGAGACTGTGCTGCACAGCTGACAGATGTCCTAACTGACATCTTCAACACCTCGCTGAGCCAGGCAGTCATCCCCGCATGTTTTAAATCCACCTCCATAATCCCAGTACCAAAAAAGTCACTTGTGTCCTGTCTGAATGACTACCGTCCCATAGCACTGACCCCAATCATGATGAAGTGCTTTGAGAGGTTAGTCATGCACCACATCAAATCCAGTCTTCCCAACACGCTCGACCCACTCCAGTTTGCATACCGTCCAAACCGCTCCACGGACGATGCAATTTCCTCCACCCTACACCTGGCTCTTACACACTTAGAAAACAAAGACTCTTATGTTAGAATGCTGTTTATTGACTTCAACTCAGCATTCAATACAATAATCCCACAACAGCTCATCAACAAACTAAACATTCTGGGCCTCCATTTGGAAGACCTCAGTCTGTCCGTGTCGGCTGCAACACCTCCAGCACAACCACACTGAGCACAGGTGCCCCACAGGGCTGTGTGCTCAGCCTGCTGCTCTTCACGCTGCTGACCCACGACTGCACTGCCAAGTTCAGCTCCAATCACATCATCAAGTCTGCTGATGACACAACTGTGGTAGGTCTCATCAGCAACAATGATGAAACATCTTACAGAAAGGAAGTGGCACAACTGGTTGATTGGTGTAGTGCATACAATCTGTCGCTTAATGTCAGTAAGACAAAGGAGGTTGTGATGGACTTCAGGAGGAATTCTGTTGACCACCCCCGACTGACCATCAACAGCTCGACTGTGGAGAGAGTCAACAGCACTAAATTCCTGGGGGTGCACATAACAGAAGATCTCACCTGGGCCACCAACACTACATCAGTCTCCAAGAAAGCACAACAGCGACTCCACTTCCTGCACCGACTAAAAAGAGCAAGTCTCCCTCCACCCATCCTCACCACTTTCTACAGGGGAACAATTGAGAGTGTGCTGACCAGCTGCATCACTGTCTGGTATGGGAACTGCAGTGCTGCTGACCGCAAGACCCTCCAGCGGACAGTGGACGGTGGACTGATGAGCTCTGGTGGAGACGAGGGAACTGGAAGCCACAGCGGAGCCGCAGGGTCGCAGGACCAAGGCAGAGTGTGAGCCTCGGAGGCTGGAAGCGGTGTTGAGGGATCCTTTAGACCAGGGTTCCTCAAATCTTGCCCTGGAGGGCCAATGCGCTTCAGAGTTTAGCTCCAACCCTGATCAAACTCACCTACCTGTGATTTTCTAATGATCCTGAATACGCTGATTAGCATGCTCAGGTGTGTTTGATTAGGGTTAGACCTAAACTTTTCAGGAAAGTGGATCTCGTGGACCAGATTTGAGGATCCCTGCTTTATCACCAATGGAGCTGGAGATGGGCAGACCCGTGGCGAGGCCCCGTCACAGATGGTGAGCTGAGGGTGAGCAAAGGGGCTGACGAAATCCAGCGTATAGGGTGTCGAGGATGGGAAATGCTTGATGAGAGGAGGCAGGAGAGGGAGGTCGGGTGGGAGAATTTCCAAGTTGACTAGTTCAGATGACTGAAGGGTGGGTATGTCAGACAGGAAGTCAGTTAGGTTTCTCGAGATTTTGAGATCCATCTTTTCACACTGAGGATAATTGAGGGACTCAATGTTATTATAGAAGGTTCAAACACTTACTGATGCTCCAGGAACACAATGCATTAAGAAGCAAGGTAAATTGTACTTCCGGGAAACATGCAAATATCTTCTTTTGCTTCCAAAGGGCAGTACTAAGTGAAAAAAAAAGATATTTGTACAAAATAAGAAAAATTCGGACATCTTCATCCTGTTCAAAAGTTTACACCCCCAGGTGTACTGAAGAATCTGCAGCACCTGGAGGATTTTTCTGAAGAACAGTGCTCTGTTTGACTGTTCAGAACAAACAAGGCACTCATGAACAATCATCAGAAAACAACAGTCATAGGTCATCCAGGTAACAACACAGTATTAAGAAGCAAGGGTTCCCAAACTTTTGAAGACAGTTACTTTAATAATTTCAGCTATTTTTCTTTTGTCTTGAGGACTATATGTAAACATCTTTTATGTAAAATATCTTACTCAGGATACTAAATAAATAACATGCATTTTGTATGATCTCTCTTATTTTGTTAAAATTATTAATTTTCACAGATTCTGCAAGGGGTTCCAAAAATTTCACATGTCACTGTAAAATCAGGTGCAATACTTATATACAGGAAAAATATATCTGGAAAGATGCATTTTTTATTTTGCATTATCTTACATTATAATATGATTTAATCACCAGATATGTTGAGACATGTTGGGGCATTACTAGTTTCATCCATTGATACTTAATCAGACTCCAGACTAATCAGAGTTATTATCAAAAATTTACCTAATTGGTATGCAATCATCATGTAGTGTATACTAATTTCTACTGCCATATTAGTACCTTTAAAACACACATAGAGATGTTAGACACGTTCACCACATCCTGTGAAAAAGTCAGGTTCTCAGATGGTTGTAAACAAAACGCTAGCATCTCAGATAGTTATAAACAAGCCCCTTTGTAAAACTACTCACTCCTTAAAACTGAAATTTGATTAATGCAACAGTTTGCATCAATATTTTGGAGTTATGACAACTTTTAATAAAATAATGTTCAACCAACAAACTACAATATGTTGGAAGAACATATAGCATAAACATATTTTTAAGTTGATTATTAAGATAAGTTTTGCTATCTCTGTCTGAAAACATGCAAATGCAGCTAATTGCGGAATTATCTCTCATGCCTGGGTTGTGCTCCGGCAGGGCTCCAGCATGGATGAATCTCATGTTTTGGTAGCTGTCAGTCACAGGACCATTGTGGATATTCACTGTAGGCTACTTAGGAATCACAGATAAACAGATTCAAATATATGGCCCAAATAAGATGTTTCACCAGATATTGTCATATAAAACTTTTGCTATGACCAACTGAGGAAAAGCGATACAGGTGTTTAACACTACCAAGGCGGTCATTTTGACAGTTTTTAAAATTTGCAGTGTAATAACTTTGTAGAAGTAAACCCCACATAACTATAATTCCTTGACTTTTCTTAAATGTGTGTATATTTCATACTAACAGTGTTATTTTATTAAAATTACAAAACACAAAAGAGATTTTAGTATTTCTACCTTTAATGGCCAAAGCGGTCAAAAGGACCTTTCGCATTACAGACGTGGTATAATTTCAAATTTTTGGCTTTTTCCCGCGGTTGAAAATGCTTATCTCTGTTGCTTGGCAACGTTTATTATAGTTGTTTTTATATGCTATTGCTAAGCTAAAATTCCCATTCATAAAAAGCCAGATGGACACCTCCATTTCGACAACTGCTGTCATTCAATCTGCCACCTTCCAGGTAGGCCTATGTTATCCTACATAACTATAGACTGACTGTTAGCAATAATAGCATACTTCAGTGTTCTGACAAAATAGTCCATATTATTATTACTACGCTAATGCTATGTGTATAGGCTATTCTAATTTTAGCCCTGACGAAATGGATATTGTGGGAAAAAAATTAATTAGGCCATTTTTTTCCAATAGTGATGATGTTTATATTCATGCATATGTATTGAAAATAGATATGTGTAATCATTTCCAAAATTCACAAAATGTTGCATCTACTGAAATATTCGGCTTTAGTAGGAATGTGTGAGTATGTGTTGTTGTTGGGTTTTTTTTGCGGTGAAAAAATCTTTGCTCTTCCACATGCCAGACACAAGCAAGGCGCGCACACCTTCGGGAGCGTATACAACTATACAACTATAGGGTATATTACAAAAATGATCGCATTTTTAGGGTGATGACTTAATAAAATATGATGACAGACATTTAAAGCTTTAGTTTAAAACGTTGATAGAAGCTTTGAATAAAAATGGCATGGCATTAAGTTCAGTCTAATATGAACGGTCAGAATGACCGCTATGACCATTCAAGTAATTATAGAATTCCGGTAGTTCTAGTGTTAAATCTAACGATCGGTTATCTCATATCACAACAAACTAGCTACTATATACTTTGTTCTCAAATTGTTCATGTAAACAACATCAGCATTGCATAACGACATGTATGTAGTGTGTATTAGAGTTTATGTTTCTGTACAGTCTAATCGACATAAAATCCAAATTTCATATGAAGGAATTATTTTAGCCGAAAAAGCAAATCATTCTTCCTTAGGACCGGTTCTCCTTAAAATACAAAACTTGTGTGTAATCCCACGTAGGCTATCTGCAATCAGATGCACATTTAAAACTGGAGTAATCTAATTTCAGTCACTTGTGTTTCATAAACCCAAAAAATATTTTGAATTCTGCAATCAAAATGATAAGTTTAATTATTCCAGCCACTGCGAGAAAAGGCTATAACTATCCAGCACCAGCAGCATTCTCACATGCGATTTAGCTACTGGCCGGGACGTCTTCTCTAGTTTACAGACATGACATGCTTAAATTTCCCATAAAATCTATATAAAACATTATTATAAGCTAACCTTTGTGAATCACGCTGTTTATAACCTTTGAACACTTTTATTAGACAAAGACATGATCAATAACAGGCAAAGGGTCATACATCAGCAAACAGGTATATGAGGGCAAGACACAAGAGTAAACCATAATCAGGCAAAGGTCAAACAACCGCAAATGTAATCTAGGGGACAAGGCAAATGGGTAATCCACAAAACAGATGATAATTCCAGGTGAGGTACAAACACAGTCCCAATCAGCAAGGCAAATGGATAATCCCAGACTTCCGCATAGGATGCACCTGTGTATCCTCGCTCAAGACTCCTCAGGAAGCCTCCTCACTCCTCGATCCTCGCCTCCTCGTGGTGCAATTAGAGAATTGAGATGTCCTACAAGATGGCTGAGCTCGATCGGTTTCCGGGTCATAGGATGGAGGACGGAGGAGCGAGGAGACAAGGAGGGATATTGAGAAGCACCCTAAAGCTTCAATGTGCGTATCACTTCTAGTGAAGCCTCGTATCGGGACGTGTATTGGTTTCCCAGAGTCATGTGATCAATGATAAATGAAGCCTCACTTTCTGTCCAATCATGTGAGCGGTTCACTTTGCATGCCGGAAGGATTGAACCTCCAGACCTTACTTTACTAGTAAGTTTTTATTCAGACATAATGAATTATATTTTTAAGTACCCAGTCCTACAAGTAATATGAAGAATGCTATTATTTCAGGAAAATTAAATATTTGCCATAAGCAATCTGCATAAATTATTCTTCTGCTACATCATATTGTTATTCGTACTGTCATTAAATGCCACAGTTTAATGGGTAAATAAATTTATCAGAGGCAGATATTTAACAACCAAACTGTCACACCCCTGTGAACTGTCCGTTGTGGTTTGTCCGTTGTGTGCCTATATTTTTGGCTTAAGAAGAGTCAAAAACTTACATACAACACCCTTTATTTAACTCTTATCTTTTAACTGTTTTACTGGTATCCTGTGTTACACAGGTTTATGTGATGTTTGTTGTTTGAAGTTTTTTTGACACAGCTGTTCCTACCAGAACCAGTCTAAAATAGTGATTCAGGATAAGCCAAAAACATGGTTTGGAAAATGGATTTATGATGTAGTCACTTATTGCATACATTTTGTAAATTATGAACTCAAAAAAAAGGTTATGGACTGCAGGTTTTATTAAACTTTTTGATAATCAAATAAAATAAATGTTTGCCTGTGACATTACACTGTACCCTTGGACAAAATTACGGTTTTGAAACAGAGGGATGCTTAATTCAGCTGCAGGCGCCATCTTCTGGCAAGGCGCTGGCACACACATTATTTCTGCTACAAAGGAAGTGAGTAAAGTGCCTTTACTCACCCAAATTTGTCCACAAGTCTAGTTTACGTGAATGCAAGTTCCTCAGTAAGTAGATCCTTAGCAAGTGAATCTCAGGTGTTTTAAATATGAGATGTGGACATGAGTCATGACTGCAGCCGGTGAGTGTTATTATTCTGTTAAGCTTGTTAAACCCCTGTGTGTATATATAGCCCAGCCCTGCATCCCAATGTAATTACTATCAACCCTATCTGCACTAAATAGTATAAAAATTTACTACTATCACCTAGTATTTAGGATGGATAGCATGCACATTGGGACGCAGACCTAGTCTTTCTGCAAATCCCTATTTGTTAAACGCAAATGTTGTCTGTTTGCCAGTCATTCTGTTTTTGTTCCCAGTGGTCTTTTAAAAAAGGTTTTGATGCTGGGATGGTGGGTCATTAGCTGGTTTATGCTGGTCCTTAGCTGGTCCTAAGATGGTCCCCACCAACACATGACCAGCTTAAACCAGCTAGGCAGGGTTGGCAGGTTTTCACAACAAAACCCGCCCAAGTGCTACTCAAAACTAGCCCAAAAGTAGCCCAATGGCATTTCGAGGGGGGTCCCCCAGTAAAAATCACCATACAGGGGGAAAAGTACACTTTTGTGGTGGGTTTCCTCTGGTAATATTAGCATTCCAGTGGCTAAATATTAAAAAAAAACAGCTGAAACTTGTACCAACCCAGAAGTAAGATTTTCAGCAAAGAAATTCTCTGTCATTTGTCCAAATTATTTTTTTAAACTTTGGCCATGTTTAGCATGAGAATCCAACTCTTTAACGTTGTAAACAACTCTGAATATACGAAACACCATTCTACCCCCCTTTTAAACGGATTACTTCCACCTCCGGTAAGAGTATGCTGTGCACATTTGGCTGCCACTTCTTGCTGGAACTTTTTGTTTGTTTGTTTGTTTTGTTTTACCGTGTTGTGTTTCACGTCTTTTTTCATCTCCTCTCCTGGATACCCGTCTTTACTGGATTATTGTTTGGACTTTATTGCCGTTGCTTCACCATGGATTTCAGCTCTGTCTGGATTACCTTACTCATCGCTGGCAGTTCTTCCCTATCTCACCACTTTGCTCTGCTGTTGTCTGACGATCTCCGTGCTCCATTGGGTCTTCTACATAGTTGGTGGGTGAGTCTCCACTCCCTCATTTATCTATTGTGAACAGTATTTTGGATGGTGGGGCACCCCCCTGCCATCTAAATTGGCTGATAAGGTCTCCATACTACGTTGATTGTACTCTATCAGCGACGTGAGTGCTGCGGCTCTCTTGCATTGCAAGAGAAGTGTTCTTCAATTGCCAGTGATGCTGTTTCTTCTTGTCTAACCATGTTTTTCACCGCTCGCAAAACATTACAATACTTGCTCTGCTTAGAGTAATCACTCTGGGCTTATTATTTAGCTGCGTTGTTGATATGTTGATATTTATCTACACGCAGGCTCTGCAAGGAGCTCGGGATTGCTAGGCGGCCATGCTACATTCACCGTTCCTGTCACCACCACTTCTCATCGCACTACCTGACATCTTCATCTATTCCATCTATCTGGTCCAAATGTTCGGATATACGCTACTCTATGCTGCCGTGGAATAAATCCTACCTCATTAATTACTGTACCCTGCTTTCCATCTCTGACTGATCTACACATACGCAGTGATTGCGTGTTACATCCTGCATTAGCGCTGTTTAACTGTCGGTCATTCACGAACAAGGCTACTGTGCTCTCCACCTTAATAACTGAGAAAGACCTAGACTTAAGAACCCGGACCCGTCTCGCCAATTCATAGTGGAGGTGGATGCATCAGAGGTGGGAGTGGGGCCATTTTGTCCCAGAGATCACTCGCTGACAACAAAATACACCCTTGCGCTTTTTTCTCTCATCGTCTTACCCCCTCGGAATGGAACTACGACATCGGTAATAAGGAGTTAAGGCTGGCTGTCAAGTTGGCACTGGAGGAGTGGCACCACTGGCTGGAGGGCGTGGGGGTTCCTTTTTTGGTTTGGACTGACCATAAGAACCTTGAGTACATCCGTTCCGCTAAAAGACTAAATTCACAACAGGCCAGTTGGGCTCTATACTTCGGGCGTTTCAACTTTAATAACCCTATCGCCCGGGGAGTAAGAATGGTAAACCTAATGCGCTCTCACAGCTTTTTGAAGCTGAGACCAATTCCACCTCTCCGGTGCCCATCGTGCCACCCAGCCGGGTGGTTGTAGCGGTCACCTGGGAGGTGGAATCCAGAGTCCGTGAGGCGTTAGACGGCCTCACTATCCCCGCCGGATGCCTAGAGGGTCTGTTTTTTGTTCCTGGGACGGTTCGAACCAACGTTTTTCAGTTGGGCCACTCTTCCAAACTAGCTTGGTATGCGCTGTGAGTAAGAGCTCTAATCGTCCCCCAGTAGGGCTTCAACGACCGCTGCCTATCCCTTCGAGACCCTGGTCCCACATTGCTATGGACTTTGTCACAGGCCTACCCCCGTCTGATGGTAACACCGTGGTCCTCACTGTGGTGGACAGGTTCTCGAAGGCGGTTCATTTTATTCCCCTCCCTAAATTACCTTCAGTGAGGGAGACAGCGGCCATTGTCATGGACCACATCTTCCGCATTCATGGCCTTCCGGTGACATGGTCTCAGACAGGGGTCCCCAGTTTATATCTAGGTTCTGGACAGAAGTCTGTCATCAACTGGGGGCGACTGTGAGCCTCTCCTCTGGCTACCATCTGCAGACCAATGGTCAGTCCGAGCAGGCCAATCAGGACTTAGAAAGGGCCCTGCGTTGCATTGCGTCAGCAGACCTGTTGACTTGGAGTTCCAAATTAGCCATGGTCAAGTATGCACATAACTCCCTTCCGGTCTTGTCTACGGGTTTATCACCCTTCCAGTGCTGTTTAGGCTACCAGCCCCCATTATTTCCCTCTCAAGAATCTGACGCCATTGTTCCATCCGCGCATGCATTTATTCAGAGATGCCTTCGGACATGGAGGCTCGCCAGACAAGCCATCACCCGGACTGGCGAAACGAACAAGGCATCGGTGGACCGTCACCGTTCTAAGCCCCCACTTTACGTTTGCAGTCAGAAGGTGTGGTTTTCTACCCAATACATTCCACTCAAACTGCCTGCACGTAAATTGGGACCTAAATTCATTGGACCGTACATCATTGATAAGGTGCTTAACCCGGTGACGGTTCGACTCAAGTTACCCCCCATGCTTAGAAGAGTTCACCCCGTGTTTCATGTGTCCAAGATAGGGATGGCGAAAACTAAAAAATTTCTTGACCGACCACCGAGCCTCATTAGCCGGTTGAAACCGGTTAACCGATTAGTTTAAAATATGGTACGCTATTTGAAATAACAGCCATTTCGAGCCGCGCCTGCAATTTCGCAACTCTGTCGCATCTCTCTGCCGCTCTGCCTCCCGCACACACACACACACACACACACACACACACACACACACACACACACACTGCCACTCACGTCACTTTTTTAAAATCCCCTACAGCGCGAAACATGAGTCCCGCAAACGCGGCGCCGAAGAGCTTGTTGTATGTAATCGTAGGACAAATGGCTCCTTAGTTTCAAATGGTTTGGGTACAAGGTGATCGCTTTGAAAATAAAGGCGTTTGTCTAGGTTAGAAGCTCATTTGAAACATTGCCACGGCTCATTTAAGAAAATGACAGCTCCGAAGAGACGCCGCTTTAGTTGAGGTAGTGCTAACCATAATAAAGAAAGATGATGATCATCATCACCTTATCGGTTACCACTGAAATGTAGATGTAATGTATTTCCAAATCTAAGCCCATCTTATGCGGAATGTTGCCTAATAGACTGCAACATGATAAAACCAATGGATAAAACAGGCACCTTCAGAATGCGTAAAAGACGCACCGGCCAAGGCAGGTCTAACTCACTGTGTGCCTTCTAATAACGGACAGGACAACTCTGTTGTATAATTATGTTGTATAAGCCCTCACCGCTTACAAAGTCAAGGGGCAGCATGTCTTTTTCAACCATTCCGCATATCTTTTGGGTAATAGTCTCTGAGCGCTGTTTGTCACATTTCCTACCTGCTAGCATAGATGACACGGTAGGTTGGCTTTGGCTACCTTTCTCACCCGAAGAGGCTTGCGGGTGTCGCGTTTTCAGGTGATACATCATAGATGATGTGCTGCTACTATATTTAAGCACTGTATCACACAAGTTGCAACTTACATCTGTCTCATTCTTTTTGGTGAAATGGTCCCACACACTACTTTTCTTTGCACGCTTCATCCTGTCGTCTGCCCTGGCTCTAACCTCGAGTGTTTTAGCCTGTTGCCTTTACTTTTCGCAAACCTTGTGAGCGCGCGAACCCAAACGCTGTGACCTCGCGCCAAATGTTTTTATTGGTTTATTAAGTACAAACAGGCGAGTTATGAAAAATTGAGTGTGAGGGATAATTTGTTCACTTAACACAAAAAGATGAGGAATGAGATGGCTAACTGTAGTAGCGTATAGTCCACTGTCTATAATAGCCTAATTTAGATATCACTTTTTTTTTTTAACCGACTACCGACAACTTTGACCGGTTAACGTTGATACGGTCAACCACCGGTCAGACGGTCATCGGTTAACATCCCTAGTCCAAGATCAAGCCGTCATTCGCTCCCCCCTCCAACCCCAGACCTCAGCCCCTCCACCTCCCAGACTCATCGTGGGGGTGCCTGCCTACATGGTACGATTGTCCCTCGATGTGAGGCGGAGGGATAGGGGTCACCAGTATCTGGTAGACTGGTAGGGCTATGGTCTGGAGGAGAGATCCTGCCATTTTCTCTTTCACGTGTTAGAGCAATCAGCGCGCTCTCGCGATGCTGTGCGCTCGTTCTGCCCGCACCTGTTTCTAGTTCCACTGCCTATTTAGTTCCTGTCTTTGTCTTCTCTCGGCGTGGGTATGTCTTTTGTGTTTTTGCCTTTTGATCGTGCTGATGTTGTTTTGCACTGTGTCCAGGATCGTCAAGCCAGGGATTAATATTATTTAGGGCTGGTTCGAATACCATTTTTTGCGCTTCGAAGCTTCGGTGGTAATCAATATCGAATATTCGAAGCTTCAGTGGGAGGGGCTAAGCATATAATAAAGGTAGAAATCTCTGTGTTGTCTGTTTGCATTTGTATTATGTCGGGAATCGTTCATCCGACTTCACGCGTCACAAATGTGTTGCTGCAGACCCAAGGGAATTCCGCTCCAATATGCTCACACAACGAGTCTAGGGCAGTGGTTTTAAAACCCTGGGTCTAGGGCGGGTTGGGTCGAGGGACTTTTTTAAGTCGAGGGACTTAAAAAATAGGTCGCCAGGATGATTTATGGAAGATGTATATGTATGTAACGAAGTTCAAGACTCTGGGAAGGATGCCGGAAACTGCAAACGTACTTTAATAACAAAATAAACATTAACAAGACGAAAGTAAACGGCAGCCGCCTCACGCCAGACTCCATCTGTGTTTGCGGTGATCAGTCAGAATCCACTCACCGCTCAAAACGCCGAATTTTTTGTTCAGTCCTGAGTTCTGCAAGCTAATTAATCCTCTCATTATAACAAAGCCTGTAGACGCGCTGAGAATGCACGCTCAGTGCCGCCAAGAGTTTTACGCGATCGTTAAAACGAAACCGAAATTAAAACGCGCACGCGCATTCAACAGCAATTTTAATACTATAGAGTGATTCCCCAATGCGCGCAAATTAGGCTATATGACATATTGCTTTATAACTGTTGCTGTGAGTTCTTTATAGGATATAGGCTGCGTGGCAGACACGTCGCGTGTTGATTTTTCTTTCTGTGCCTATGTTAACAGATTAGAGCAGCCACACTGTCTGCGGAATACACGTTTATATCAGGTGCGGTCCAACCACACCGCAACCGCGACCCCTCGACAGAATAGAAGTGAAGCAGATTTTTTCCGCAGCAGTCACGTAACAAACCTGCTCCACGTCCGCCACGCAGGCAGTGTGTCTCAGAGGCTTCAGTTGAAAACGGCATGCATCTCCGCTCACATGCACTGTTAGGCAGGCTAGACAGCTCACATTTCAATGAACAAACATATTTCTTTATATTTCAAACTTTAAAATAAATCACAACCAGGTTGCAAACTATAGTGACACTAGTATACTCTTTTCTCCGTGGCTTGCTGACAGCTCTCCCCCTCCCGTTCACTAATGGGCCATTGAAGCGCGAATGTTGAGAAAAAAAAAAAAAAAGAATATTCGAATCTCAGAATTGAAAATCGAATGCGAACCCACCGAACGAATATTCGACTATTCTAGTACAGCCCTAATATTATTCCGTGTTTGGACATTGAGGCCGGATTGGGAGCACACTGGACATTTTCAGTTTTTCTTTTTTTTCTCTCAGCCCTCTGTTCTCTGTGGATGTGTTTGCTGGGATTGCCACACCACTTTATTCACCTGACTTTTGTATTTCACTCCCTTACTGCTTTGTGTTCTGAAGTTCAGAATGAACGTTTTCTTTTTGAAATAAATTTGAGTCCTTCGATCTTTTCTAACAGTGATCCATGTTTTATTTCTCAACGACTTGCAAGTAACAACCAAATAAAAGAGGTATTAAATAACTTCCTGTCACATGAGGTGGTCAACTTCCTACCCCTACTTCCAGGAAGCATGGCAAGGACAAACCCTCCCAAAGAAAGTTAATTTTCATGTTACTAACAAGTATTTTTTGTTGACATATATATACAGGTCCTTCTCAAAAAATTAGCATATTGTGATAAAGTTCATTATTTTCTGTAATGTACTGATAAACATTAGACTTCCATATATTTTAGATTCATTACACACAACTCGAAGTAGTTCAAGCCTTTTATTGTTTTAATATTGATGATTTTGGCATACAGCTCATGAAAACCCAAAATTCCTATCTCAAAAAATTAGCATATCATGAAAAGGTTCTCTAAACGAGCTATTAACCTAATCATCTGAATCAACTAATTAACTCTAAACACCTGCAAAAGATTCCTGAGGCTTTTAAAAACTCCCAGCCTGGTTCATTACTCAAAACCGCAATCATGGGTAAGACTGCCGACCTGACTGCTGTCCAGAAGGCCATCACTGACACCCTCAAGCAAGAGGTCTGTGGGAAGGAAAAAGTGTGGCAGAAAACGCTGCACAACGAGAAGAGGTGACCGGACCCTGAGGAAGATTGTGGAGAAGGACCGATTCCAGACCTTGGGGGACCTGTGGAAGCAGTGGACTGAGTCTGGAGTAGAAACATCCAGAGCCACCGTGTACAGGCGTGTGCAGGAAATGGGCTACAGGTGCCGCATTCCCCAGGTCAAGCCACTTTTGAACCAGAAACAGCGGCAGAAGCACCTGACCTGGGCTACAGAGAAGCAGCACTGGACTGTTGCTCAGTGGTCCAAAGTACTTTTTTCAGATGAAAGCAAATTTTGCATGTCATTCGGAAATCAAGGTGCCAGAGTCTGGAGGAAGACTGGGGAGAGGGAAATGCCAAAATGCCTGAAGTCCAGTGTCAAGTACCCACAGTCAGTGATGGTCTGGGGTGCCATGTCAGCTGCTGGTGTTGGTCCACTGTGTTTTATCAAGGGCAGGGTCAATGCAGCTAGCTATCAGGAGATTTTGGAGCACTTCATGCTTCCATCTGCTGAAAAGCTTTATGGAGATGAAGATTTCATTTTTCAGCACGACCTGGCACCTGCTCACAGTGCCAAAACCACTGGTAAATGGTTTACTGACCATGGTATTACTGTGCTCAATTGGCCTGCCAACTCTCCTGACCTGAACCCCATAGAGAATCTGTGGGATATTGTGAAGAGAAAGTTGAGAGACGCAAGACCCAACACTCTGGATGAGCTTAAGGCCGCTATCGAAGCATCCTGGGCCTCCATAACACCTCAGCAGTGCCACAGGCTGATTGCCTCCATGCCACGCCGCATTGAAGCAGTCATTTCTGCAAAAGGATTCCCGACCAAGTATTGAGTGCATAACTGAACATAATTATTTGAAGGTTGACTTTTTTTGTATTAAAAATACTTTTCTTTTATTGGTCGGATGAAATAATTTTTTGAGATAGGAATTTTGGGTTTTCATGAGCTGTATGCCAAAATCATCAAAATTAAAACAAAAAAGGCTTGAACTACTTCAGTTGTGTGTAATGAATCTAAAATATATGAAAGTCTAATGTTTATCAGTACATTACAGAAAATAATGAACTTTATCACAATATGCTAATTTTTTGAGAAGGACCTGTATATTATTTACATTTATTTTATTTAATTTAACTTTTTGACACACAATGCCCTGTTGGGACAACTTGGCTGCACTGTGTTCTGCGCTATGTTCCACCACTTTAAGACAAATTAATTTGTTGTCTGTTGTTTTCATATTTAAGATATTATAAGCTAGATGCAGCTTTTTTGGGTTTGCATTGAATGTTCTCCGACTTTTATACGTAATAAATATGTTTATGAATAAAGATTGCAGGGGCGTAGCCATCATTTAAAAAGTGCTGGGGACAGAATGTCTAGTGTTGTACCTATTTTTTCAGTTAACCCTTGTTTAATTGCCAGATTTTATTTTTAATGATACATTTGTGTTTAAAACGTAAAAACGTAAAATTAGCACAATAATAAAAAAGCACCTTATAAAATCGTTCCTATATCAGATCGTCAAGCATGCATACTCGATTGAATTATGTAGTATTGGTAGAGCTGAACATTTCACGATGCTGTTCAGCATTATATTTATTCTTATTTTAAGGGATTTTATAACATCTTTGTTAAAATAAAAGATGTTACAAAAGAGTCATGGGAAAATACACTGAACAAGTGCACGTTTGCCCAGGCAGCTATTTTTTCCATAGCCTATAATTTCCATCAAAACCTGCTAAGCACAATGTTAAGTAACTCTGGATAGTATTGCTCTTGTTGAATACACAATTCGGATACCACATGACAACTTACGCTGCTGGACTTTTTCTTAAAAAATGAGTGAATAGTTTTTTGCCGCTTTGAATTCATTGCGACGCGACCGGTAGGGATTTTGAACAGCGCGGGTGCGCGCTTAGGGCGCGTCGTGACTGGTGACGAAGTGACGTGTGAGTGACATTACCATGGAGACGTGAACGTCATGTATAGACTATCCTGTCTCTTTGAATTTTAATCATTCTGCGTGTACATGCTGAAACCTCAAAATGTCGTGAACTTACTGTCCAATGAAAAGGCGCGGGGGACGAATTTACTTTTATAAAAAGTAATCTACGCCCCTGAAAGATCGATCTTCCCTGCTGAAAAAAAAACAGCTGAAACAGCCTTTAGCTGGTTGTCTGGTTTTAGCTAGTCATAGCTGGTCAGCAGGCTTGTTTTCTAATTAACGATATCCCACATTAACGATTTATATCCCAGAAAGAGTACCATTTTTAGCATGATAACACATTTAATAATAATTTTATACAGTAAAGCAAATAAGTGACTTACATTTTAGACATCATATTGCTTGTTTTTGCTCAATTTTGCCAAGGAAAATAGTTCCAAACACAGATTACAGCACTGTTTTGCATCTCTGAACAATGGACGGTATGTACTTATTAAATGAATCAGCGTTTTGAACGAATCGGTTGATAAAAATGATTCAGTGATTTGCTCATTAACACAGTCGGATGCTTTTTACTGAATGATTCAGCCGTTTGAATGAATTGGTTGAATCTCAGTGACTCACTCACTTGTGCCACCCACTGGCTGTTTTAACTTCACATTTCAACTCTTTTTTCATGTCTTAAATTATTTCAGATATCAGTATTCAACGTTTTATGTTAAAAAATAAACATTACGCCTATTAACGAATCTGCAACTGCCCCCCCCCATACATCTAAATCCTATTTCAGATGCAGATTCCAGAAATGTTTTCTTATGTTGGAAAGACACTATACCGGATGAAGTGCTTCTTATTCTTACCCAAAAATACAAAATGGAAGAAAGAGTTAAAACAGAACACAACTTTGCTATTTCTGAACATTTTATATATATTCATTTGCTTCTTTTCCATTTTGCATTTGCTTGTACTTTTACTTTCAATAGGCTACTTAAGTATGTTTACTATAAAACAAATACTTTTTGTACTTAAGCACAATAAATATCACATACTTTAAGACTTTTACTCAAGTAATATTCTAAACAGTGACTTCAACTTCTACCAAAGTCGTTTTCTGGTAAGATATCTGTACTTTTACTTAAGTATGACTTTCAGGTACTTTATACAATACACTGGCACTTAGTGTAAATAGCCTCTATCACTATTTACACTTAGTGCAAATAGCCGCTGCCTTTATTTTGACTTTGCACGACTTACACTACTCTCTGGAATAGTTGATTCTAATATTTCTGACATTTCTAATATTTTTTTTTTTCCTTTTGATAATAATTTTGCTATAATATATTATCGTTTTGAACTGCTTACTATTTACAATGGGTTTATTCTATGATAACAACTGGTTGCATTTAAGTCATCTCTTATTTAATCACCAGTGCGATTAAGATTATCATCTTTTTAATAAAAAATTTAACACCCACTAGTCACACATACTCCTCCATTTCTCTCTTCAGATGCACTTTTGAAATATCTAGCTATGCAGTTTCTGTGTGAATGTTGAACACAATAATTATTGGTGGAATAGGCTGTGAGGCAAGGGGCGCCAGGTAAAATCTTGCCTGTTAATCGCAGTGTGAAAAGCCCTGTGAAGGCCTTCAGAAACAGTTACTGACAGTCTATCGTGAACATGGAAACATAAACAAGGGAAGTGACAGTGTAATATAGCAGACAGTGCTATCAGCTCTCCTAACACGAATCAAGTATTCAAAAGAGACAGCTGATAAAAAAAGAATAACTTGAGGTTTTTAAAAGATGAGCGAAGGCTGAGGGGAGATTGGTTTACTTTTCAGTAAAGACGTGCAGGTTTCCGTGTTCACCACATCCTGTGACAAAGCTAGCGCAAGACTGTCTTAGTTGGTTAGAAACAACCCCTTTTGTAATACTAGTGTGTAATGATGATGATTATATAATGGACGTATGACTCATTTTAAAAGATTGCAAGATTTGTTCAGTAAAGGGCCATTGTAAATAAGAAATATGTTGTTTTGCTTAAAAACCTAATTTGATTTTAGTGACTACATACCAGTCAGAATATATTCAGCCAATAGCCTTCATCAACTACCTTTTTTCAGATCTGTGTGAGAACCACACCATGAGAACCAGTCAACCACCGTTTCCTTAGTGTGGACAATGTCAATTATAACCACTTAAAAACAGAACACTGAGTTTGTACCTTGTAATTCTGACTTTTTCTTGTCAGTGTGACTATCAGTGTGATATTTTAGGACAGTAAGATCTATATTAACTGCATGTGCTTTACTATACAGACAACTGGCTTCATTTAGAATTGATGCATGTCTAGTTTCTAGTTATGTTGTAATAGTGTTGACAAATATGTATTAGCCTAACATTTTTAACAAAAAGTTTTAACAAAAATAATTGTAGCATTTAGTTTAACAAGTTAAATACAACTTCACTTCACTTGAGAAAAAAGTGCTGTGTGGGAGGGTTTAACAGTCAGCAGTGACTGTGTTCTACTTTTTCAAGACCACAACGAGCAGCTTTCTGCTAGTGTGCCGATATGCTTTTTTAAAGTGTGGAATTTATCAAACTCACAAAATGTACAGAGGACTGCTATTTATGATTGGTATGTAATTATTTACAATGTTGATGTTAGTGTTTATAATCAGTGAAAACATTTATTTGAGTTTGGGCAACTTTTTAAACTGTATTTGAATTTGAAAATGTCTGGACAAAAGTAGAAACAATATTATTAAAACATAATTAATCTGATAACTTTGTCCCTACGATGTGAAATGATGTATTCTGAATTATTTTGTATGTTACAGTCATATGGAGTGCGACCGGATTCAACATTCAAATAACTCCGGTGAAGCATTTCACAAATGTCGATCCACTGTTTGGTCAAACCGTTATTCATTCGAAAGATGGGTTGGTTATTTATAAAAGTTTAGATAATTCTAGATATATTTTATAATTTATTTAAGATTATTATAAAGAACTTTTATTGATCTGTTTTAGTAAAATTGTCTTGATTTTTCCTATTTTAGAATTTTTGTTCCTTCCCCAAAAACTGGAAAACTTTTCAGATGCACTTTAAAGAAAGAATGCGTCACAGTGTATTCTGATGGTAAGTTTGTCTGTCTTTTATTATTCAAAATAATGTCCTCACTGATTTACACAATTCAGTTTTCACTGTAAAAGTCTTATTAAATCAATATCTCTTTTGAAGCTGAAAAACCTAAAGGCCTGAGACAGGTAGCATCAGTATCTAGCCTGCCATCAGAAGAGGAACAACGTATTATGGTAGGTATAAAGATTTTTAAATACAGAGATGTCAATTGTTTTATTCTCAACCTGATTACACGTACAAAAGGTTGAGGTATTGAAAGCTAAGCCAAACAAGAAGTAAACTGTTCATAATCAGATTAAGTCGTTTGCACAAGGCTTCGAGTCTGGCATAGCATTTTCACAGTAAAACCACAGAGAGTGTGGTTTCCCCTTCACATATGTGACAGACAGAATTGTATCAGTTCCCCTGTAGAGAACAGGAAATAGTCTTTTAGAAAATGTTGGGAAAATAGTTTGTAAAAAGTAAAACAGGAGTAGAAATGTCAGGATACAGTTATTTCTGGGGAGATGTATTTGTTTTATTTATTGGGGGCATTTGGAAATTGTTCAGGATGACGTGACTATCAGGAGGAAGTGATTGTAAGTCATAACTGTGATGTCACTCAAAACCATAGTGACAGTACTTCCTCAGAGAAAACTTAAAAAACAGTGGAAAAAACAACAAAAAACTCTAAATCAGAGTTACTGTGCCACCGTGAGTTCAAATCTGCCACAAATTCTCATTAAAATAGGAAAATAAATGAAATATTTCGATTTGTGTATTTTTTTTTCTTTTGAGATGTGTAATCAAGTTCGCATAACGTCAGTAACTGAGGATTTGAATGGAGATTGCAAACTGATGAGTTCTACTGGAAAATTCATTAAAAAACCGAATCCTGTTGCATTAGGTAAGACTGAATGATTTTATAATTGTATTTCAGATTCAAACAGATAAAATCTTAACCCTTCATTTTCAAAATCTCTTTCATCTCAGTCAACAACAGCAGCAACAGCAACAACAACAACAACAACCATTATCAAGGTAGATTGACTGGTCAAGTTGAGCCCACCTGACAGAAATAAAGTAAACTGTTGTCATAGTTTGACTGTTTTAAAGAAACTGATTTCTAATTTACATTTCCATCAATATCTACAAGATCAACGGAGGAAGCGAAGAGACATTCTGTCTATTCCTAAAGCAATACAAGAGATGACACAAATAGCAGATCCTGGGAAGTCCTTGAGTGTTTCCAATTATGCCACATTAGATGACATTCGGTCCCCAAGAGAGCTAGGTTTAATTGGAGCTGAAGGTAAGAAAGACTATATCAAACATTGCATGACATTTTCTGTTATTACACGGCGTCGTGGAATGCTCAATTCTGATTGGTCAGTCACCACATTCCAAGGTTTGATAACCGGTAAAAACTAACGCAGGCTCATCTGGGTAACTGCCTGCAGTCGGCGCTGTTCGCTTGCTGGGAACATTTTTTCTTCGTGGAAACTAGCGCGCGTTTGGCAGGCTAATAAAATATTAAAACTCAATTCAATATTACAAGTACAATTATTTAATTAATTATGTCATCCTGGTATCGCGGACTCCTTCTCTCGTTTCATAGATGCTGTCTTTTTTGGGACGATTGTTTTGTACACTGCAACGTATTATAAGATAAGAAACTGGTAAGATTTTAAAACATTTTCGTCTTTCGTCAAAATACTTATATTTAAAAAGATTATAGATTATATTGATTAGATGTCATTTTCAAAACGTTCTCCGCATATTACTAGAACGTGTCACTCAGTGATATGCACTCCCAACAAACACATTTACGTTGTGGCAACGTTACTGCCAACGTTCCATTTTTACTGTGGTAATTAACGTCGTTGTCTACGTGCTCGCGACATTGTAACAACATTGAATTGTAAGATGCGAAAGGGCTGTAGCAACGTTGTTGCGCAACATTCATCAACTTTGAGGCGACGTTTTTAGTACATGTGTTTTTTTTTAAGCCAGGTTAGAAATATTGCCTTTTCTCCGTGTTATATCAGACACGGGATAAGCATGCAATACTTTTAAGTACAGTTTAATATTAAAAATCGTTGATTAATATTGTTGTTCTTAACATAACATCTGCTTGTGTAACTTTGAAGAGTAAAAATGCATTACAAATTCATATAATCAAGCTTTATTTCATACCAAACATTACATACATACAAAGGATTTCTAAATACGTTATTAAAAGGTAGGCTATACATTTGAGGACAAAATGCAATATAGAGTATATTAAGTATGTAAATATATTAAGTCATTTATAAATGACTGTAAACTCATTTATAAACTATAGTTTAAGTATATTACATTACAAATAAAAAATCTAAAGAATCATTCTCTCTGGATTGCCCGCCCTCGCCGGGCGGGCAATCCAACGCTCTCCATTGACTTTGTATTGTGGGAAGCTGCCTTCTTGTCATTTCTAACTTATAACAAAAACAGAACAATGTCTGAAAGCTGCTATCTGACAAGGTGTACAGTAAACAAGCTAAAAAACACAGAACTACGTTTTTATAAGCTGTCGCCCCAAAAAAACTAGCTTTTAAGGACACAAAAGTAGAGCGCAACGTGCTGAGAACTACGCCCACTGGCAGGAAACTTAATCGGTTAAGTAAACATTCATTATTTTTAACTGTGTCAAATGATTATTTCACCACCCTGAGACGAGGAGATTTATTGAGAAACTAAATTTTATTAGTCTATTGCTGGAGAAGTTATCCAATTGAATGGCCCAATGTGAAATACCCTGACATCTACAACTATATGTGCCCTTAAACACTCATTTTTTGGGTCGACAGCTTATATAAACGTAGTTCTGTGTTTTTTAGCTTGTTTACTATACACCTTATCACATAGCAGCTTTTAGACATTGTTCTGTTTTTTGTTATAAGTCAGAAATGACAAGGAGGTAGCTTCCCGCAATACAAAGTCAATGAAGAGCGTTGTATCTCTATGGCTTTCTTCAGGAAGCTTTGTGTTCAAATATTTCAACTCAGATCAATGTTTAATGTCTAATAATTTACTTTTGTGGCAAGAAGCTGTGTAATAAGCAGGATAATGTACATCCAGATGGTTGTTATCACAAAAGATAAGAAATTGTTATATTTTGACAAAAAAAAAAAAAATGAAAATGAACGCAAGGAATTTTGGGAAATGTCAATTTACGGTTTAACTAACAGAAAAGATTAAATAAACAGTGTTTTATATTAAAATACAGTAACATTCATAACATTCATATAGGTGCAGTTAACACTTGAGCAAAGCATTTTACAACTAAAGTATTGAATTGAAGATAACACAAGCTTGAAATTTATTTCTGCACAGTAAATGTGCCACTACCATTAAGGTCTACACTGTCTCCTGTTACAGACCAAATGGAAAATGAAAAACTCAACAACAACAACAACAACAACAATCACTATAGAGGTGGAAGGATCAGTGAAGGTTAGTTTGTTTATAATTTAATGTCATGCCAGCTACAATGACTATGCATGGTGAAAGACAAGAAAAATAGAAAAAGCAAAATAAATAAACCATTTTTATCAAAACAAATAAAAAATAAGAGATAAACTGCAAATTAATCATATTAAGTTTATTTTCTGATAAAAACTATTTTATAGATACATTTTTCAATAAATAAATTCAGAGATATTGAAAAGCACTTCTGAAATGAAAAACATCTGTTGTTAGTGTAACTCATTTAAGGAATCGGATTGATAATTTACATCTCTGTCACAAGTTAAACGGAGGAGGAGAAGAGATGCCCAGCTGGATAGTGACACAGATGAAGATGAGGATGAAGATGGTACTAATCTTTGTTCAGTCTTTGGAGTAAAACAGCATTTATTATGTCATGCTGATGGTGTTGTACTACAGATGCATATCTCAATGTCTTTAAAAAACAATTATTTCTATACTGATGTTTCAGAACATCTTTTGTAGATGCTGGGACAGAGATTGCTTTTGTGCTGGACGGCTCTGGTAGCATTAAACGTGATGACTTTCAGAGAGCCAAAGACTTCATTTACAATGTCATATTCAATGTTTGGAACACTTGTTTCGATGCAAGTATTAACTAAACACACATTTTGACATTCTGACACATTTTAAGCATAATTTAAAAGGTATTTTATCTAAAAAAAAAACAACTTTTCTCTTCAGTGTGACTTTGCAATAGTGCAATATGGTAGTAAGATCAGGACAGAGCTCTCACTACTAGACAATAAGGACGGTCCCAGAACATTGCAAAAAGTCAAAGAAATAAAGCAAATTTACAATTTAACAAAGACCGCCTCAGCCATCCATCATGTCCTGTGAGTATACAGATTATCATGTGAAATACTAGACATTTTACACCTTAAATGTAGCATGTAGCTCTTTTGTTGGTGATATGTTAATGTCATGATCTTCTTGGTTTCACTGGTTGTTTACAGCACAGATATTTTCATCCCTGAGAATGGATCAAACATTAACTCCAGAAAAATTATCATTGTATTGTCTGATGGAGAAATTTTGGCAGACCCAATGAATCTTAATGATGTTTTGAATATGCCACAAATGAAAGGTGTCACTCGCTATTCAATAGGAGTAAGTGCCCTGTTTACTGCTTATTTCAGCAGCATTTTAGATAATAAGTCACATTTTAAAGTTTTTTAAAAGGTATGTCAATTTTTAGAGGTACAAATTACAATCATTTATTTTAATTTGTCTTGTAGATACATCTAGGTTCATGGTCTGAGTTCTGCTAAAAAACATAGTTTGCTATTGTATAGTTAATGATATTATTAAGGTTTAACCAAAATAAATCATTAAACACATTCACTTGCAACCACTGTTACCTTTAGGTTGGTGATGGCATTCTGACAAAGCCTCAAGCAATAAAAGAGATGATGGACATAGCAGATCGTGGCAAATTTTTCAATGTTTCCAATTATGCTGCATTAGATGACATTCTGTCATCACTGCAACAAAGTATAGTTGGAATTGAAGGTAAGAAAGTTTTCGTTAAACATTACGTTGTAATAGAGAAAGGCAGTTTTGTGAAGAGTTTCCATTCTAAAATATGATTGAATGAGCTGCTGTAGCCTAGATAAACAGCCATTGTAACATTAAGCCTTTCTAATAATCAGAGTGATATTGTTTTTTTACAAGTTTAGTGAACTAGACATAAATAATTGAGTATAACACTATATTGACAGTTATTTTTTCTATTTTTGGTCTGCCATCGAACATTGTTCTAAACAAAGCTTATGTAGAATCAGGCACTCTATCACTTGAAGGAATTGCTTAAGTGAATGTTTCAATGACTCCTCCATAAAGAGACAATTCTTTAGTTCCCAAATGAGCCAGTGTGTTTTATTGAATTGTTAAGTGGATGATTAATGACTCACTCGTGAAAACAAACACTTGTTGCCATCTACTGGTTTTTCATGCAGTCATCTGACCACTTTGTGTCTCAGGCACTCAGCAAGGTGCAGGATTTCAGTTCCAGCTTTCTGAAGCTGGATTCAGCTCCCATCTAATGGAGGGCGTAAGTAGGGTTTTTGGTTTCTGATATCTTTTATTTGACAAACTAATCTTTGTTTCAAACACTATTAAGAATGTGTGGATGTTAGCAACAGCCTTTCCCAAGATGATTAATTGATACACTAATAACATTCATTTGTTTTCGTTTTCTGTGTAGAATTCTTATCTTTTTGGAGCAGTTGGAGCCTATGACTGGAGTGGTGGAGTCATTCTTCAGTCTGATAAAACCGTAAAATTCTTGAATGACTCTAATAATGGACCCAAATTTTCATATTTAGGTGAGTGATGGTTGGAGACCAAAAAAGTCAAAGAAAAGAAAATGTAAACATCTTGAAAGGAAACTGATATTTCCAACTGACACACTACAGCAAAAGACATAAATAACTGACTTAAAACCATTTTTTGTTGGTGAAAATACTGGTATATATATTGAAAGTCATCTCAGTATAATTTTTGTTGAATCTCCTTCCTGATAACAGGTTATAGTGTCACTTCTACTAAAGTAAATCCCAGTAAAACACTGTACATATCTGGTGCACCACGGTATAACTTGACTGGTGGAGTATTTATTTTTGACGACTCTGAAAAGTATGTGCTCCAGGGAGATCAGGTATTTGTAGTTAGTAATATAGTATTTATATTAACACACCAGACTGTTTTAAAGGGGTCATCGGATGCCCATTTTCCAAATGTTGATGTGATTCTTTAGGGTCTTAATGAAAAGTCTATAATATACTTTGGTTAAACATTCTCGATAGTAGTGTAAAAAATACACCCTTTTAACTGGTCAAAATCAGCTCTGCAAAAAATAAACTGGTTCTACTGCATGTTCCTTTAAATGCAAATGAGCTCTGTTCACTCCGCCCATCTCTGAGCCTCTGTTTACTTTAGCGCATTTAGCCACGTTTAACTGTGAAACTTGCTAACTAGCATGATTCACTAGCAGATTCATAAATATATATATATATATATATATATATACACTCACTTCTGCTGTAAGTGAAGCTGGATCACAGATGTTTTGTGTGAACAAAGACCCATTTATGTAGATTGGGAGGCACATTCCATTCACAAACAAGTCATCCACTGCGTCTTCAGTGGCTCAGGTGTTGGGAGCAAATGAGGACTGTTCAATATTACAACCAAAAAAAAGAACACCTCAATCGCTTCCCAGTCAACAATTTGACCTCACAATAAGCTCATTCCTTACTCAGACTGTGAGGATCACAGTATGAGGATCTTTTGAGCTCACAATAAGCTCATTCCTTACTCGTACTGTGAGGATCACAGTATGAGGATCATTTGATGTCACTGTGATCATCGCATGACCTCACGTGTTGACTGGGTTAGGAGCCATTCTTGTCTACGTCACTGTTCCAGCATCGAGACAATGGCGATCTGACTGTTACAGCTCATTCAGGGTGGGTCTAAGATAAGACAGCCATGTTAATCAATCTATCTTGGGAGCGGCCTCTGTCAGTGTTACATCACAATGACAAGAAGCTGAGAATAGCTTGATTTGACAAAGGGGAAATAATTTTTTCGGATTAAATAAAAACCACTGGGTGGATTTTTAGCATTATAGGGTAGATGTGTACACGCACTGCCAATACACATTGCAACATGCAGAAGTGAACTTTGCATCCGATGACCCCTTTAATGTTTGGGCAAAGTCATTTTTTAAGACTAGACCGTTTTTGATCACCAGTTTCCACCAAAATTAAGTCATGTATAATTGTCATAGGTTGGATCTTACTTTGGATCAGTTCTTTGTGCCTTGGACAATAAGGATGGATATACAGATTATCTATTAGTTGGAGCCCCACATTTCCATCGAAGTGGAGAAGAAGGCAAAGTGCTAGTGTACAGATTGAATCAGGTAAGACCATACTCTCCTTTCAGGTCTTGGATACATGTGGACAGCAGTGTGTAGTGGTGTTCTGAAATGAGGAGGCAAAGTCCTTTTTTTAATCAAATATAAATTCAAGTCCCAGTCACATTTTCGTGCATTTTACATTTATTTCAAAATAATAACTCAAAGCAGTAACTTTTTAAACAATATATATTATTTGTGAACTTACATTCAGCTATTTTTTAAAATATATTTTTAACTAAATTAGAATTATTCAAATCATCAGTCATCAAAGCTTGGTAAATATTGGTCACAGAGAGAGATTTATTTAAAATTTCACCAAGATAATCACTCACTAAAACCTCCCACAGATCGTGTTTTCAGGCAGTGTCTTATTTTGATGTAACAAAGTGTTTATATATAATAGTGTGAGTTGATTACTTACTTTTTTTTTTAAAGTCTTTTCATTAACGCCATTATATTGTTCATTCAGACTCATTTGCTAATGCGGAATGTGCACAAACTCAAGAGGTGGGATTTATTGCATGAACCAATCATAGCCGAACATGACCAGTCATATCCAATCATATGGCGATGAAGCAATTGCCTCTTCTCATGTGACTTTCCCCCATTCATTCTCACTTATCCCCCAAAAATCTCACCACATACTTTAGAACGTTTTTAATCTGTTGAAACTCAATGAGCTCAGGGTAGGTGAGAGAGACGTGGACTCCCGCTGTAACTTTACCTGATAGTGTCTCTGTTCAAGTTTTTAAAGGATTTATACACTTTTTAATGTTAGATATTTTTGAATATTTTTAATATGTTTACTACAAAATGTTTCTCATCCAATATTTTAAGGATACACTGCCTCCATTGCCTCCTTTGAGGAATTGCCCCTGGCGGACAGTGGTTTAACATGATTTGTATCTCATGGGGTTATTTTTAAATCTTTCCAAAGCAGGACAGGTTTGAGAGTGTGCTCATGGAGCTGCAGGGTGATGGAGAACAGACCTTTGCGAGGTTTGGTGCAGCTATTGCCTCGATTGGCGATATTGATGGGAACAAGTTCACTGATGTAGCAATCGGTGCTCCTCTGGAAACAGATTCCTCTGGAAGTATTTACATTTACAGTGGATTCAAAGATGGGCTTCGGTTTTCACAAGTGGGTTGAAGCATATAATCTTTACATCTTCACATTTTTAACTTCATCAAATGTGTAAACTATATTTGGATATTTTCTTTTTAATAATTTTGTTGGGATGTTTACATGGTTTGAGCAAGACAATATATGTATGTATATACCTATTTTACTTCATTACCATTTAGCCCAATATTATGGATAATTATGACCTTTTCTTACATAGACACAGAATATAGCTCATTGTTGCTTTGATTTTAAAAATTAAAGGGCTATTTTTAGGGATGTAACTATATCAAAATCTCCCGATACGATAATATTAAATTTACGAAAATATTTATTTTTTTAAGTGAATTTCTTGTATCTATCTAATGCACTTTAAGAGTTTAAAATTAAGAGCTTCAACTCATGTTCCTAAGAAAATTTAAGTTAGAAAAAAACTCAACCCTCTTTTTATTTTTGGTATACTGCCTCAGTTTAAATACATTCACTCTGGTGTTTAAAAGCCAAACAAATTAGAATATAACAATAATAATAACAATTCTATATTGTTATATAGAGGAATATAGGGTAAGTTTCCTGAGGACATTTAAATTTGACATCTCACGTCACGTCTTCACAGCTTATGACAAAGACAACATTAAATAACACAGTACAGTAAATTAATCAGTTCCTCTTTTCAAACCATTTGAGCTGAGGTCCTTAGAGACTTTGCAGACATGCAGATGCCAGGACTGGCATCTTTGCACCTCTCAGTTGCAAGGAAAATACATATACACTTTTATGGAAAGATTTTGGGGAATTCCATCTTTCGGAAACCATATGTCTGAATAAATATGCTATTGTCCAAACCTTAGACTACTTGGCATAAAAATCAGTTGTAGTAAATGAATAGACATAATACAACAAAGATGATTACGTGTAAATAATATCAATAACATTATATTCTTTATATAAATATGTTAGAAACTGCTAACTTTCAGCAAATTTTTTTGCACTCACTACAAATCTAGTGAAATGCTGTAAACATCTGCTGTGAAAATAAAGCATAACTGGGGCAGTTGCATTCACCATTAAACTCACAGCACATGCAATAAACAAGTTCACTGCATTCACTGTGAACTGAGCCGTTCTGAGGCACGGAAAACACCAGATCACAAGCTGATCACCTGAATGGAGTGCGTGCTTCACTTTAAAAATGTACAGCTGAAAGGATTAAGCCATATTGTGTGTTTGGTTTTACTTCGTTTGACAAATTCTGTGCCCAAAACAATTTAAAGACCTTTTATTTTAGAATATTGAAAAGAACTAAATTTTTGCCCAGAAGACCTATATCATTTCATATTATCTAACCTTGATAATATCAAGACAGTTTTGGTATTACGATACCACGATACTTACATCCCTAAAGATAGTTGCTTTAAAGCTTTGCCCTCTCTGTTTGATTGAAGTGTTTTAATATAATTTCCTCCCTAGAAAATTTCACCCTCAGATTTTGGAATGAAACTTGCACACTTTGGTCAGTCAGTAAGCAGTGCACCTGCTATGGCTATGGCATCAAATAAAGGCGCCATTGCTGTTGGAAGTCAAGGGGGAGTGTTGGTTTTTGAGTGAGTACAAAAGATTTTGTTAGATTTGTGACAAAGAAGTGACAAACATTTTTTTAAATGTATATTATACTTAAGTGTACTGTCTGATTCCTTGAATGTTGTTTAATGTCTATGCTGTTTTTTACAGGACTATCCCTGTCCTGGTTATCAAACCATCTATAACAATTAAACCGGACATCATCCCTCTTGATCAACAGATGAATGAAATTTCCAGCAAGTTTGACATAATGTTTTCTGTATGCTTCGGTGTGTCTAAAGGAAAATCTGAAAGTAAGTGGTCTGCATTCAGTGAGGTTTTTTGATTCAAAACAATACATATGATTATTTAACCACATTTCACTTACTGTCATATTAAGGTGATCTTCCTATTAAGTACCAAATTGACTTGGATTCTGGTGTAAACAAAAAGCGTCTCACTGTTGACGGCAGCCATTCTTTAACAAACAGCTTCACCTTGAAACCAGATACAGAGTGCATTCCTAGTATCAAGCTAAAATATTTGGTACGTTGATTCTTTGTTTGGTTCTTTTTCCGACCCTACTCATTACAAGTGAACAGCAAATAATTTATTGTAAAAATGATTTGACAGCTATGTCTCTTTCTGTATGACATTGACTAGGAAGAACTGTGTCTTTCTTTCAGGGCTGTTTTGACTGTTTCTCACCTATTAAAGTCAAGCTGAATTTTTCATTGGATCTCAGCCCAAATGAAGCCGCTGTACGAATTCTTGATGCGTTTACTCCAACAGAGGTTATAAAGGAGGTAAAATATTTTTAAGCATAAAGATTTTACAGTATAGTCATCTTTTACCTTTTATTTACTACCGTTGGGTGTTGGTGAGATTTTTACTTTTGGACAACTTAATGCATCATTGCTGAATAAAATGTCATTTTTTTTAAAGTGCCCCTATTATGCAAAGTTCATATTTTGATTTTGGGAGTCCCCAACAACAGGTTGAAATGTATACAAGGTGAAAAAATACTTTCATTGTCTTATAATATGCAATTTTGTTTTACCTTATTTGATCAAAGACTTCCAAACAGTTCGCTCAACAATTCATATTTTCTAACCCCTCCTTTGTGTGATGCTAATCTGCGGTGATTGGTCCGATGACCCAGTCTGTTGTGATTGGTTCACTGTGTACAGCGCATGTCAGAAGCGGAACATGCAGATATTGCTGTTAGCCAGTTAGCCAGAGACGTACAAACTGCGCACAACACACAACTAAATACGTATTTTCCATGCAACAAAGTACATGAGAGCAACAATTTTTAAAGAATTACTCCACTTTCAATATAAAAATGTCCTGATAATTTACTCTCAAAGCTCAAAGGGCTTTTTTTTTACCACAAATGCTCCTCTCGTCTAGCTCTGTAATGCGCAGTTAGGTTAGAGTGTGTCAAAAAACTCCCATCTCATTTTCTCCTACAACTTCAAAATTGTCTTCCAACGTTGTTTACTTTGCAGGATGTTTTCATTCACTTAGAGCTGTGTTACACACTGCATGAAATTATTTTCAAAAATCCATAAAAGGGGCACTTTAAATCTTATCCAGCATTTAGTAATTTTACATATTGTGAAATGTTTCATTTAATGACTTCAAATTTAATTTTAAACTTTTTTAAAATGATCGTACAGTGAGGGATAGAATGATTTGATCCACTGCTGATTTTGTACATTTGCCAACAGACAAAGAAATTATCAGTCTATAATTTTAATGGTAGGTTTATGTGAACAGTGACAGAGAGAATAACAACAAAAAAATCTGAAAAAAAAAAACACATTTCAAAAATAGTTATCAATTAATTTGCATTTTAATGAGTGAAATAAGGATTTGATCCCCTATCAGTTAGCAAGATTTCTGACTCCCAGGTGCATTTGCACAGGTAACAAGATGAGATTAGGAGCACTCTCTTAAAGGGGGTGCTCCTAATCTCAGTTTGTTACCTGTGTAAAATACACCTGTCCACAAAAGCAATCAGTCAGATTCCAAACTCTCCACCTTGACCAAGACCAAAGAGCTGTCCAAAGATGTCAGGGACAAGACTGTAGACCTAAAGAAGGCTGGAATGGGCCAAAAGACCATCAGCAAGCAGCTTGGTGAGAAGGTGAACAACAGTAGGTGCGAATATTCACAAATGGAAGAAACACAATAACTGTCAATCTCCCTTGGTCGGGGCTCATTGCAAGATCTCACTTCAGTAATCATTAGTTTCAGTGAACATGAGAACGGTGAGGAATCAGCCCAGAACTACACGGGAGGATCTTGTCAATGATCTCAAGGCGGCTGGAACCATAGTCACCAAGAAAATAATTGGTAACACACTACGCCGTGAAGAACTGAAATCCTGCAGCGCCCGTAAGGTTCCCTGTTCAATAACACACATGTACAGGCCCGTCTGAAGTTTGCCAATGAACTTCTGAATGATTCAGAGGAGAACTGAAAGTGTTGTGGTCAGATGAGACCAAAATCAAGCTCTTTGGCATCAGCTCAACTCACCGTGTTTGGAGGAGGTGGAATGCTGCCTATGACCCCAAGAACACCATCCCCAACGTCAAACATGGAGGTGGAAACATTATGCTTTTGTCGTGTTTTTCTGCTAAGGGGAGAGGACAACTGCACCGCATCAAAGGGACGATGGACGGGGGCCATGTATCATCAAATCTTGAGTAAGAACCTCCTTCCCTCAGTCAGGGCATTGAAAATGGGTCGTGAATGGGTATTCCAGCACGACAATGACCCAAAACACACGGCCAAGGCTGCAAAGGAGTGGCTCAAGAAGAAACACATTAAGGTCCTGGAGTGGCCTAGCTGTCTCCAGATCTTAATCCCATAGAAAATCTGTGGAGGGAGCTGAAGGTTTGAGTTGCCAAAGTCAGCCTTGAAACCTTAAAGACTTGGAGAGGATCTGCAAAATGGAGTGGGACAAAATCCCTCCTGAGATGTGTCTGACCTCTGTGATTGCCAACAAGGGTTTTGCCACTAAGTACCAAGTCATGTTTTGCGAAGGGGTCAAATACTTATTTCACTCATTAAAATGCAAATCAGTTTACTTTTTTGAAATGCGGTTTTCTGGATTTTTTTGTTTTTATTTTTTATTCTGTCTCTCACTGTTCAAATAAACCTACTATTAAACTTATAGACTGATCATTTCTTAGTCAGTGGGCAAACGTACAAAATTAGCAAGGGATCAAATAATGTTTTACCTCACTGTATCATAAAATTACCATCTTTTTGTCTTTTTTAGATTTCCTTTGAAAAGGATTGCACGGCTGCAAATTGTAAACCAGAAATTACATTATCTGATTCAGAAATTAGGTATGTATCGATGAAATGTACTCAATTTGGGGGCCCTTGCTACATCTATTTAAATAAATCTAAAAATATAGTTCTGTGTTTTGTAACTAAAATATTTTTATTATATACAGTGGAACTTTGATTGTAATCGGAGAAACTCAAAGCTTGAATCTCAACATCAATCTTATAAACACTAAAGACCCATCCTACATGACCACCCTAACTTTGACCTTCCCCAGCATACTCAGTCAGAGGGTAAAAAAATATGACCTCATCTTCAAAAGCCTATTACATCTGCTGATACATTTAGTAGATACATGAAAACCTGGTTTGGTGTCTCATTTACAGAAAATAGAAGGTGCCACCTGTCCCGTGAAGAATGACAATCAGATACAGTGTAATCTTCATCACCCTATTTTCAAAAGAGGCTCACAGGTATGAGTCAGTCACACGTCTTTGAAACATTAGAATCCTGACCTCATTTGCACATAATTTTTCAGTAATGAAAAGTTTTTTTAATCTTTCAGAGCAACCTTTTCATCTCATGGCAGCTCAACGACGTCAAATCTGAGTTGAATAGTTCTATGATTATTGCTAATCTAACCAGGTTTGTGAGCTCCTTTTCTAAACATTTTATACAATTTAAAAATATATAGTAAAATAGTACTTTCCTGTAAAATGTGCTCCAATAATCTTTTTATTAAACGTGACACTGGACCACAAAACCAGTCATAAGTAGCAATAGCCAAAATCAAATTGTATGGGATTTTTCTTTTATGCCAAAAATCATTAGGATATTAAGTAATGATCATGTTCCATGAAGATATTTTGTAAATTTACTTGCATAAATATATCAAAACTTAATTTTTGGTTAGTAATATGCATTGCTAAGAACTTTATTTGAACAACTTTAAAGCCGATTTTCTCAATATTTAGATTTTTTTTACACCCACATTTTTAAATATTTCTTAGCCAAATATTGTCCTAACAAACCATACATCAATGGAAAGCTTATTTATTCAGCTTTCAGATGACACATAAATCTCAATTTAAAAAAAAATGACTTATGACTGGTTTTGTGGTCCAGGGTCACCAATAAATTTTACAGTTCATTTTTAAACATTTTCTCTGGTTTTAGTCAAAATCGTGGCTCTGAAATTCTGGACTCTAAAATATATCCCTTTGTTGTGAAGCATTCCCTACCAATCCAGCTAACTGGGTAGGTGAACAAACAACCTGATATGCATTTCACATGAAACCTCTTGATTTTGTAATATTTAAGCATATTTATGATTATTATTATCATTATTTGTTGCTCAACAATAGCTCAGCCATCCCAAACAGACTCCGTATTGAAGAGGGGAAAGAAGGAGAGACTCAGAAGTTTACGTTTTCATTTCAGGTACAGAAAGATCTAATCACACAAAATAATCAACTAAATCTGATTTTTATATTTGCATTACACATTAAATATTGTATTCTGATTTAGTTTGCAGGTGAAAATAAGTATGGCGCTGCAATCAATGTAGTTGTAAACATAACAAAGGACACCTTCAAAACTGATTTGGAGATCATTAGTGTCAAACCACAAGAGGTATCACATGAATTGCAATATATTTGATAAACAGTGTGAAAGCTTTCAAACTAATATTTATTGCTCCTTTCATACTAGGAGTGTGTTACTCCAAAAAATACCAAAGTGGAGGTAAGATACTCCCCTGAACCAATGCCCATGCTTTCAAAATAAACATAGTTTGAATATAAAATATATTTTATATTTTTGTTGACATAGGAATACTATACCATCACTTGTACTATAACAGAGCTGAAGGAAATCGTCATTGAAGCCAAAGTTTTTATACATGATATTCAGGTATAGTGATATAGTGATATAGTTCAGGTATTCTGATAATCATTTGCATCAATGAACTGTTTATCCAATAATTATTTTCAAACTGATAGGACAAATCAGACAGGATCACTGCTACTGGAACATACAGCTTTGATAATACGGTCTATAATGCGAAGGATACTTCTGGGACAATTCCGGTGAGTGTCAGCCCGTTCAAGCATGCAAACATGTTATCACGTATTAAGTTACTGATGGGTTTAATCAGGCCATGCAGGTTGAGGTGATAATTTCGAAGCTGCACGTGACGGCATCCAAAGGTCCCATCATCGGAGGATCCATAGGAGGATTTCTGCTCCTTATCATCATTATTATCATTCTCATTAAGGTAACACAAACACTTCTTCTTTGTCTCTAAACTTGCACTGATAATGAAGTTACTTAGTTGGTATAGGGAGGTTATGTCAAGCACATTGCGTTGTGGGAACCAGTAAATTTTGGTGAATACAGTTGCGTACATATGCTTAAACTAAAAGGTTCTTTGCTATTTCAAACATACAATGCCTTGCAAAAGTATTCATACCGCTTCATTTTTTTCACATTTTGTTATGTTGCAGCCTTGTTAAATTGCTTTATATTTTTTTTCCACATCAATCTACATTCCATACACCATAACGACAAAGCAAAAAAAAGGATTTGTGACAACTTTGCAAAGTTATTCAAATAAAAAAAACTGAAATTAGTACATTGCATAAGTATTGACTTAGCTGAAGCACTTTTACAGCCTAGAGTCTTTTTTATGTAAGATGCGACAAGCTTTGCACATCTGCATTTGGCAATTACTTGCCATTCTTCGCCTCACTTCTTCACCTCTCAAGCTCTGTCAGCTTGGATGGGGTCTGGCAGACACTTTCAGGTTTCTCTAGAAATGCTTGATTGGGTTTAAGCTAATGCTGTCAAATGATTAATTGTGATTAATCACATCCAAAATAAAAGTTTATAGTTACATACTATATGTCTGTGTGCTGTGTATTTTGTATCTAAAATATTTATATTTATAATCTAAACTGTATACAGGTGTAAGTGTATATACATATAAATATTTTTTTAAATAAATACATGTATGTGTGCATATTTATATGTACATATAGTATGTAAACACAAACTTTTATTATGGATGCGATTAAGTGCGATTAAATTGTTTGACAGCCGTAGTTTAAGCTCTGGCTCAGGCTGGGCTACTCAAGGACATTCACAGAGTTGTCAATAATCCACTCTTGCTGTGTGCTTAAGGTCATTGTCCTATAGGAATGTAAACCTTCTGCCCAATCTGTGGTTCTGAATGCTCTGGATTGGGTTTTTTATTAAGACTGTCTCACTATTTTGGTGCATTGATCTTTCCCTCTACTCTGTCCCTCAGTCCCTGGAGCTTAACTAGAGTGACCATCAGGTTCTTGGTCACCAGTCTAACCAAAGAGCCTTTCTAGAGGAGGCCAGCTCTAGAAAGGATCCTAGTTTTTCCAATCTTCATCCATTATGGATAACTGAGGCTACATGCTTCTGTGAACCTTCAATGCAACAGTGTTTTTCTGAACCCTTTCTCAGATGTGTGCCTTGTCACAATCCTGTCTCTGAGCTCAGGGCTTAGTTCTTACTCTAAGCATTTTCAGTTGTTAGAAATTTGAGTTGAGCTGTTAGAGAGGTGTGTTCACAGCAAAAAAAATGCTTTTCTTACTTAGATTTTGTCTTGTTTCCAGCCAAAATATCTAAAAATTCTTAAATCAAAAAGGATTTTCTAGACAAGCAAAAACTGCCGTCAGAAAAAAGTCATCACAATTAAAATTAAAATGAGTTTTTGCTTAAAACAAGCAAAATAATCTGCCAATGGGGTAAGCAAAATAATCTAATCTAAAAGAAAACTAGAAGAATCCTTCTTAAGATTTTTTAGATATTCTGGAAACAAGACTAAAAATCTAAGTAAGAAAATCATTTTTTGCAGTGTCTTTCCAAATCATACTCATTCAGTTGAATTTGCCACAGGTCAAAGAGATAGTTTACTCAAAAATGAAAATTTGATGTTATCTGCTTACCCCCAGGGCATCCAAGATGTAGGTGACTTTGTTTCTTCAGTAGAACACAAACAAAGATTTTTAACTCAAACCGTTGCAGTCTGTCAGTCATATAATGGCCACCAAATCTTTCAGAGTAAAAAAACATACACAGACAAAACCAAATTAAACCCTGCGGCTCGTGACGATACACTGATGTCCTAAGACACAAAACATTTGGTTTCGGTTGTTTTAGGACATCAGTGTATCATCACAAGCCGCAGGCTTTAATTTGTTTTTGTCTGTGTATGTTCGTGTTCTACTAAAGAAACAAAGTCACCCACATATTAGATGTGCTGGGGGTAAGCAGATAAACATAAAATTTTCATTTTTGGGTGAACTTTCCCTTTAACTCTACTCAAAATGTAGTAACATCTAGAAGCAATATGAATGCTCCTGAGCTAAATTTCAAGTTTCCCAGAAAAGGGTATGAATACTTATGCAATGGAATCATTTAAAAATATATATGTTAAATATGCAGAATTGTTACAACCCTGTTTTTTTGGCTTTGTCATTATGATGTATGAAGTGTAGATTGATGTGGGGGAAAAGGTATTTAAAGCAGTTTAACATGAGGCTGCAACATAAAACGTGAAAAAAAAAATATTTTCACAAAGCACTGTATCTATGCATGCACTGACCTTGTGATTTCATTTTCAGTGTGGCTTTTTCCGTCGCCGCCGTAAATTGGACCAAACACAGAGTGAAAGCTGAAAACCTGCACAGCCATATACTACTATATATCTTGCTTATGTTTATGTCAAAAAAAATACGTATTGTGTGTAAAATGAATGTTATAATCTTGTTTTTATTATCAATGTAATATTAAGAAGAAGCTTTTTAATAATTGATTGTATTTAATATTGTATATACAGCAAAAATTTAAGACAAAATCTGTATCTGAATACATCTAAAACCTAAATATTCAACAATCAAGGGACTTACAGTTAGCTTTCCTTGCATGGAAGTAATTTGCTCAAGATTTGATGAGAGGCCAAATTCCAAAAACAGAAGTTAAAGATTTTTTTTTTTTTTGGCAAGACAGATTGGTAAACCAATTTGGTTGCATGAAAAATGTATTTTGGTGGTTAGTTGGGTTACTATGGTGATTTCATAGTCTGGTCAAGGTCATGTTGACGTTGACCTGCAGTTCTGATAGGCTGAAAACTTCTGACTTGGGCTGGGAGACCAGAAGAGACATGATACTCTTCTGAAACTGGAAATAAATTATTTTAACTTGTGGTCAATTACCGCCACATGGTGTGTACACACACATACAGTCACACACATGGTCATGTGATATGATCATGCACAGAGCTCTCACATGTCTGGCTATGTTTAGTCCTGCATCTGACTACTGAATGTCACAACTTGATTTGTGAGAATTAATATCCAACCAGCATTTATTTATTTTTCTCTAGAACACTGTTGAAATTATAATATGCATAATGACACATCTAAATTCCATTTTTAAAAAAATAAATAAAAAATTCTATATCAAAGTCGCCACATTTCCACACATCTAGCATCAGTGTTGGGTGTAACGCATTACAAGTAACGCAAGTTATGTAATAATAATACTTTTTTCAAGTAACTAGTAAAGTAACGCATTACTTTTTAATTTCCAAGAAAATATCTGAGTTACTTATTCAAAAAAGTAACTCCAGTTACTTTTTGTTTCCTTTATGTATTTAATCCCCTTTTATTAACCAATGACTTTGCTGCTGACCTTTGTTGATCCAGTTCAACTGTACACTGCAAAAATACTTTTCTTACTTAGAATTTTTGTGTTGTTTCCAGCCAAAATATAAAACAACTCTTTAATCAATAAGGAAATTTTTTTTTGTTTCCAGAAAAAGCTAGTCAAAATTAAGTGAGTTTTTGCTTAGAACAAGCAAAATAATCTGCCAATGGGGTAAGCAAAAAATCTTATTTCAAATAGAAAACGAGATTATTTTGCTTACCCCATTGGCAGATTATTTTGCTTGTTTCAAGCAGAAACACTTAATTTTGACTTGTTTTCAGAAAAACAAGACAATAATTTTTACTTGTCTATAAAATTGATTTATGATTTTTTAGATATTTTGGCTGGAAACAAGACAAAAAATCTAACTAAGAAAAGCATTTTTTGCAGTGTACTAATATGCAAAACTTACTTTAGATAAACTAACATTTGTGTTTAATTTTTTCTCATTGCTTTTATATTAAAAACAAACAAGCAAGCCCTGCCCAGATTTAAGAAGTGAAAGTAACTCAAAAGTAATGTAACGCATTACTTTACATAAAAAGTAACCAAGTAAGGTAATTCGTTACTTTTTTAGGGAGTAACGCAATATTGTAATGCAACTTATAAAAGTAACTTTCCCCAACACTGCCTAGCATTTACTTCCTGAAAGGACTCATTGTGAGTTTTGTATATTTATTCACTTTATTCTTAAACATGGAAGTAAGCCTATTGGGAGACTAACAGGAAATAACGAGAAGAATAACAACATGCAGTAAATGGTAAAACTGTTTGCACTACAAACCAGTGTGTTCATTACATTAAAATAATATGGTAAGACACAACAATTTTCAATATCAAGCAGCAAAAATAGCTGGACGGGAAGCTAGACCCATAAAATTTACAATTCGCCGCACCCACTCTGACGGGAAAAAATAAGGTGGATAGCGATGACTGATTGGTCAACGAATCAATCTTTAGAGTTGGACTTTTCAATAAATCAGTTGAAACGGTCTAACCTATTCGCATACGGACGGAATCGACTCTTTTGGACAAGTCTGGTTATCTGTTTGATTCATTCACTTGACTCCTCCACACAGACTCATGTAACCGAGAGCCGTCTTTTTCGGTTCTGTCCGTCTAATAAGCCCGGAACTGAGGACGTAAATTGAATTTTATTTATGTGGTAATGTTATCTTATGTGATTTTTATGTAGGCTACTTATATTAGAAGAATTGTTTGAATGTCTCTTCCTGCGTTTATTTGATCTAAAATACAGCAAAAGCAGTAATATTGTGAAATAATTTTACTACTGAAAACTGTTTTCTAATTAAATATATTTTACTATGTAATTTATTCCTGATTTCAAAGCATCATTACTCCAGGCTTTAGTGTCACATGATCCTTCAGAAATCATTCTAATATGCTGATTTGCTACTCAGAAAACATTTATTATTATTATTATTATTATTATCAATATTTAAAACGTTAAGTACATTTTTACATTCAGGATTCTTTGATGAAAAGAATGATTTAAAGATCAGTTTTTATCTTAAAAAAACACTTGTAACATTATACATGTATATTGTTTGGAAAGAAATTCTAGAAATTAATATTTTTATTTATTAAGGATGCTTTAAATTGATCAAAAATAACGATAAAGACATTTATAATGTTACAAATGATTTCTATTTCAATGTTGTTCTGAATTTTCTATTCTTCAAAGAAACCTGAAAAATTCTACTCGGTTGTTTTTAATATAAATTTAATGTAAATGTAATGTCTTTGAGCGGCAAATCAGAATATCAGAATGATTTCTGAAGGATCATGTGACTGGAGTAATGATGCTAAAAAATTGAACTTTGAAATCAGAGGAATAAATTACATTTTAAAATATATTTAGATAGAAATCAGTCATCGTATTAAAATAGTAAAAATAATTTTACTGTTTTGCTGTCTTTTGGAACAAAGACATACAGGTTTGTTGAGCAGTAGAGACTTCTTTAAAAAAACATTACAAATCCTACTGTTCTTCTTACTGTTTTTATATGAGCCGGAGCGTATTTGCACTGAATCGATTTTAAACAAGTTCTTTGAAACGAACTGTTCGAGAGAGTCCATTGGCAGAAATAAATCGGAGATCTCATCACCAGTTCTAATATCGAACCAAATCTCGCGAGAACGGACGAGGGGATAAGTTAAGGAAACATGGCGATGTCTAATTTGTTAAAGGTAAGAGACACTTAAGCTCATTGCCTCCAAATTCTCCACAAACATTCAAAAATCCGCGTAGACGCCTATAACCTTCAAACGACTATGTTGTACCTTTGTGATTTAGCGGCTTGTTCGGACTCTTACGTTCATGTCCAGTGAGTTTATAAGAGAGTCTTGCAGTCTGTGTTTAGCTAGCTGGCTGTGAGCTAGCTGAGATTAATAAAGCTAATAATCACAATAATACTGGACTGCATTCTGACAAGTTGAAGTCATAATTCACTTCCAGTGGGTGTTGACCTTTAGTATAATGATGTTTAGAAATGTATATCATAAAAGGACATGTTCCTGATGACAGTTAGCACGCATGTTGCTAGCTTGGCCAGTGATTAAATGACACTGAGTGTAATGACTGAGCTATTGAAATATAATGTGAATATGTGCCGTTATCACTATAAGAGTTTCGTGTTGTAGTAAGCCACGAAAAGATTAACATAACATGTCACTAGTGTCAGTTATAATTTTTTTTTACTTGAAATATGGACTAAATCATTCAGGGAATATGAATTAGAGAGCAAAGATATTCCTTTTGTATAGATGATGTTTGTGTACAGGTAAATACAGTGGCTTTGTCTTAAAACCTAATGAGTTGCCTAGCTACAGTTGAGGTCAAAAGCTGGCATATGCCTTGAAGAATCTGCAAAATGTTAACTGTTTTACAAAATAAGAGGGATCATACAAAATGCATGTTACTTTTTATTTAGTACTTACCTGAAAAAAGATATTTCACATGAAAGATGTTTACATATAGTCACAAGACTAAATAATAGTTGAACTTATAAAAATGACCCTGTTCACAAGTTTACATATGGTTGATTCTTAAGGGGATATTTAGGCAAAATAAGACAAATGTACGCATCATTTGTTCAAAAGTTTACACCCCTCGCTGTTAATGCAGCATTTCTCCTTCTGGAGCATCAGTGAGCGTTTGAACCTTCTTGTAATAGTTACATAGGAGTCCCTCAGTTGTTCTCAGTGTGAAAAGATGGATCTCAAAATCATACAGTCATTGTTGGAAAAGGTTTAAATACACAAAAAGAATCTTTGGGACCAAAAAGATTTTTTTCAGGACAAACAAAGGACTTATAAACAACAAACACTAAACCGCAACAAAAAAACAGCTGTGGATCATTCAGGTAACGGCACAGTATTAAGAATCAAGGGGGTGTAAACTTTTGAACATGGTCATTTTTATAAATTGTAATATATATATATATATATATATATATATATATATATATATATATATATATAATATAATAAATGCCTTCTGTGTGAAATATATACTAAATTAAAAATAACATGCATTTTGTGTAATCCCTTTTATTTTGGTCAAATAATTTACATTTTGCAGATTCTGCAAGGAGTATGCAAACTTTTGACCTCAACTGTAGATAACATTTTGGGCATAAACTATCAGTTTGACTAAAACCTTTCTGTCTTTTGAGAATTCGCTGTTACTATCTGTCATACATACTAATACATACTATTAAATAGTAATTTATTAAAGTACACTTTTCAGATAATTGGAAATTATGGACAATAAAATATTCTGATATTCTTTTCACAAGTGATGTTTACCTTGCCTTTTAATTTTTTTTTTTCTTCATGTCACATATTTCATTTCAAAGTCTTCACTTCACTTTTAAACAACATTAAAAAAAATTGTAAACATTCTTTTTATGATTTTATATAATTTAAAGGTGATTTAAATAATTTAAAATGTATTTTTTTTTACATTTGTGTATTTATTTTTAAATGATTAAAAATTAAAAATCTCTCTAATCTTATCTAACAAAAAGAAAAAAATTATAAAATAAGTAAATAATTAAAAATTGTTTAGTTTTAATACATTTAATAAAAAAAAATCAATCCAGGACATACATAGTTCTTGGAGACATAAAAGAACAACCAGCTGCTTGCCTTCTCAAAATGCTTCTCAAAGCATTTACAGTAAGGCTTCTGATTTTCTGGGCATGTTTAGACCGAGAGGGGTCTTCCATAATGTCTGGTTCATTGTGAGTGCATTCACACTCTTGTTCTCTAACCAACTGTATTCTCTTCTATGTCCTTTTGCTTAGAACAAGGGTTCCCTCCAGTTTGAGGACAAGTGGGATCTTATGCGCCCCATTGTCCTTAAGTTGCTTCGCCAAGAGTCCGTAACTAAGCAGCAGTGGTTTGATCTTTTTTCGTAAGGCCCCTGAATTCAGATCTTTTTATATCCTACACATTAACTACAGTCTGAAATGTTCAATCTATCTTCCTATTCTCTTCCGTTCTCATAGAGATGTTCATGCAGTTTGTCTATGGGATGACAAAGGACCAGCAAAGATCCACCAGGCCCTCAAAGAGGACATCTTAGATTTTATTAAACAAGCTCAAGCGGTAAGACAGCTTCAGGGTTATGTTCAGGTTGATGTTCTTCAGTAGAACCATGTCTTATTTATGATTGTTGGTGTTTAGCGAGTGCTCAGTCACCAAGATGACACAGCGCTGCTCAAGGCTTACATCGTGGAGTGGAGGAAGTTCTTCACGCAGTGTGACATTCTGCCCAAGCCCTTCTGCCAGTTGGAAATCACCCTGATGGGCAAACAAGGCAGCAACAAGAAGTCCAATGTGGAGGACAGCATTGTTAGAAAAGTGAGTGGGATAAAAGCAAGTTTTGTGAGTGTTTTTTTTTTTTTTTTTAATGAAATGGGATTCATTGGTTTCTGTTTTCACAGCTGATGCTGGATACATGGAACGAATCTATATTCTCCAACATCAAGAATAGATTGCAGGATAGTGCAATGAAATTGGTCCATGCTGAACGGTTGGGAGAAGCCTTCGACTCGCAATTGGTCATCGGGGTCAGAGAATCATATGGTGAGATTGGAGTGAATCAGATGGATTGAGTGAGTCTTTTTGATCCTGAAAACTCTCTTACAATCTCTTTCTCAGTGAACCTGTGCTCCAATCCTGAAGATAAACTGCAGATCTACAGGGATAACTTTGAGAAAGCCTACCTAGACTCCACTGAGAGGTTCTACAGGACCCAGGCACCGTCCTACCTGCAGCAGAATGGAGTGCAAAACTACATGAAATATGTACGGCCTGCCAGACATCAGATTTTAGACTGTATATTCTTCAACCAATCATATTAGATCAGATTGCATAGCTGAGAGGAACACTCTGCATTTGCATTTGCATATATTCTCATGTCTTTGTTTACAGGCAGACGCTAAGTTAAGAGAAGAGGAGAAACGTGCACTACGATATTTAGAGACAAGGCGTGAATGTAACTCTGTACAAGCAGTGAGTATATGGTTGGCTTTTAAATAATACTACATTGTGTGTGGAAATGAGGCTAAGATCGAATTGAACAATTTTGCATAAAATAGGGCATCTATCATTAAAACATTTTTGTATTTTTACATGTTAAAGTGTTATTGTTTTCAAGTTATTCCGTATTTAATATTTAATTAAGTCTGAGTCTGAAATTATGTTTTGTTTCGTTATTTTTTTCCCCAGCTTATGGAATGTTGTGTGAATGCACTGGTAACGTCATTTAAAGAAACGATCTTGGCCGAATGTCCAGGCATGATCAAACGGAACGAGACTGACAGTGAGTATGAGACTATTTTGAAATATCATTTTAGTCGGATATTTAAAATGACCCTTTTAGGTTTTATATACACTACCATTCCAAACTAATTTTTGGTCTTTATAACTCACAATTGCGAGTTTATATCTCACAATTCTGAGAAAAAAGGTCAGAATTTCAAGATACAAACTCACAATTGCAAAAAAAAAGTCAGAATTGCGAGTTTTATCTTTATCTTTTTTTACTAAAAACATCTGTGAACAAGTAAATAAAGCTTGTAAATGGATGTATCTGTTCATTATAGGCCATGGAAAATCTCATCTTTTGTTATGTTCACGTATTAAACTGATTCACCAATTCAACTAATCAGAATACTTTATGAGACCAATTAAAAAAAACCTTTTTAGTGAATTGTTGGCCTTTTGGAAAGCATGTTCATTCACTATATGTACTCAATACTTGGTAGGTGCTCCTTTTGACTGAATTACTGCCTCAATTTGGCATTGCATGGAGGTGATCCGTCTGTGGCACTGCTGAGGTAGTATGGAAGCCCAGGTTTCTTTGACAGTGGCCTTAAGCTTATCTGCATTATTTGGTCTCTTGTTTCTCATTTTCCTCTTGACAATACCCCTTAGATTCTCTTTGGGGTTCAGGTCTGGTGAGTTTGCTGGCCAGTCAAGCACACCAAAACCATGGTCATTTAATCAACTTTTGGTGCTTTTGGCAGTGTGGGCAGGTGACAAATCCTACTGGAAAATAAAATTAGCATCTTTAATAAGCTACTCAGCAGAAGGAAGCATGAAGTGCTTTAAAATTCATTGGTAAATGGGTGCAGTGACTTTGGTTTTCAAAAAACACAGTGGACCAGAAGATGACATTGCACCTCAAATCATCACAGACTGGAAACTTAACTCTCAAGCGACTTGGGCTATGCACTTCTCCACCCTTCCTCTAGACTCTATGACCTTGGTTTCCAAATGAAATACAAAACTTGCTGTCATCTGAAAAGAGGACTTTGGACCACTGGGCAACAGTCCAGTTCCTCTTCTCCTTAACCCAGTTAAGACGCCTTTGACATTGTTTGTGGTTCAGGAGTGGCTTAACAAGAGGAATACGACAACTGTAGCCAAATTCCTTGACACGTCTGCGTGTGGTGGCTCTTGATGCCTTGGCCAGCCTCAGTCCATTCCTTGTGAAGTTCACCCAAATTCTTGAATTGATTTTGCTTGACAAGCCTCTCAAGGCTGCGGTTCTCTCGGTTGGTTGTGTATCTTTTTCTTCCACACGTTTTCTTCCGCTCAACGCTTGGATACAGCACTCTGTGAACAGCCAGCTTCTTTGGCAATGAATGTTTGTGGCTTACCCTCCTTGTGAAGGGTGTCAATGATCGTCTTCCGAACAACTGTCAGATCAGCAGTCCTTCCCATGATTGTGTAGCCTAGTGAACTAGTGAATTTGTTGAGATGGTGAATTGGTGTCTTTTTGTTAAATGTGAGGCAAAATCATCACAATTAAAAAAAACCAAAGACTTAAACTACTTCAGTCTGTGTGTGTTGAATTTAATACACAAGTTTCATAATTTGAGTTGAATTACTGAAATAAATGAACTGTTCCACAGTATTCTAATTTATTGAGATGCACCTGCATATTTCAGGGTAACCGTGCCACTCTTTATCACATCCCCGCTAAAATGTAGTGCCAGTGTGTGCGCTCATTGGCACCCCCTCCAGCTGATGGCGCCCTAGGCCCACCTATGCCTAGAAATGGTACTGGATGGCAAAGCAAAATTTTCACTGTCCATTACTCCAGTTATAAGTCTTAGTGATCCTTTAGCGAATCAGCAAATTAGAATGATTTCTAATAAAGAGAAATTTGAATATGTGTGCTGATTATTATTTATGTGGAAACTTTTGATGAATAGAAAGCTTAAAGGATCAGTTCATCCAAGTTGTTCATGTCTTTCTTTCTTAACTAATCTTTTAATCAGCCCAAGCTTTTGAACGGTAGTGTCTTTTCCACAAAGATGGATTTGCATACATACTTTGCATACTGTTTAGCTTTGTAATAAGTTTTTAAACTTCTGTGAACTCTTCTTCCACAGAGCTGCACCTCATGTTCTCTCTCATGGATAAAGTGCCCAATGGGATTGAACCCATGCTGAAAGACCTGGAGGAGCACATCATCAGTGCTGGACTAGCAGACATGGTGGCCGCTGCCGAGACCATCACAACTGTGAGCACAACATTTGTAAAATTATTACATATTTTGTGAACTTTATTATTTTTAGAGCTGGCACTTCTTATTCACATTATTAATAAAAAAAGGATCATTAATGGATTAGCTGTAATCCTGAATTTAAATTTACTGATAATTTACTCACTCACATGTCATCCAAGATGTTCATGTCTTTCTTTCCTCAGTCACAAAGGGATTAAGGTTTTTAAGGAAAACATTCCAGGATTTTTCTCCATATAGTGGACTTCAATAGGGAGCAACAGGTTGAAGGTCCAAATTGCAGTTTTAGTGCAAAAGGGCTCTACATGATCCCATCTGAGGAATTAGGATCTTATCTAGTGAAACGTTTAGTCATTTTCTAAAATAATAATAATACAAATCTGTATACTATTCAACCTCAAATGCTCATCTTGCACTAGCTCTACAATGTGCATCTTCACTTAGTTCTTCATCTGCGAACTTCGGTTTAAAAAGGTAGGGTAGGGCGAAAAACTCAATCTAATTTTCTCCTCCAACTTCAAAATAATAGACTTAATAAAAAATAATAGTGCAAAACATGCATTTGTGGTTAAAGTATATAAAAGTATAAGTATATAAAAGTATATATAATATGTTTTTTTAGACATGACCAAGCGCTTCACTAAATAAGATTCCTCGGCTGGGATCGTGTCAAGCTCTTTGAAACAGTATTAAAACTGCAATTTGGACCTTCAACCCATTGGCCACCATTAAAGTCCCCTATATGGAGAAAAAACCTGGAATGTTTTCCTCAAAAACCTTAATAGATTTTTTTTACAATTGAAATGGATACATTTTAATTCTGGAGTAAACTAATCCTTTAATGTTGATAAGATGAATATTTAACTAAATAGTCATGGTTTTACTTGATTTATTCCCCAAAAAATTGCTTTCTTCTGAAAATTGGAGGGAGCTGTGGTCTAAGTACCCTTGGTTTCTGTATCTTCACTGTCTAGGTTTGAATTTCGACTGTGCTAGAGTGAATCCTCAAATATTAGGCAACTACAATTTTGTACTTGCGTTGATGTTTGTGTTTATGTTTCTCCTCAGGACTCGGAGAAGTATGTGGAGCAGCTCCTGACTCTGTTCAATCGATTTAGTAAATTAGTAAAGGAAGCGTTCCAGGATGATCCTCGGTTCCTGACAGCCAGAGACAAAGTGAGCATGCTGCCCTATCCATATTCATTCTCACTTTCTTACAGTTGGTCTCAGTAAGTAGCCTGCATGACTAGATCACACCGCAGATGGATACCAGAGATCTGTGATGACACAGGAATACAATGGAAGGTTATATAACAAAAACTAACTCCATTTGAAAATGAATCGAATTATTATTTAGAATGCATGAAGAATATCTCGCATACCTTTTAAAGGATGCTTTATAGTTTTTCATTTCCCCACAGGCGTACAAAGCAGTTGTGAATGATGCCACAATATTTAAGTTGGAGCTGCCAATGAAACAGAAGGGGTGAGTAATGCCTGCCTTCTGGGCTTCTGTTTACAGTTCATTTAAGTGACATGCACAAAAGGCACAAAATAACCTTCTTTCAACTTAAAGGGATAGTTCACCCAAAAAAGAAAATTCTGTCATTAATTACTCACCCTCATGTCATTCTAAACCTGTAAGACCTTCGTTCATCTTCAGAACACAAATTAAGATATTTTGGATTAAATCCAAGAGCTTTCTGACCCTGCATAGACAGCAACTGAATTTTAAATAATAATTGTAGTATTTTTGGGTGTTTTTTGGCTATATGGTTTGTCATGTCTATATGGTTTCATCATTCATTTAATTTTTATTTCAGTTTTAAATATTTTACACCACAATACACTAATTTGAAAGGAGATATATTGCTGTGGCAGCTGGCTGAAATAAAATAAGTGCAAGTTGTTTTTTTATATTTTATTGCATCAGTTGTTTTGATGATTCTAAACGCAGAGTGGGCCTAAAAACACAACCAGAGTCAAAGTGTCCAGAGCTGCTCGCTAACTATTGTGACATGCTGCTACGAAAGACACCACTCAGCAAAAAGCTGACCTCAGAGGAGATCGAGCTCAAACTGAAGGAAGTGGTGAGGGGTTGTTGTAAATAGTCACATGTTGTTGAGTGCTTGTGTTATGAAATATAAATACTACTGTTTTTTCCCCTGTAGCTACTTGTGCTAAAATACGTCCAGAATAAGGATGTTTTCATGAGGTACCACAAAGCCCACCTGACCAGGCGTTTGATCCTGGACATCTCAGCGGACAGTGAGATTGAGGAGAACATGGTCGAGTGGCTCAGGGTAAGAATAAAAGACAAATGTGACCCTGGACCACAAAACCAGTAATACGGATACATTTTTTCTAATTGAGATTTATACATCATCTGAAGCTGAATAAGCTTTCCATTGATGTATGGTTTGTTTAGGATAGGACAATATTTGGCCAAGATACAATTTGCAAATGTGGAATCTGAGTGTGCAAAAAAATCTAAATATTGAGAAAGTTGTCCAAATTAAGTTCTTTGCAATGCATATTACTATTCAAAAATTAAGTTTTGATATCTTTATGATAGGAAATTTACAAAATATCTTCATGGAACATGATTTTTGGCATAAAAGTAAAAGATCATTTTGACCCACACAGTGTATTTTTGGCTATTGCTACAAATATAGCCATGCTACTTAAGACTGGTTTTGTGGTCCAGGGTCACAAATAAGAGTGAATGAAATTCAACTTGAGTGATTTATACTCTAATGGCTCACTGTTTGCTTAAATCTGGCATGTTTCAGGAAGTTGGGATGCCTGCTGACTATGTGAACAAGCTAGCTAGAATGTTCCAGGACATCAAAGTGTCCGAAGATCTTAACCAGGTTTTCAAGGAAATGCACAAACACAACAAGCTGGCATTACCAGGTGACTTACAAGCTGATTTCTCTCTTTATATATGCATATACACTACCTTTTAAAGAGTTTGAAAGAAATTGATATTTAAATTCAGCAGGGATGCATTAAATGTAGCAAAAGTGGTCTCTTTCACACCCTTTCTATTACCCAGCTGACTCTGTGAACATAAAGATCTTGAATGCTGGAGCATGGTCACGCAGCTCAGAGAAGGTGTTTGTCTCTCTGCCCACTGAGCTGGAAGACCTCATTCCTGAGGTGGAGGACTTCTACAAGAAGAACCACAGTGGCCGCAAACTCCACTGGCACCACCTCATGTCTAATGGCATTGTGGGTTTATTTTATTTTAATTTGTAGTAACTGTAAATGTTTGCCACTTGTAGCTAATCAGTCTGTGTGCACTCCACTAGATCACTTTCAAGAATGAAGTAGGGCAGTACGACCTGGAGGTCACGACCTTTCAGCTGGCTGTACTTTTTGCCTGGAACCAAAGACCACGGGAGAAGATCAGCTTTGAGAATCTGAAACTTGCCACTGAGCTGCCTGATGCTGAACTGAGACGAACTCTCTGGGTAAGATCATGACTGGAGTGTCAACACTAAAGGCCTGTATGTCATATTTATTTGGGATAGTTCACTCAATAATGAAAATTCTGTCAATAATTACTCACCCTTGTGTCGTTCCAAACCCGTAAGACCTTCATTCTTTATTGGAACACGAATTAAGAATTAAGAACTCAAATTAATTTTTGATCTGCATAGACAGCAAGGGTCCTACCACATTCAAGTCAAAGAAAGGCACCAAGGACATCGACAAAATAGTCCATGTGACATCAGTTGTTCCACTGTAATTTTATAAAGCTATGAGAATACTTTTTGTGCACAAAGAAAACAAAAATAACAAATTTATTCAACAATTATTTTCCCCAGAGTTACTATCACAATTATCAAGAGTACCACAACACATTTAGATATTTACCGTATGTCTGCTGTACTTGTACTACTTGCTGACAAAGCTGCTTGTTTTAAAACTTTAAAGAGAAACTGGGAGCATTGATATATTAAACTAATTCACCACATCATTCGTTTAAATTTTTTTTTAGAACTTTTAGAAGTTTAAAGAACTGTTTTTTTTTTATATTAATAACTTTAATATATTAACAATAATATATTCATTTAAATACTTTAAATCATACTGTGACCCCATAGGAAGTTTCTGAAGCCCACTGGTCTAACTTGAACTAAGAATGCATCAATATAAAAATTCTGGCAGATACTGATTAGCCGATAATTAGTTTTATGATCGATAACTGCTAAATGATGAGTATAAAAATTGTGTACTGTTAAATACTAAGAACTAAATTTACTCATAATGCTACACATGAATTTAGATATTACAACATTGAAATGTACATGGATATAAATATATATTATTATTTTTTTTTTTTTATATATTTTTTTTTTAATATGATTACATTTAACAGTGTTGTTAAAGGGATAGTTCACCCAAAAATAAAAATTCTGTCATTAAGTCTCACTCTAATGTTGTTCCGAACCCATAAAACCTTTGTTCATCTTTGGAACACAAATTAAGATATTTTTTTATAAAATCTGAGATCTTTCTGACCCTGTATAGACTGCAACGCAAGTGACATGTTCAAGGCCCAAAAAGGTAGTAAGGACATTGTTAAAATAGTCCATGTGACATCAGTGGTTTAACTGTAATTTTATGAAGCTACAAAAAACTAATAATGACTATTCAGCCATTTTTCATCTTCTATATTAGTCTTTGACACATGTTCACAAGAGTATTTTTTAAAGTAAAAGTCTTTTTTTTTTTGTTTGTTTGTTTCTTTGCGCACAGTATTCTTGTATCTTCACAAAATTATGGGTGAGCCACTGATGTCACATTAACGATGTCCTTACTACCTTTCTGGGCCTTGAATGTATCAGTTGTGTTGCTGTCTATGCAAAAAACTTCCGGATTTCATCAGAAATATCTTAATTTGTGTTCCAAAGATGAACAAAGGTCTTACAGGTTTGGAACGACACAAGGGTGAGTAGTTAATGACAGAATTTAAATTTTTGGTTGAACTATCCCTTTAAATTGTTAGTGTTTATAAAGATCAATTAGAAATATCTTATATTGACTAATATGATCAATTAAAATATCTTTTATATATAGATGTTGTACCAATCATTTTATGCTTACCTTGTTTTCCCCTCTCTTTTTGTACAGTCTCTTGTTGCCTTCCCAAAGCTCAAACGCCAAGTGCTGTTATATGAACCTCAAGTGAGCTCTCCCAAAGACTTCACAGACAGTACATTGTTTTTCGTTAACCAGGAATTTTCCTTGATGTAAGAACATGCCCTTCTTGGTCTTTCATTTACTTAGAACTGATCCTTTTATTTGGAAAAAGTAATATTTGTGTTTCTCCTCAGAAAAAACGCCAAGGTTCAAAAGAGGGGGAAAATAAACCTAATCGGCCGATTGCAGCTGACAACGGAGCGAATGAGAGAAGAGGAGAACGAAGGCATCGTCCAGCTTAGAATATTAAGAACACAGGTATGAAACTTAAAGTATTACTGGGGTGTGCGATATACAGTCAAAAAAATTAGTGGGTGCAGGACACTATGGTTTATTTATGTAAGTGAGGATAGCAAAATAAACTGACATATTATACCCCAAATTTCTTTATACAGTGGACTGCCAGTAAAATTTGAGACCAAAAATTTGATTTCACACTTTGACCTGACCATGTTTTGTTACATACCTTTCTATCAAAGTTATCTGACATTGTCAAGATGAATTTGTCCTGACAGTTTAACTCTTTGAGTTCTTGACATTTTATTACGATTATAGCGAATAAACTGATAATGTGAGAAATGTTGAAGGTGAATACTTTTTTTGTTTGACAATATATCATCTACGATAATAACGCAATAGTTGTTCAAACAATATATGATTTGACATTATCAAATATATCGCAAAAAAAAACACCCAGAGAGTGCATGCATAAACTGAGATGTAGGTTAGACAACTCCGCATGCGCATTTAGAGTTCACGATTTCACTGCGCGATTCAATCTATTAATACATTTAGAATTCCCTCTAAATTCAACATAAGGGGGCAAAAATGTTCCGTATGACTTTATCTATATCACCTGATATAGTTAATATCACATGAAGAGTAACTTTTTTTTTCACCAAATATCAGAATGACTGCAAGTAAACGGCTTAATAAACAAGTTAATATTAAGTGACTTACATTTTAGACACAATAGCTCTTGTTTTTGCTGTATTTCCACAATGAAAATAGTTTCAAGCAAACCCACAGCAGAACTGTTTTGCGTCTCTGAGCAACACATGATAATGATTAGCCGTTTGAACTGGAGATGCACCAATTGCAATTTTCTTGGCTGATTCTGGTTTTTGTGCAAGTGTGACCTGCCAATATCAATTTTTGCAGATTTCGTTTTTCTTTCTAAGAACTGTAATTGACAACATATACAAATAAGTCTATACTTATGCAAATAAGTCTATACTTATGCAAAAAAATATTTACAAAATAAAAGATATGATTAAACATTGCAATTTCTCCTATCTGGACTAAGTTATAATTGTTGTCTCACTTAAACAACTCTCAAAATAAAGTGCTCTGTGACTGAACAGAGCTAGACATAACAATTAACTGAAAATGAGTTGCTGTAAAAAGCAAAACATATGTAATTTCCCACTATGTTTATAAATGGTCATTTTTTTCCCTCCTAACCTTATTGTGTCATCTTTTGCATTCATTTCTTACATTGCTTCAGGTAATTCAGTTTAATAATATAAAGAACCTGTAGAGTTGTCACCATACAAATTAAATAAGTTTTAACAAAAGTGAGTCATTTAGTCATTTATTTAACCAATTCGTTCAAACAACTGATTTATTCAAAAACGAAGGAAGTGACTGTCTTCATGAATGGGTTACTGAATTATTGGCTCACTCGATTCGTTCAAAAAACGTGGATATATTCAGTAACATGTCCTGAATAGACATTGCTTGCTGCTGCTGATCCAGAAAGAGCAAAAACAGTCTTTTCAATCTCATAACGATCATTATTTCTGTTATAGACATTTAAATAACAGAAGTACTGGAATAAAAGTTTATAGTTTGGGTATAAACACTTATTGTCTACAGTAGCGATCACAAGGAAAGTATCTTAACACTTGTATGTATTGTAACTCTTATCCTCTTCCGCCAGGAGGTGGCGACAACTGCATGTTAAAAAAAAAAAGTATTTATCATTTAATCATTCATTCAGAAGATTCAAACAGTAAAAGGAGTCTTTATTAATTGAGTCACTGACTTCATTTTTTACATTTTTGATAGAATATATTTTTTTAAAAGACTTAAGCAATGAACATTGTGTCAGAACCACTAGTAAATTACATTATTTTGTTTAGATTTCTAATCTGTTTTTTCTTCAGAATCGTGAGAGAATCATGATCTCCAATTTATTAAAGAAAATCATGATTTTAAATTTATCCAGAATCAAGCAGCTTTAGTTTAAATGTTTATTACTGCATATAATTAATTCAAATTGAATTGAAGTTTAATTTCATAAAGTCCAAGTTCATATCAAAATGCACCTACAGTGGGGCAAAAAAGTATTTAAAATCACATTGTAGGATTTTTAAAGAATTAATTGGTAAATTCCTCGGTAAAATAAGTATTTGGTCACCTACAAACAAGCAAGATTTCTGGCTCTCACAGACCTGTAACAACTTCTTTAAGAGGCTCCTCTGTCCTCCACCTGTTATCTGTATTAATGGCATCTGTTTGAACTCGTTATCAGTATAAAAGACACTTGTCCACAAATTCAAACAGTCACACTCCAAACTCCACCATGGCCAAGACCAACAAGCTGTCAAAGGACACCAGAAACAAAATTGTAGATCTACACCAGGCTGGGAAGACTGAATCTGCAATAGGTAAGCAGCTTGGTGTGAAGAAATCAACTGTGGGAGCAATTATTAGAAAATGGAAGACATACAAGACCACTGATAATCTCCCTCGATCTGGGGCTCCACACAAGATCTCACCCTGTGGGGTCAAAATGATCACAAGAACTGTGAGCAAAAGTCCCAGAACCACACGGGGGGACCTAGTGAATGACCTGCAGAGAGCTGGGACCAAAGTAACAAAGGCTACCATCAGTAACACACTGCGCCGCCAGGGACTCAAATCCTGCAGTGCCAGACGTGTCCCCCTGCTTAAGCCAGTAAATGTCCGGGCCCGTCTGAAGTTTGCTAGAGAGCATTTGGATGATCCAGAAGAGGATTGAAAGAATGTCATATGGTCAGATGAAACCAAAATAGAACTTTTTGGTAAAAACTCAACTTGTCGTGTTTGGAGGAGAAAGAATGCTGAGTTGCATCCAAAGAACACCATACCTACTGTGAAGCATGGGGGTGGAAACATCATGCTTTAGGGCTGTTTTTCTGCAAAGGGACCAGGACGACTGATCCGTGTATCGTGAGATTTTGAGTGAAAACCTCCTTCCATCAGCAAGGGCATTGAAGATGAAACGTGGCTTGGTCTTTCAGCATGACAATGATCCCAAACACACCGCCCGGGCAACGAAGGAGTGGCTTCGTAAGAAGCATTTCAAGGTCCTGGAGTGGCCTAGCCAGTCTCCAGATCTCAACCCGTTAGAAAATCTTTGGAGGGAGTTGAAAGTCCGCGTTGCCCAGCGACAGCCCCAAAACATTACTGCTTTAGAGGAGATCTGCATGGAGGAATGGGCCAAAATACCAGCAACAGTGTGTGAAAACAAAGGGTAGCCAACAAAGGGTATATAACAGTATTGAGTAAGTATTGAGATGAAATTTTGTTATTGACCAAATACTTACTTTCCACCATAATTTGCAAATAAATTCTTTAAAAATCCTACAATGTGATTTTCTGGATTTTTTTTTTTCTCATTCTGTCTCTCATAGTTGAGGTATACCTATGATGAAAATTACAATAATATTATTATTATTATTATTATTATTATTATTATTATTTTATTTATTTATTTTTTTTTTCAGTTGAATAAAATACTATTCCCTGTACACTTCATACATTGAGGATTTCTTTGAAAAAGTTTAAAAATCTTTTTTCGTCCACGTGAACCCAGTTTCGTGTCTCGTCACACCCTTATTAATTATGTATTCGTAACTGCAGGTTAAATGCATTCATGTCTTGCATTACACAGTCTGTGTAGATGCATCTAAATGCCACTTCGGATTGAGATACTGTGCCACCTCTGTATTGCGAACAGAATATCGTATCAGCCCTAAAGTCATACTGTTTGAATTTATTGATTAAATGTAAGAATTTAACACAAAAGATAACACATACATTTAATCAGCTTTAAAAAAAAATGGCCTTATAAAGGTAAAAATGTCCCTAAGGCTGCGTGTCCACCAAAGTGTTTTTTTCCCGCAGCTAGCGTATTTTTTCAGTTGTTCTAAATGGGAGCGCTGCGTTTTTTAAAACGCCAGGAGCGTGCAAGGCACTGAGCGTTCGGGCGTTTTTTCCTCGGTGTCAAGAGTTGAAAAATGTTCAACTTTGAGTAAAACGTTGCGCTCATCACTGTCACGTTCGAGTCAGCTAACCAATCAGAGTGGAGAAGGGGCGGGACTACCGACCACCCCAATTGCAGAAGTTAATATTGCTTGTCTTTGAGTATTTATGTCTTCATAAGATGGAATTGCTGGGCTAATATAATATTATGAAAAAATAATGCTTGGAGAAACATTTAATTAGCGAAGAGTTTGCCATTACTTCAACGGATATTTTGTATCATAGCAACCACAGCATCTCAACGGAAAAAAAAAACGCTCTGCGCTCTCAAACGCTCACAACTCGGCGTTTTCAGACGGCTAAAAATGCTTTGGTGGACACGCGGCCTAAAAGGAACAAATCAATTTAAACTTATTGGAAAATTTCTGTTACTCCTGCACACAAATGACCACATAGTATATGAAGAATATCAAAAGCTAAACATAATACAAAAACACTTATACAATTACATGCTCAGCAAAATATTGTCTAACCATTATCGACAAAATTCCAGAAAATATTGAGAGATCATTTTTGGCATTATCGTTTGTAATTTTGAGAGTAAAAGACCTGTGGTTAACAATAATTTAACAGGATATTGAAATAATTTTACAGCAAAATGTTTATTTTTTACACTGTACATTAGACTTAGTGTTTGTTTCTTCTGCTACAACTTTTCAGGAGGCCATCATTCAGATCATGAAGATGCGTAAGAAGATCACAAACGCTCAGCTGCAAACCGAGCTGGTGGAGATCCTCAAGAACATGTTCCTCCCCCAGAAGAAAATGATCAAGGAACAGATCGAGTGGCTCATTGAGCACAAGTACATCAAGAGAGACGAGACGGACATTAACACCTTCATCTACATGGCGTAACGCAGAAACGACTCCAGAGATGATCCGTGGCCGTTCGCGAGGAACGGCGTACCTGTTGAGGATCAGCAGCGGGGGGAGGGACGGTGATGTGTCGAAGATACTGCTTAGGCTGCTGGTCTGGTGGCGTAGTCATGAGCTTGTTTTAAACGACAGACAGTCACACATCAGATTAAAAAAATGTATTTAAAAAAACAAAACAAATCCCTGCCTTACCTTAAAGTGAAAACAAATGGGATGAGGATAGGAGATATTAAAAAAATAGGAAAACAGACAAAGGATTCTATTTTTGCCATTGGTAGTCAGTATGCATGGTGGGCAGTTTGCCTTTTGTATGTGTACATCTCCAGCAGCATGCGGTCAGTGGGAATGTCACATTCATCCCAGGACTTGTTTGTGTGTGCCGTGTTACGAGTGGTTTTTTTCCCCCTCCCACATCCTCCGTCTGGACCTCGCCACGTCCCATCCTCTGCGGGACGAAAGTCGTCCCACCATCACAAACACCAGGCCTTGCATGACGACACTGAAGAGCGCAGGCTGGAATGGAGGACTAGCATTAGCACTTTTCACACTCTCACCACAATGTCAGCATGGCTTTATTTGGGTTTTTTTCACATCTACGGATTTCGTTTCAATGTTTCTTCGTCGAAATAACGCAAATCTGCAGTTTAGATGGCATTCAGATGTCACAGGGTCAAGGTGTTTTTTTTCGTCAGAAGGTCAGTGTAACGTAGTTGCAGTTTGTTTTTTGTTTACTACGCTATCGCTTTCAAATTGCGACTGAGATGCCAACTCGTTATGAGATGGCCCCACTAAGGTCCTGTAATATGGCATACTCATCAAACTTGATTTATTGTCATTGCGGCATCATGGCTGAGCGCAAACAAGCGGTAAAGCACAGTTACAGGAGTCCGAGTAAAGCAAGCACTGCTCCTACCTCAGGTAAAGTAGGGCAGAGTTGTGCTAACTTTCATTAGCGCCTCGTGGTTCTTGCTAATCACATATTGCCAAAGCAAAGCACAAGAGTGCTGATCTCAAAATCGAATAACGTCGGTTCTATTCCAGTTATTGTTTTCCCTCCATTTCTGAGGTTTCACACCACATTTAGTGGAAAACAGGAAGTCTGGGCTTTTTTTTTGACTTATGACCGAGTATCTATGAACAAAAGCTTGTGCAATTACTGATCAGCTGTTTATTATAATCAAATGAACTTATTAGCATTTAATTAAGTGCATAAAAAAAGTATTAACTCTTATTTTCCAGGCAGATTTCACTGTCTGGTCAGTCTAGGATGTCGTTTTTCAGTGGGTTTGGAATGGCTGAATCGAACGCCAATGTGTTTACTATATATCAGCCTGCCAGTGTGTTCTCAATAAAAAATGACCACAAAAATATCATTTTTACAGGCTGGATTTGATTATACGTTCATATCCAAACATGATGACGTCCCAGTGCTGCAGTTCAACTGTCCATCTCCACTATGGCATTTTCTGTCAGTTATATTTGTTTTGTCTGTTTTTAATGCAACACAGTCACTCATTTGTATCCCCAGTGTTTGATTTCACACTCAAAATAGTGAAAAGGTTCCCTTTGATTGTACTGAAAAGCGTTCTTTATGAGATCCAGATGTACACCAGTGTTTGAGAACATTGTGTTATTTGATTGTCCACTTTATTTATTGATAACTTAAGCATGTTTGAGAGAATGTGTGTGTGTGTGTGTGTGTGTGTGTGTGTGTGTGTGTACGCTTAGGAGCCTTTTACAACAGGGTGCTGTCATATCCTGTTACGTTTATGCATTTTCATTTTTGGACTTTAAAATCGATGTTTCTGCTGACTGTATGTTTTCCTCTATCGACTTCTCTAAGTAAATACATATAATTTTTATTAGGACAAGCACTATGATTTTCATATTTATCAATCACAGTTGGAGTTTGTTGTGTGCTTGTGTTATTCTGAAGCCAATTGGGGATTTCTTTAAATTAAATGCAGTCCCAAAAGCTGAAATTTCAGTTCATTGTAAGTGGAAAGATAATGAAACTGAATAAAAACGGTGTGAATGACTACATGAACGAGGGAATGCTATGTGAAATTATGAATTATACTTTGTTTGCAAATTTATACTTTTTTTCCCCCTCTGATGCACATGGTATATTCCAGTAATAAAGTCTGTGTGCACATCATTCAGTGGTATAATGCAATAAGTGAACGTGAAACGACGTTTTGAAATCTGTTGATGGAATTTTCTCTAATAAAGTTGCGTACACATAAACACTCACTATTAAGTTCATTATATTGTATTGAAATGGTCCCATGTGTGAGATGAGGGTGACAATTTGATTTCATAAGCGACACAATGGTATTTCATTACTTATAATGTGCACGTACTGTGTTTTTGTCACTCCACTAATTTATCACGTATCAGGAGGAGAGTGTTGCATCGTATTTATCACTCTCCTGTTTTGTAGAGCGTCTTTCATGACTGTCACAGTCTCTGACAGGGATGACGCTTTCTTCCCGTAAGACTGGGCGCGGCCGTGTGTAAATTTTATGGGTGTGGCTTCTGGTCTTGTCTGCATCCAGGTATTTCATATTTTTAGCTACAAAACATCGTCTTGCTCATTGATATTTCAAATAGCTGTGTCTTAACATATTATTTTAATGTGTTATCTTAATTATGAACACGCTGGTTTATAGTAAAAACTGTTTAACAGTTATACTGCACGTTATTTTTCCTCGTTATTTCTGTAGCGGCTAATAAACCGGATGTCTTGCCCATATGCATACTTGCGCGTTTAAGAATAACGTGGATACTTACATACAGATATGTTCTGGTGATATATTCATATTGAACTGGACAGTTACCAGTAGTAATTTGAATGACACATGAGGAGAGTTCTGCTATGCTTCCCCACATACATTTTCTGGTAAACGGTTCAGTGGAAAACTGAAAACAAGTTCCCTGTAGTGTGACACACTGCTGTTACAACAATTCAAATGTAAGTGTAGTGCTCATGTTCTGCCTATGACTGTGTTTTCAAGATTTCTAATAATATTTGAGTATCAATGAGAAGTATGAGGTGAATGTGTGTCATTGCACAGTGAAGGATCTGAAACGAATGGTGAACCATTTTCATTTTTTTTTTTATGTTGCAGAATTTATTTACTGGCAAAATAAAACTTTTTGAATGAGGCTGATGTGAGTTGATTTTTTCAAATGTTTTTTTTTGTTTGTTTGTTTGTTTGTTTTTTACTCCTGGGGCAAGTTCAAAATCAAAAGTAATCTGATCAGATTTTGGCCATAGGATTGGATCAAATCTTGAAAATGGGTTGTTCAAAAGAAAAAAAGGATCCTGAATTCGGATTAGATCACAAAATCTTTTACTTCTGATAAAAAAAAGAAAAGATTATTCTGATCTCAACAGAAGGGTGGATTTCAGGAACAAAAATGTAGTAAAACTTTAAAACTGGTCCAAAAAATACAACATTTTAACGTGTAATATAAAACAGCTGTCAATATCAAACAAAAATATTATTTTTAATTCATTAATTTATTTATTTTTTAATCACTGATTGTAAACTACATGGGCACAATCATCAGAGATGGACCAGTCAGTACTTATTTGTGTAAATGCAATGCAAAACATTGTCATTTTTTCTGCAGTCGAAATGTCTTGAGAATAAACTCGAAATTACGAGAATAACATTGATATATATTGAGAATAAAGTCTAAATATTTCAACTTTATTCTCATAATTTCGACTTTATTCTCGAAACATTTCAACTTTATTCTCAAAACATTTAGATTTTATTCTTGAAAATGAAACTTTATTCTCGAAATATTTCAACTTTATTCCCGTAATTTCGACTTTATTCTTGAAATATTTAAACTTTATTCTCAACACATTTAGACTTTATTCTCGAAATGCAGATTTTTTTCTTGAAACATTTCGACTTTATTTTTTTCATTTCGACTTTATTCTAGAAATATGGCAACTTTATTCTCGTAATTTCAACTTTAATCTCAAAACATTTTGACTTTATTCTCATAATTTCGACTTTATTCTCAAAATATTTCGACTTTATTCTCAAAATATTTAAACTTTATTCTTGTAATTTCAACTTTATTCTCAAAGTATTTAAACTTTATTCTTAAATCATCTCAACTTCATTCTTGAAACTTTTCGACTTTATTCTCAACATTTCAAGTTTATTCTTGAAATATTTTGACTTTATTCTCATAATTTTGACTTTATTTTTGAAATATTTTGACTTTATTCTCAAAATATATTGACATATTCTACATTATTCTCAAAATATTTCGAATTTATTCTCGTAATTTTAACTTTATTCTCGAAATATTTCAGCTTTATCCTCATAATTTTGACTTTATTCTTGAATAAACCTTTCAACTTTTTTAGACCTTATTCTCGAAATTTCACCCTTATTCTCGAAATATTACAACTTTATTCTCGTAATTTCAAATTTATTCTAGAAATATTTCATCTTTTTTCTCATAATTTCAACTTTATTCTAGAAATATTTAATCTTTTTTTCTTGAAATATCGACTTTATTCTCAAAACATTTTGACTTTATTCTCTAAATATTTTGACCTTATTTTTGAAATATTTCAACTTTATTCTCATAATTTAGACTTTATTCTTGAAATATTTAGACTTTATTCTTGTAATTTCAACTTTATTCTCAAAATATTTCAACTTTATTCTTAAATAATTTTAACTTCATTCTTGAAACATTTTGACTTTATTCAACATTTCAAGTTTATTTTTTAAATATTTTGACTTTATTCTCGAGTGTGTATGTGTGTGTTGTGTGTGTGTGTCTGTGTCTGTGTGTGTGTGCGCACCTGGTATTTAACACATTATGGGGACCAAATGTCCCCACAAGGATAGTAAAACTAGTAAAATGTGTGACATTTGTGAGGTCCCCATGAGGAAACAGGCTTATAAGTCATACAGGATGAGTTTTTTTGAGAAAGTAAAAGTATGCACAGTCTCCTGTGAGGGCTAGGTTTAGGTGTAGGGTGGGGCGATAGAAAATACGGTTTGTACAGTATAAAAACCATTATGCCTGTCGGCGCCAATAGCCTAGTGGGACTGTGCCGACATATAGTGACATTGCACTACCGGCGTCCCGAGGTCGAATCCTGGCTTGAGGACCTTTCCTGACCCTGCCCCCTCCTCTCTCTCCCACTTTGCTTTCTGTCAGCTGTGATCTGTCCTGTCATACAGTTTTTCTGAATTGCTAAAACACATTTTTTGACACCATCACTCATTTTCTCAAAACCTTAAACACAAATCCAAATGTTCAAACTAAATTCACTGAGCCCCTGACTCTTCTGGCAAAATCAAGCAATCACTTCAAAACCATTTCACCTGTGTTCAAAATCAAACAAAGTGTTCAAATCATACACACATTAGTCAATACAGTACACACTACAGATCATTCATTAGACACTACATCAAAAAATGGAGAACACAGTGCCCACTGCATGTTGTTACAAAAAAAAAGAATGTTTACTGTATATACTTATTTTGCAATAAAAAAGATACATAATCATACACACACACTCAAAAAACATAAAACACTCAAAAGAAATCACACCTAAGTGTGGTGAATATCCCAAAAAAGGAAAAGAATAAAAAATAAATGAATAAATAAACTTAGGTGTAGTTTCTTTTGAGTGTGTATGTTTATGTTTTTTTTTAACATGGTCTACAGTTTTTCTCATTTGCTAAAACACTAAACCCCATTCTCTGAACTAAATTCTCAATAGCCTAAACCAATTTGTCAAATAAATCATTCTTTCTGCAAAACCTTTGCAGATCTCATGCACTCTTTTTGCAGAACTCTAAACACATTCTCACTCACTTAGACACAGTTTGCTCTGTGATGAACTTGTAATGCAAAAGCCTAAAGACAAGAAAGCAAAAGTTAAGCACAACTGCAACACCGCTGTCATTGTTTACACACAATCATTCAAAAAGCTACACACTTGTTTCTAAATATTTAAATAAGCGAAATATAAGCCAGTTCAAAGTGCACAGATGGCACGGGTGTATCCGGCAATTTGAGAGGTACAAAAGAGTGCAAATATGAGGTGGAGGAAGAGGAGGGCGAAAAAGAGCAAAACCAAGAACAGACTTTTCAGATGACATTAGTGCTACTGTAATAGACCATGTTCTTGTGCATGGAATGACAGAGACAGCACAAAGAGCCTGATATTAGCAGATTGTCTGTGGCCACCAAAATCAGTTGGAAAGTTCAAAAGAAGAATGGAAAATAACTTTTTTCCCCACTGTATTTTTTATAGACTGTATTTTGGTCATTTCAATATATTCTTATCTAGAACTGCAAGATTACCACAGCACTGCTAATGTAGATGCTCTGCCCTAGCTCTAAGATGTGTGATCTTTTTTTACAAGATTATGTATGTGTGTATATATATATATATATATATATATATATATTAGGGCTGTCAAACGATTAATCACAATTAATCACATCCAAAATAAAAGTTTATGTTTACATACTATATGTGTGTTTACTTTGTATATTTATTATGTACATATAAATACACACACATACATGTATATATTAAAACCAAATATTTATATGTATATATATATTTATACCTGTATACAATTTAGATTATAAATAAATATAAATATTTTATATATAAATCTAAAATATTTTTCCTTAGTATATACATGCATGTGTTTGTATTTATATGTACATAATAAATATACACAGTACACAAATATATAGTATGTAAACATAAACTTTTATTTTGGATGCGATTAATCGTGATTAATCGTTTGACAGCACTAATATATATATATATATATATATATACACACACTGTATATAGTAATTATTTTAATTATTTTGCAATAAATAATACATAAACATACACACTCAAAAGAAACTACACCTAAGTTTATTTACAGTTTTTGTCTATTGCTTACACACTTTTTGCAGATTTTGGCTCATTATGTCAAAACTCTACATACAAACCAATCAGACATAGCACTTGGAGATTGACAACTCACATCTATGCCAAAATGAAACACTGCAATCAAAACTTAACACTCCTTTCTAAAAATGAAATTCTTGCAACAAAACCATACACACAAGCATTATTTGACTTACTCTTTCATATCACCAGCAACACACTGATGGGCTTTATATAAAACACTGCAGTCTTTGTGTTTCTTCTGCAAAACTCAAAAGTAGACTTCCTGCAGTAATCAAACAAGAGTTTTTACAAAAAACAAACATTCAAAATTGTAGAAATATTGTACAAATCATCAAAAAAGCATTTAGCAACAAAACAAAAGTTAAAAAACAAAACAATTACTGGATAAATTGCTATTGGGGGAAAAAACATACTTGTTTTGGGTGGGTGTGTGTGGTGGGGGGCTGGAGGGGAGCCTATGGATCCCACCTTCTTTTTGGGTCTGGCCACAAGACCTCGTCTACATCACAGGTAATGTCCTCGCAGGCTGGGCGTCGGGGAAAATATCGCCTTGTGAATCCACCCTTGGAATGTCTCTGCATGCCTCTTCCAAAGTTCTCAAAATGGCTTACCTGAGGCCTATTTGTAGTGCTAAGGCTCAGACCGATTGGTGTTCTGTTTTCTGTGCAAGTGTTTTCAGGTGTGCATGTAAGTGCCTACAATTGCCAGATGAGTTTTGCTTTTTGAACAGAGTGTTTTCCCAATGATAACAGGTGATTTCATTTTTGAACAAAGTGTCTAACGTAAGAAAATGTGTGTAGTGCTTTGCAATAAGTGTGTTCCAGAATTGTAAACAAAGTGCAAAGTTGACAGTGTGTTTAAGCTATGGTTACACTGTGTTTAAGCTTATGCTACAAGACGTTTAGGTACTGAGGCTTTGGTCTAAGCATTCTATTTTAGTGTGTAAGCAATGGGCAAAAACTGTATTCATTTATTTTTTATTCTTTTCCTTTTTTGGGATATTCACCACACTTTTGTGATTTCTTTTGAGTGTGTTTATGTTATTTGAGTGTGTGTGTATGATTATGTATCTTTTTTATTGCAAAATAATTACTATATCCAATAAACAGTCTTTTTTTTTGTAACAACATGAACTGGGCACTGTGTTCTCCATTTTTTGATGTAGTGTCTAATGAATGATCTGTAGTGTGTACTGTATTGACTAATGTGTGTATGATTTGAACACTTTGTTTGATTTTGAGAACAGGTGAAATGGTTTTGAAGTGATTGCTTGATTTTGCCAGAAGAGTCAGGAGTTCAGTGAATTTAGTTTGAACATTTGGATTTGTGTTTAAGGTTTTGAGAAAATGAGCGATGGTTTCAAAGAATGTGTTTTAGCAATTCAGAAAAACTGTAAAAAAAATAAATGAATAAATAAACTTAGGTGTAGTTTCTTTTGAGCGTGTATGTTTATGTTTTTTTTTATTGCAAAATAATTAAAATAATTACTATATACAATATATATATATATATAATCTTGTAAAAAAAAGATCACACATCTTAGAGCTAGGGCAGAGCGTCTACATTAGCAAAAAATTAAAAATAAAAAAAAAACCTTCTGGTGTGGTAGTCTTGCAGTTTTAGATAAGTATATATTGAAATGACCAAAATGCAGTCTATAAAAAATACTGTGGGAAAAAATTTTCTTTTCCATTCTTCTTTTGAACTTTCCAACTGATTTTGGTGACCACAGACAATCTGCTAATATCGGGCTCTTTGTGCTGTCTCTGTCATTCCATGCACAAGAACATGGTCTATTACAGTAGCTCTAATTTCATCTGAAAAGTCTGTTCTTGGTTTTGCTCTTTTTCGTCCTCCTCTTCCTCCACCTCATATTTGCACTCTTTTGTACCTCACAAATTGCCGGATACACCCGTGCCATCTGTGCAATTTGAACTGGCTTATATTTTGATTATTTAAATATTTAGAAACAAGTGTGTAGCTTTTTGAATGATTGTGTGTAAACAATGACAGCCGTGTTGCAGTTGTGCTTAGCTTTTGCTTTCTTGTCTTTAGGCTTTTGCATTACAAGTTCATCACAGAGCAAACTGTGTCTAAGTGAGTGAGAATATGTTTAGAGTTTTGCAAAAAGAGTGCATGAGATCTGCAAACAGTGTCTAAACTGCCTGAACTTGTTTAAGGTTTTGCAGAAAGAGTGATTTATTTGACAAATTGGTTTAGGCTATTGAGAATTTAGTTCAGAGAATGGGGTTTAGTGTTTTAGCAAATGAGAAAAACTGTAATAAAAGCCAAAAAATATATATATATATATATTACGCCTATGGAATGTCCCCATAAAACATGGAAACACAACACGTGTGTGTGTGTGTGTGTGTGTGTGTATATATATACTTGTATATATAGTTGTGTGTGTATTTTTTCCTTTTTTTTTTTTGTATATTCACCAAACTTAGGTATGATTTCTTTTGAGTGTGTGTATGTCGTATGTTTTTGAGTGTTTGTATGTTTATGTATCTTTTTTTATTGCAATATATATATACCTGTGCCATCTGTGCACTTTGAACTGGCATATATTTTGTATATTTAAATATTTAGAAACAAGTGTGAAGAATTTTGAATTATTGTGTGTAAACGATGACAGCCGTGCTGCAGTTGTGCTTAACTTTTGCTTTCTTGTGTTTAGGGTTTTGCATCACAAGTTCATCACAGAGCAAACTGTGTCTTAGTGGGTGAGAATGTGTTTAGAGTTTTGCAAAAAGAGTGCATGAGATCTGCAAACGGTGTCTAAACTGCCTGAACTTAAGGCTTTGCAGAAAGAGTGATGTATTTGACAAATTGGTTTAGGCTATCGAGAATTTGGTTCACAGAATGGGGTTTAGTGTTTTAGCAAATGAGAAAAACTGTAAAACAAAAAAGGCACAAAAGTAAGATGGGTTTCCTGATCCTGGAAACGTGAGCTTTCCAAATCCAGATCATTCTGACCCCTGTTCCACACCACCCTAAACAAATAATAGGCAATATCACAATCCTGTGCAATAAAATAAGGGATTTATTTAACAGTCTGAATATGATAATATAAAACATGTTTAGACTGTTTTAGTTGTTTAGTGAGTCTGATATTTAAGTATTAAAACCTGACAAAAAAATAAATAAATAATAAAAATACAGTATATTTAGAAACAACAATAAATTAGTAAACGATTTAATAGTTGTAAGCTTAAGTAAATGAATGATCTTTAAATCGTAAACGTTTCTCTTAGCATATTTATTGTTTGATCAGAAAATATATTAAATATAAAAAAGTACATTTGTAAAGCATCTAATGCTAAAAGGCAATACTTTTATTCTTTCCTGCATCTACAAATAGCAATAGAAAATGAAAAGGCAAGCATAAGCGCATTCGGTTTTAAGTCACAGCAAACAATGATTAACAAAACAATGGAAGTATGTAAATCCACGCCCTACGTTTGGACCAATAGCAAGTAATTAATTTGCATCTGGTGCAACGCTGGCTTTAATGCTGAATTTCTGCAAAAGTCGTAATTCCTCAAAACTTAATACTACGGGAGGCAACAGTATATCATACAATAATGATGATATGCTGTTAAAAACAGATTCGCAAATTACACTCACCATAGATGTAACACATAGCGCAGGCGAGACCTATATATTGACACAACCTCACCTCTGTTAAATGCCCGGATGAACCTCGGTGGTCCGGGGTGCAGGCTTCAAACCTGTAGCTGCTTAGCGGCAGAGTGGTTCAATTCCACCTTTCGGGCGCATGAAAAATACACAAGTAGGAAATATTGGATGAAAGAAACCTTTTGACAAATTTGTGTAAAACGCTTAACTATTTTAGACGTCGACGAGAATACTTTTGCTGTTAAACCTCCGGAAACTCAGCTGTGCAAACAACCAATCGCAGTGCTCACACTAGTGTCTGTCATAGGAAATGACGTAAGGTGCCCTTGGTTAGCTGTACAGCGTGTGCTGGATTGAGAGGCTAGCAGGCTAATACCTGCAAATGATCATGTAAAATTAAATTAAATATTCTCCGTTCGCGTCATTCCCCGGTAAGAATGCTGAACTGTCTATATGCCTTTTTCTTATCGGTATTAGTTTAGCATTTTTCGATTTTTCTATCATAGAGCGTATATTTGCATCCTTGGCTGTAGCTTATCAGCTAGTTTACAGTTTCACTCTACTATATATATATATATATATATATATATATATATATATATATATTTATTAATATATTTATTATTATTATTATTATTATTTTTTATTTTTTTTTATTTATTTTTTTTTTTATAAAGTGTTATTACTATAATGTGTGTGTGTGGGATACATAAATGTGGAATGCATGTACCTATTCTACCCCTTTTATTTCTAAGGTTTTGTCCAGTAAAATGCCTCTACACAAGTATCCCCCAAAAATCTGGGAAGCCCTGAAGCTTCAGAAGGGCATCTATGCTCGTTTACCCCAGCACTACCTGCGCTCTCTGCAGGACACCAGCCCTCCTACTTCTGTGCACTGGAAACCTCTAGGTGTCAAATACAGACTCAGTCCTAAAACTGGACACAAGGAGCGAGTCCAGGATGTGCCTATCCCTGTTTATTATCCACCAGAATCACAGGATGGACTCTGGGGTGGAGAAGGCTGGGTATCTGGCTTTAGATATGCCAAAGATGACAAGGTAAGACCAGATAAAGTAATAAGTAATATAGAATATGGGTTCTTTTATGCAAATAGTGGATAAATGAGAATGTTTCCTGAAGACAACTTATTCTTATAGTATGTTATATGTATCGGTCACACCAGCTTTCTACAAGACTGCGCAAAACTTGGAAGCCACAGCTGTTTAACAGAGAGCTGTACAGTGAGATCCTTGACCAAAAGTTCACTGTAACAGTCACAACTCGCACTTTGGACCTTATTGATGCTGCTTTTGGCTTCGACTTCTACATTCTTAAGGTGAGACTCAAAAGTCTGTGGAATTTAGTATGTTTATCATTTTACAAAATTATATTTGTATAATATATATTTATATAGTAATTTTTACTGTATGAAATGTTTTATTTATTATTGTATATTTATTATTATATAAAAATATGAAGGCCTCAAAAGTCTGTGTCATTTAATGTTTTATCATTTTACAAAAATGCCAATAATTTTACATAATAATATATGATAATATAGTAATATTTAATGTATAAAAATGTTTTATTTAAAGTCCTCAAGTTAGTGTTTAGTATGTTTTAACATTTTATAAAATTTGTAATAATTTTACATAATAATGTTTATATAGTAATATTTATTGTAAAAAAAAGTTTTAACTATTATTGTAGATTTATTATTATGTTTCAAAATTATGTCTGTAAAAGTCTGTGAGAAAGTATAGTGTGCTTTATTATATCACAAAAGCTAATTTTATATAATAATAATGTTTGTATAGTAATATTTATTGTATTTTTTTTTTTATCTAATATTGTTTATTTATTATTATATTTAAACATTTTGAAGACCTCAAAAGTCTGTGGCATTTAGTATTATTTCAATAAAGCTAATTTTATATAATAATATATATTTATGTACTAATATGTAATGTATAAAAACATTTTTATTTATTGTTAAATATTTATTATCTTAAAAAATGATAAAATTCTCAAAAGTCTACAGCGTTTAGTATGTTTTAACATTTTACAAAAATTGTAATAATTTTACATAATAATGTTTATATAGTAATATTGTATTTTTTTTTTGTTTATTATTATATTAAAATATTATGAAGACCTTAAAAGTCTGTAATAAAGCAATTTAGTGTGCTTTCTTATTTCAGTAAAGCTCATTTTATATAATAATACATATTTATATACTAATATTTAATGTATAAAAACATTTTTTTATTTATTATTAAATATTTATTATTATCTTAAAAAATGATAAAGTCCTCAAAAGTCTATAGTGTTTAGTATGTTTTATCATTTTACAATTTTTTTTTATAATTTTACATAATAATATGTTCATATATAGTAATATTTATTGTATAAAATGTTTTATCTATTATTGTTTATTTATTATTATATGTAAAAATTCTGAAGACCTCAAAAGTCTGTGGCATTTAGTGTGCTTTATTATTTCACAAAAGCTAATTGTATATAATAATATATATTTATATATATATATATATATATATATATATATATACTTTTTTTTTTAAGTATAGTCCTCAAAAGTCTATGGCATTTAGTGTGCTTTTTAATTTTGCAAAGATTAGAATAATTGAATATAATAATATGCCTTAATAGGATATTGTGCCAAAAATATTTATTATATATTTTTTTATTATGTATATAAATTACACATGTCTGTGGGATTTGGTATGAATTATTGTTTTACAAAATTAAGATAGATTTTTTTTTTTAAATGTATTAATGTATATTGTATTTATATAGTAATATATTATAGAAAGTTGTGTTTATTATTTTATATTTATTGTGATATTACATTATTGTGTAAAATATGTCATTTTCTAAACATAAAAAAAATGTAAATTGTTTGTAAAACCACACATTTGTGTAAAGTGTCATTCGGTTCAGTGTTCAGTGACCATTTACATAAGAATCCATTTTTGAAATAATTTTAAAAAGAAAATCTTACAATAAAATGTGGTCCATATATTGTGTGTGTCTCTTTTTAATCAGACCCCGAAGCAAGATTTGAACTCCAAGTTTGGAATGGATCTAAAACGCGCAATGCTTTTACGTCTAGCACGGAAAGACACGGATCTGTACCCTGATGATCCGTCTCACAGGGAGAAAATCTACAACCGCTACAAGGTCAGATGTGACTATGTGGTTATGTATATTTGCAGCCATATGGTGTTGATAATCAGTTTACACTCTGTGTTTACTTCCACTTCCCTTTCTCTCACTTCGTACAAGCAGCAGTTCGAGATCCCAGAGGAGGAGGCTGAATGGGTGGGCTTGAGTCTTGAGGAAGCAGTAGAGAAACAAAGACTGCTGGAAAAGAAGGTAATGAAATGAACAGGAATATGAACGATGGCTACTACATATCCAATCACAATCATCAAATAAATATTACTCTTTCTTGTCTTTCTTAGGATCCAGAGCCTCTTCACAACACTTTGGTGAAGAAGCTTGTGGAGGAGCTCGCCATTAAGAAACTCTCAGAGCCTCAGATTGTGGAGAAAAAATGATTGTTCTCTTCTCTGCTGTCCTCCAATTATGTCCAACAGTCTGAAGAATAAACAATAATGTATTTATTTTGTACCAACATCACCAACAACGTGCTTGTGTTCTGTAAATATCAAAAATATCATTTTTACTTACTTAATAATAAATTGAATTAGAGATCTGACTGGAATCCCTTATTTTCTTGCAGTGTTGGTTATCTTTTTGGAAACTAAATCCTAACATTCCAGGAATGTTCTTTTTACCTTATATTTTTGTGACCTAATAAGAATTTATACAGATTTTTGCTAGTGGTTAATGTTTGTATTTATTTATAACCATCAGAACGCCCATAAGTTTGTGGGAACCAAAAATTGTTAGCTCAACGCAGCACATAATAAATAAGTTGTTATTACAATTTAGAAATTTAGATGTTTACATTTCATAGTGTGTTTTTTCGTATATAATCGGTGGTTATTACAATTTAGAAATGTAGATGTTTACATTTCATATAGTGTATTTTCGTAATTGGCCATATTGACAGCACTGAACACAAACAGTACCACTAAACTGAACAAACTTTGCATATTTTGCTGATTATGGCTGCTGAAAATAGTCAATTGTTGTCATGCTTTGGGTTGTACTAATTGGTCGGACTGGGAAAAACATTTGGAGTACTATATAGACTGCCAAATGTTATAACAAATCAAGGAGAAGAGTGCAACAAAGGGCATTTGTGGTTGGCCAAACTGATCCAGGATTTCCAGAGCAAGAATCTTGTCATGTTTGTTTTGATAATTTCCGGTCAGGTAGGTGAAATATTAGGCTAATATCTTACTTAATACTGCTTGTATGTATCTTTACCAATTATTAACTTTAGTTTGTCGAAATACTGCACCCTTTCCTTCTCAATATATGATTTAGCAGCTTCCACACGTTTGTTGGCTTTTACAGCATAAATTAGCAGACCAAGGTATTCAGTAGTAGATTAACTGCAATTCATGCTGTTTACATTCGAGTATCGCCAATATCGCCGCGCATCCGGGTAACTGACGAAATCTTGACTTAAGTGTAAACAAGAATGTAAAGTTGCACTACAAACCAGTGTGTTCATAATTAAGATAGTAATTTAAAATAATATGGTAAGACCCACCAATGTGCAATATCAAGCAGCAAAACGATCGTTTTGTAAAGCTAAAAATAGCTGGACACGGATGCGACTGGAAGCCAGACCCATAAAATTTACAAATGGCCGCGCCCACTCTTACAGGAAAAAATAAGATGTGTGTGTATTTCACATTAATGTATGTATATGGTATCACTTTATAGAATAATTAGTTCCGGTCACCGAATGTGTTTATCACTCCGCTAGTCTGTGTTTTCACGTTCATGACAGTCCGTTAATTATTGGTGAGCATTTTTTTTCCGTGGCAAGCATATTTACGCCAGTAGGGGACGACAGTGGACTGTATTTATGAATTAATTATTAAATCAATCACTAAAACAATGTATTCTAAAACGCCGTTGCTATGTGTTGCTTAAAGACTCAATGTTGATTCTACTTTGATTTCGTCTGGAACTGTTGTCGAAAACAAAATAGACACAGGATAATCATACTATTACGTCTAAAATGTAAGTTACTCAATAAATGTTTCTGTTGTATAAAATATCACGTTTCCCCCCTACGAAAATTAATGATGTGTTTTTTTTTTTTTTTGTTTTTTTTTTGCGTATTGATTGCTATTTGTGTAAGTTGTACTGCAAATACGATAGTTAAACTGGTTGGTATATCAAAACGAACTATGGTCAATTTGTGGTTACCATGGTTGAAATAGTAACTATGTTTTTTGTTTTATTTGTAGTAAAACCATGGTTAATTTTCTTAAGGGTCTTCAGAAAATGGCACTCTTATAAACTAGGATTATACAGCTAGTATTACATTCTGAACACAGTGCTTAACATTTCTGACAAAAATAAATTCAGTCATAAATTACATTCACAGCAGTTAGTTATTTTTGGAGTGCAAATGTGTGTTTCCTTTTGGCGCCATGTGTTTTATACACTCCCATTGCCCAATACTGGGTTTTCTATGAGGCATTACAACATAGTTTCCACAGAGATAGTCATTTAGTTAAACCTGGTTTGTCTGAAGTTGCAACACACACACACACACTCTCACACCCACAGATAGAGAGAGGGAGGCAAACTTTGTTGTTCACATTAATAGTTGTTAAAGGTCGTCTTGAGTCATGTGGCCCGGGGTGTGAAATCATTTCTCACGAGAGTCACAACACACAAGCATCATTGTTTGGTCACTGACATGTGGCTATTAGATCATGATGAAAGCTTGAATAAAATAACTCAAATCATCAGTTGAAGCATCTTCTGTTAAAGTCTGATCAGAGACTGTGGGAATCTTTTTATCAGAGATTGTGACGTTAAATGTGTTTAGCTACTGCTCTGGGCTCTATTTATAGTATATCAGAGAAGTGCAACAAAGCACAACAATAGCAGTTGTGAATGAGGAAGTGACTGAACTTCTTTTTTTTCCTGCTTCCCTCGTAACGTAAAAAAAAAATCAAGGGTTTTGAAGGTTTGAATTCCTTTCAGGCTGATTTTTGGATTGTACTCAGTCAGATTGATTGAGGTGTTTACTTTTCAGTCCAGTTACTTGCTGATTATTTGGAAGCAAGTGAATGTAGCTGACATTAATGCAGTGAGGTAGATTCAGTTGGACTTTGGCCTTAGTGCCACCCACTTTGGAGATTTAACCAGTGACTAATAAAGCAAGTATGCCACGGGACAGCAAAATGAAGTCATTTTCCAGGACACACAATTTTAATATTGACAGCAACATCACTATACGAAGCAGAATGTGACAAGCCAAAGGATTTTTACACAGCACAATAAAAATCACAGCAGTATTACAGACGTTATATGTATAAATGAGCAAAAATGCTTTCCAATGGTTTTGAAGGTGAAACCAGCTTCCTTCAACATCGATGTGACACACATACAATCACTAAAATCTTTCTGCCACTGACTCAGACTACATTAATTTCAGTTTCCTTTGTAACTTCACATCATGACATAACCAGGCACAAAATGTCATTTCCAGGGCTAAGTGATTTGACTGTTCTCACTGAAAAATAAAATCCAGTGCAAAGAAGCCAATCAGAAATTTGGAATTTTAGACCAATGAGATTTCTTTGTGGGCAGGGCTCCAAATCCAAATCTTTGAAACATTTGTTTCTTTGTGCTTTCAGTCAGCAAGCTAAGAAGCCATTCACACAGAATGAACAATGGAACTGAAAGGGCTAGAGCAGGGTTGCCAGGTTTCCACAACAAAACCCACCCAACTGCGTTTCGATGAGAAAGTAAAAATCGCATTCCGGTGGGTAAAATACACATTTTTTGGAGGGGTTCCCTTGGTACAGTTTGCATTACGGGGGATAAATATAACGTTATTGGGATCGCTTCAACTTGTGAACATGAAAAACAATCCGCGGCAACAGTGGTAAAGTAGCCCACTCGGCAACACTGGGCTAGTGACACGTTTTTAAAAACTTTTTTAACTTAAGTTCTGCAAATTTAAAACACAGTTTCATTCAACAATAGACAAACGTAATGGTGAAACACATCCATCTTGAATGTGACCCTGGACTACAAAACCAGTCATAAGGGTACATTTTTCAAAATTTAGATTTCTATATTATCGGAAAGCTTTCCATTGATGTATAGTTTGTTAAGATTAAAATATTGGCTGAGATACAGCCATTTGGAAATCTGAGACGCCTTTAAAGTTGTCCAAAAGTTTTACTAATCAAAAATGAAGTTTTGATATATTTACGGTAAGAAATTAACAAAATATGTTCATGGAACATGATCTTTATTTAATATCCTAATGATTTTTGGCATAAAAAAAGAAAAATCGATTCAGACTGGTTTTGTGGTCCAGGGTCAGATATGTTTTCATAGAAAAACTATGGAAAAGCAGTGCAGTGAAGTGGAAAAACACATTCTGTGTGAACAGCCCTTAACAACCTAGCATAGTACTAACTAGTAAACAGAATATCACAACAACATTATTTTTCATCAGGAGTTACAAACTGCCACCAATGGGCATTTTGCCATGTCGTACCTGATCATTGTGTCAGATTGGTGTAAATTGCATAAATTAATCCAACTGCTACTTCAGAATTGTTTCAATGTCTAATTTTGTCCCTTTAATGCTGTTAACTGAAATTTGTCTGTGGATGAACTATTGCCGAAATGTTAAAAACAACTATCACGTTACATATAACACTTAAATATGAAGTGAATTTGGGTCTGGGACCATCTAACGATGCAAATAGGTTCTTCTCTGAAACCCATACAAATAAATTAGCGAATGACAGACACGTTTCATAACTGGCACATTACAAGCAGTTGAGCAGCTCCCTTTTTAAAACACAATGGCTACATGTTTCTTCCACCTCAGTTTGCTGGAGGTGGCGGGGCAGGTGATTTACTTCATTAGTATATTCATACTACCAAACAGAAAGACAAATAGGGCCCGCTGAACAGGTTTGGCAGTCAACAAGTGTCTTTTCCTAGTCCAAAATGATTTTATAGTCAACAGAGACTGTATGTCCAATAGTCAGTGGGATTCAGTGGTCTAGGTCATTTTCGCTCTTCACGGTGGAGTAAATGAGACCGTCGATGTTCTCCAGATCTGCTGGATAGGCCTGGTTCTCACTAACCATCTGACTGAAGTGTGCGTCGTTTATAGATGACATGTTCATCATTGGTTGACTCATGTTCGATTTAGTATCTGTGCTGTCTAAACCAAAGTTGAGATCGGCAGGAAAAAATAACTGATTTATTAACTGCTCTGAACCTGGCTGACCCAAGCACTGGGAAATGCCTTGGAGGACAGTGTCTAAAGTCTCTTGGTCCAGGCTAATACAACTTTCCTCTTGTTTAAATTCATCATTATAATGAATTTCCTCCATAATCTGGGACGGCATGTGGATACTCCCATCCATAACAGGAACTGAAATAGAAGCATTGGGAACATTGCAGTCGGGAGTGGTGTAGAACGGGTTGTCAAAATGCTGTGGCATGCTGACTTCGGGCGCAATGTCTTGATCTGAGAGAGGAGGAAAATCAAACAATGATGTAACCAACATAATTGGAGAGAATGATATTATCTTGTTATTTTAAAAACATCCTTACTTTGAGGAACGCTGCATGGCTCACTGAACTTCACATCCGATTTCATTTTCCTCTTGCGGTTCACTCCGTAAGGATCTGCGGATCAAAAGTGCAAATCAGATTAACCTTTCTCCAATGTTATAGGGTGGCAGGAGCATGTGACAGCGCTGACTAAAATGCCACAGAGTATAACAGAATCGTTTGTTCTGTAGACAACACAAGAACTACTATGAAATATTACAGTTTCCTTATGCATACTTTCAGTTTAAGTCACTGTAACGCGGCTGTTTATAATGAATAACTGACATGGTGACACACCCTCATTTTGCAATGTATTAGAAACTGGTCAGAGAAAAGCTGATTCATTTTTGGATGTGAGGCATCTTTGCTTCAGTTAACCGTTGTATTGGTCTTGTTTTGAATGCCTTTGAACACAAGAAACCTGGGTATTAAGACTTGTATGGCTTAATTTAACATAAATGATGTCTCTTACTAAAATATGTAGTAGAAAACCTATGAAAGATTTACATTATTTTAAAAATCCTCATTGTTTTATACATATTTTTGACTTTGGGGGGGGACGTCATTATTTTGATTACGTAGAACTACTGGCGTTATCTGTTGCTATTTTTACACAGCTCGGAATATACAACTTGGAAAATAAAATACTGATACAATGCCACTTTGTGCGGCATTTGTTTGTAATTTTCAGTCGAAGGGCAACAAAATGCCACATACACACTGCAGCTAAATTCGGTTGTCAGTTGACTTTTTACTCCTTAATTGCGTTCTGTACACACATAATTCACTAAAATACGGGAGTGACAACTGCATTCGACAACCGCATTAACTCCCAAAAAACACAGGTAGTGACAACCGCATTTACAGAAATTCTATGCAGTGTGTACGGAACCGAACTGAACAACTAGTGATGTACCTAAATGCGCATCTGTACATGAGATGCAAGTAAATAAGCCTCCGGAGCATAAACAAAAGACAGCACATTTATCAGTGATAGTTTAGTTAAAATTGTGGGACAAAAAGAGTCTCTAGCCAAAAAAAAAGGCAGATACTAAATTCTTATTCACTCCTGCAAGATGGCAAAATGTTGCTAAGGTTACAAATGAGGGAGTGGCTGTTCCGTACACACATGGAACAATAATTTATGAGACTCACTCCCGCATTTAAATGCGGTTGCCACTCCTGAAACTTGCAGTGTGTACGTGGCCAAAGCAGCGATGAACGTCTTCACTGCTTTCCTCCGATAAGAAGAGGAGAAAAGAATGGAAAGATGCCTGTGGATGAATAAAACTTCCTAAAGACCCGCATCTTTGTTCTCTCCACTTTAGCCCTGATGCCTTTGAGGCTTTTAGTAGACCACAGCTACTAAAAGAGCTTACAAACGATGTAAACATGCCAGCGCTTATACGTCATATTACGTCATAACACCGCAGCCACTGAAGGAGTTTCTCAGCGCAGATTTCACTCGATATCCGGTGTGTTTAGACTCTTTGTGTGGAAAATCGATGGTAAAGCATTTGGTTTAACTTAGGGCTGCACGACATTGGAAAAAACTCTTTTTTTTTTGTTCTTCTGTGATAAATATTGCAAAATATATGGAGGAAAAAAAAAAAAAAAAAAAAAAAAAAAAATCACCAGATTACTTGAATAGCTCTTTGTAGGTGAGATCAGTAAATGACACAGCCTCAGGAACATCAAACTGTTGTGAACCTGTTTTCCATTTTTTTCTCAATTGTTTACCTTCACCTTAGCCATAAGCAACTGTGTTTACATGGATACTTGCAGAGACCTGCATTTTGACATAGTTTAGTGTGTATGTGTCATTTCAGGCACAAAATAGCTGCGAATTCCTTGTTCACAAGCATCTGCGTGGCTCTCCCTGTATCAACACCGGATGCGAGCGTCGCAATGCGTCAAATGCGGTAGAACTCATAACAAAGACTGTAGAATACCCAAGAGGTGTCACTCGTATAGTTTTGAATGGGGAAAAATGCAACGCTCATTATGGCCGCGAAGCCCTGCCTTCTTCATGAAAGAGCCAATCTTTGATTAGTAAAGTCAGCGCGTCACTGCAGCTGCCGTTAGAAGTCCCGGTTGCTATAGAAACAATCGGCGTTCTAAGACGTGCGCTCAGTACTGCGCATTCGCACTGGCTGATCTAGTCTGACAAATAAGCATTTTTTAACGCTATTAAAAGCACAAGGAACCATATTTATGAGGCAGTTCTTATCAGATTTCATTGGTGATTTCAAATATGAAATTTAATCATAAACTTGGTGAACAGTTTTGGAGAATTTGATGTTTCCCCATTCAAAGAGATAGGAGCTGCACTTGCATGCCCGAGAGGTGTTTCAAAGATGGTCGCCGAGTGGAATGACTTGCCTTAAAGGGACTTTGCTCATAATCAGTGATGCTGTCTATGCGAGCGTCGTGACACGCCAAATGCGGAAGAACTTATAATTAGTGATGCTGTCTACGCGAGCGTCGCGACGTGCCAAATGCGGTGGAGCTCATTATAATCAGTGATGCTGTCTGCACTGGACGCAAGCGGCGCAGCGCAACAAAATACTGTAGAAGTCATTATAATGATGCTCCCTTCACTGAATGCAGCGCGGCACGTCAAATACCTGACAGTAAACTGACGCACTTATGTGTAGGCTACTCACACCAAGTTCAAATGATTTACAACATTCGTTTTTGTCGTGTTCAGTGTTTAGACAGACTTTCACTTTAGATATTGCGGTGCAGGCGCGACACGTCAGCTGTCACGTCCGGTGTAGACAAGATGTCTGTGTCAAAGAAAACGGTCAGTATAAATATAACGATATCGATGCTGAAACGATATATCGTGCAGCCCTAGTTTAAGCCTACGCTTATATCTATCGTCACCTGTATGCTCTTTCAGTAGCTGTGGTCATATCAGTATTTTATTTTCCAAGCTGTTGCGGTAAAAATAGCATATAGCTCAGTGCCAGTAGCTCATGAGTGCAACTAATCTACGTAATGAAAATAACGACGCCCCCTATAGTCCAAAGTATGTATATAACGATGTAGATTTTTTAAAATAACCTAAATCTTTCAGTAACAGACATAATTGCCTTTTGACATATAAGAGCTCATTGTAGTATAAAAACATTTTGTAAGTTGCAGAATTCAAAATGTTCTTGTTAGTCTAAAAAGTCTTGTTAGTCTCAATTTGACGTGGGATTATCATAAAGATTGAAACTAAAAGACGATGCTATGCTGACTGTATTGAATCTGACAGTAATGTCGCAACACAAGTGTGAATAAGTGTTTTTATTACGTGCTCACTACTGCCTTGTCTGTTATTACAGACTGTTTGATATGTACTGAGTATTTAGACATTTTTAACCTAAATCACAGCAGTATCCAAATGTGAAGGATCAAGGCTGTCAAACATACGCAACTCGTCACCTTAGAATTATAAGGTTCTATCTGCATTCTGAGCACTTTTGAGATATTGAGCTTCAAAGTTTTTGCATTCCATAGACATCTGTAGATATAACCACTCTTGTTTATAAAAAAAGGCCCAAACTGTACACAGCTTACAAAAGAAACATCACATAATGCAAATATGTTAGAATATGTGAATAACTCAATTTTGACAAAAATGTCAGATAGAACCTTATAATTCTAAGGCGACGAACTGCCTATCATAGCAATGGGCGTTTACTTCCAAGTCTACAATCTGCCACTAATATTCAAACAGAGCGTTCCGATGAAAACAAGACTAAATAGACTAAATTATGTTTTATGTAAAAGTCTTGATGATATTACAACTGGACCTCAGAGAATAGTACAAAATACTTAAAAAAGCAGTTTATGACCTCTTTAAGTTACCTAAAGTTAAGTTACTCACCTGCGTTGTCTGGAACATAAGTGAACTTGACTGACTCGCTGTCCATCCGGTCAGACATGCGGCGTAAACACACATTGACATCCACCTCCTCAGTTATAGTCTGCTCCCTGAAGGGCGGGGACTTGAAAACGATGGCAATTTGTCGATGGACATCAGTCTGAGCAAACTCCGCCTTGGCCTCCCACTCATCCTTGCTGAAGATGATCTCAATGTCATCTATGAAGGTTTCCAGATATACAAATGAGTCATTTTAGTCCAACTGTATCCACCCTTTTTTTCCCATAAGAGCAGACACAGCCATTTGTAAATGTTATGGATGAGGCTTCCAGTCTCATCCGCATCCAGCTATTTAAAACAGCTCTTTTTGCTGCTTGATATTGCAAATTGGTGTGTCTTACAATGTTATTTTAATGTATAATCTTAATTATGAGCACACTGGTTTGTAGTGCAAAGACTGGCCAAATGAGTTGTTGTAAAGTTATTAAAACATATTTAAAGTCCAGTTACCTTTCTGCACTTTGTCACAGAGCATGTAAATTTCAGTCTTTCCTGTGCAGGGGCCTCTGACAATATTAAGCCGATTGATCTTCAGCTCTGCCGTTGTGGTCGCCTCTAATCAGAGACAAGGAAACAATCCAAATATTATATACCAGGAAACCACAGATAGTAGACATGTTTGAGCAGAATACATTTTTGTTCCAACATGTAACTTGCTCTTACTCTTGTCATAGATGGGGTTGGAAACCACAGGTGCAAGGGGAATTCGGTCTCCATCCTTTCGTTCCAGCTCACACTGGAAACACAGTCTCACAACGTTCATGTCCATGTCCTCAATGCTCTTAGAGTGGCCAGCTGGTGAAGACCAAGACCAAAACATTCAATAGATGCTCATACTCTACTATAGAAACCTACTACAGAGACTGGACTTTATGGCTTTGTCTGCAATATTCAAAACTCACTGTTAAACGGATCAATATTCTTATTCCTCCTCTTCTGCAGTGAGGCATCAAGTTCCTTCCTCCGCACACACTGGATGCCCAAATTTGCAAAGCTGGAAAACACCAACATACTCAGTCAGGAAATAACAGATTTACTCTCAGATCACGTTCTGCTGACTATGCTGTCCCAAAGCTTTGACATTAATAGAAATATACCTGTGTCGACGAGCACTGTGGGGATTGATGTGAATGACACAGATGCCATCTGTGCAGTCTTTCCCGACCAAGCAGTGTGGATGTGGCCGGTAAGGGATGTCCTTTGTCACAAGAGACACTGTGACCATCACTTTCTTGATGGTATCAATGGGGCCTTGGATCTAAAACAGGTGAAAAAGATAGCACAGTTTTACTTTTGTTTTCATAGGACAGTTGAAAGGCTCCTGTGTTGAAAGTACCCATTTATGGACATTGCGTAATGGCAAAAATGACTGGTGATCATGTTTGTTTGCGTGGTTTAAAGGTAATTCCCTCCATCAGAGCCCACGCGTCACACACCTCCCCAGGGAACTTTCATTTTTAACAGCACTTACATGTTTAACTTGATTTCATATATAAATAACCACAAACCAATAGGGGGAAGCCCCACTGTTATGGGATAGTCGGTGCATTCCACACACACCCACTAAATCAAATAAGGAGTGCAAATCAATTTCGAATTCATGTAAATGGAACACGCACGACAGAAATGAAATAAGTTTTACAAGGTCTAACTGATGACAACATTTCTTTAACCATATATAGCCTACTGTTTTATACACTAGATTCTATGGCTTCTAAATCAGCCACATGATCAAAACTGCTTGATAGTTTATACTGCTTGATAGTTTATTAAAAGCCCTTTTAGTATAATTTTAAAAATGTCCAGCTTCAGATACGCACACATCATGGTACTCCTGAAACGTGCATTAAACACTGACAAAAGAAAAGAAATTGTTTAATAAAGTCGTTATTTTTGTATTCTTTGTGCACAAAAAGTATTTTAATAGCTTCATAACGTTACGGTTGCACCACTGATGCCACATGGACTATTTTAACAACGTCCTTACTACATTTCTGGGCCTTGAACGTGTCAGCTGTGTTGCTGTCTATGCAAGGCCCAAAAGCTCTTGGATTTCATCCAAAATATCTTAATTTGCAGGTTTAGAACAACACAAGGGTGACTAATTGACAATTAATTTTTGGGTTAACTATCCCTAAACACACAGTTGTCCACTCATTCACTAGCATCCATCCCAAACCTTCATCCTCTGACTCACTTCAATGGCAGGCAGGGTCTTGCTGGCATCAGTGCTGGAAGCTCCAAGGATGCTGCCCGCAGATCGCCCCTCACACTCGTAGCGAAATCGCATGCCACGCTCCTTCGGCTGCTCCACCACCACCAGCTCTGGCTTCTCCAGGAAGCGCTCCAGATGTTCTGTTCCAGTCTGAAGAACCTGGGGTGCTACAGATGACTGTCCACGTCGCTGAGATGCCACTTTGTGGCTTCGCATGGGATGCATCGGTGCCATACCATCAGTGTGCGCCGTTGGGGTCTGGTCAAAGCTGAATGTATTCTGTGGAAGTTGAATTTTAAAATATGAAGAAAATGAGTGGTGCCTCTCTGTAGAAACTTTGATTGCTATACAGTTACAAAAGCTTCTGAATGGCTTTTAGCAAGTCACCATATGGTATTTATAGTGCCCTGAACATTGCTAGGGTATTTCCATACGGTTACTAAATGGGCTGGGTTTGACACAAATTTTTACAGTGCAATTCTGCATTGATTTGATTCAATTTCTGATTCGATTTAGATTATTTTGGATAAGTATCAGATACACTACATGCCAAATTTTCTGAAGGAAAAAAAATCTCAACTAATGCTGTAAAATATACATGAAAGTCAGTTGGTATTACATTACTTAGGTTAAAATGAACTGATTTGTATACAGTTTTATAGCAATAATGTAATTACATAATTATATTTCTACTCCAATTCATTTTTTGAATAAAACATTTAAATGATTTAAATTTAAAATAAACTGTAGAACAGAACTATAATGAATATGTTATATGGTCACATCTTTAGCAAAATTCTCTTCTTTAGAGTTCATTTTTCAAGCTGGCTACTGAGTTTATGGTCACCAAATATGTTTTTTCTGAGGTAAATTTGACGTTATGTGATGTATAGATGTTTTGTATTGACGTCTTCCCACGATTAAAAAAAATACTGACTGAGCGATTACATGACACAGGATACTGATTTCGGTAATCTGTACTCTCTTTCAAATATACCTTCGGATGTTCATTCATGTTTATTTTGTGCTATAACTAGGAGATGATCAGTTCACGTGCACAGCACCAAAACGGCATTTACTGTTTTAATATTGCAATAAAACTGACTTTGAAATCACAGACTTTGTTTCATATCAAAAGTAATAATGCTCACTGCGATTTATTGGATTGGAAAACAGGCTAGACTCATCAATTGTTGAGATTTAAGAATCAATATCATTTCGAATGAGAATTGATTAAAATCGAGAAATCAATATTTTTTACCCAGCCACAGTTGCTAAAGTGTTATCTGTAGTTACTAGGATAATGTAAGAGATGTGGAAAAAATTAGTTTTGAAAGTGATTTCAACAATATCATTCCTCTGGGTCGTTATTGTTATAGTTGTACCCTGAATTACCCTATTCTCATAGATTTAGAATGAATATTAAAAGTTCATTGTTAATAATAATTATCATCCCTGGTGTGGCTTTAACAGCTGGATTTCCAGACAAAAAGTGAACAAACAATTGAATAGAGCACAAAACAAAATACCTAAACAGCCAGATAAATAACGTTTTGCCAAAAGGGTATGCAAGTTTTAAAAAGGCTAAACATTCACTGAATAATTTATTTTCAAACCCCCACACAATGACTCTGCAACACAAAGCGTTCAGAAAACCACATTAGCTTGTTTTATTACTTCGCATTTTCCTTCTCTGACTTTCCAATACTTTAAATCATTAATGCAAAGACAAACAATTCACCTTCAGCTCACTATCTGCTTTTGAAAACCAAAGCCACCACAAAAAAAAACAGCAAGAGAGAAAGAGAAAGTGAGTGAGGGTGAGAGACAAGAGAGTAACAGTTAGTTTAACACATGCAGATATTGAACACAAAGAGCACATGTACAATAACAGAGGGGGAAAAAAAGTACTTTTGAAAAAACAGACAAACATCAAGTCTGGACATGCCCGAGAACGGACTCAGATCGCTTACACAAAGAGCCGCTGAGAAGAGCCAGAAGAAGCATGGTGAAGAAACAGGAAGCTCACATAGCTGGACGGAAAACCAGCCAATGAGAAAGTGAGAAGCAGAGAGGAGGGTATGAGCCTGAGTGTCTTTTGTATGGGGGAGAGAAGCTTGAGTCGAAAGAACGCTAACTGAAAGTAGGCATCGAATTACAATCATCCTGCTGAGAGTAAAAAAGCCTGATGTCATGAATAACAAGTTTCGATATCAAGCAAAAAACAAGCCATTTTGTATAGAAAGCTGTTAGAGCGAATGGAATCAATATGCCATAGAATTTAAGGCATTATTCACAAACAAAGCAGGATGAGTTACACACCAAATTCAGTTAGTGTTAAAGAGACAGTTCACCCAAAAATGGAAATCCTCTCATCATGTCTTTCTAAACCTTTCTAAACTTTCTGGAACATAAAAGAACATATTTTGAGATAAGTCTCAGCGTTTGTCATCAACTAATACAGCGACTGCTCTTTTGCAGAAGGACTCACATGTGGAGCTGCTCCTCTGGAGACCAACACCGGTGCACTTCGCCTGCTTCTCGGTGGCGGATCAACTGGCTGGATGTCCGGATCCACAGGTGGAGGAGGAGGACCAGGGAGCGTCCGTTCTATGATTGTTTTTTCCGTAAGGTATTCATCTATAATATCTAGGGCACAGTTTTGATAAATGTTAACAAAGCTCTAGTCAAAGAGATAACTTAAAGGAGAAGTTTGCTTCCAAAATTAAAATGTCCTGATGATTTACTCACCCCCATGTCATCCAACATGTTCATGTCCTTCTTTCTTCAGTCGCAAAGAAATTAAGGTTTTTGAGAAAAACATTCCAGGATTTTTCTCCATATAGTGGACTTTAATGGTGGCCAATGGGTTCAAGGTCTAAACTGCAGTTTCAAAGGACTCTACACTACCCCAGCCCAGGAATAAGGGTCTTATCTAGCAAAACGATCTGTTGTTTTCTTTAAAAAAAACTATATTTATATTAGTGGTGTAAAAATTAATGAAATTATTTTTTTCATATTAACTTAATATTAAAGGGGCAGGGCTAGGTTTGGCCACCCCACTCACAACTGCTAAAGAAATGTGTTTATTTAGATGCGCAGAGTGTCAAACAGGAGACTTTTCAGATGCGTGGTCAGATGAGATGTTGACAGGCCATATGTCAGTAAAAACTAATTTGCCTGTCCTGTTAGCCGTTATCATATCATATTCAAACAAAAATCCAACTGCGAGTATGCAATGTTGTAGTTATGTCGTCAGTTAAGACATAAATTTACAAAGAAAGGCGATTAAAACTGCCATAAAACTGTGCATGTAAGTATTTATTATGAGTCAAATTTAAAGCAGTGTCAGATCCGCATCAACTTCAGCAGTGGCAGCTCTTAAGGTAACAGCAGACAAAAATATCCTAATAACCTGCTGCTGTGATGTCTGTTAATCAAAAAAACTAAATTAAAAAGAGGAAATTAACTTCTGTAGTTTTAAGCTTTATCTTTATATAATTTAGAATTTTATATATTATAGGCCCGGTTGCACAGACAGGGCTTAGACTAAACCAGGAATAAGCCATAGTCCAATAAGGACATTTAAGTAATTTTGATAAACGTGCTTAGAAAAAAACATTACTTGTGTGCATCTTGAGACAAAACAAAGGCACTGATATATTATAAGATCAGTCAGTGCAAGTTTCTTTCAGATGAAACAGCTCAGACTTGCATTTTAGTCTAGGACTAGGCTTAAGCCTTGTCTGTGAAACTGGGGGTTAGTGTTTGATAACTAGCCTAAATTACATTATAATGGATTTATGTGAAAATTGTTTCAAGATCGCTTAAATTAGAAGTTATTTTTTAAAGTCTAATAAATGTTAAAGTGATAGCTCTCCATTATACTGTAATGTTGAATGGTTATATTCAATGGTGTAATATAAAAATTAAAAAATCATAGAGACAGTTGGAATCAGTGATACTTGCCTTCAGTCATAAAAAAGATGGTATTAAACAAATAAAAATATAAATTGTTTATTTTGTTTCCAAACTAATTTAAAGCATGAAAATGTGAAATTATTGCATTATAAAAGTATAATTAAAAACTTTAATGTCAGATAGGATTAGTCATGATTAATTTCAGGAAAAATGTGTGATTAATTAATTTAAACATTTGTAATCGATTTTTTTCTTGTAGTAGCTCTGTGTTTTCATTACAAGATGTTGGAAAGGTCCCGCATGACATAGGTGGAAGATTACAAAGCGAACGTGCAAAGAAAGTCAATGCCCTTTGCCAAAAAAAAGGTAAAACAATGATGTTGAAAGATTTTAAAGTTGGAGAAAATGAGATGGTAGTTTTTTCACCCCAACCCCACCTTTTTGAACCGAAGTAAACAGACGAAGTACTAACCACATGTGACCTTTCAAATGTGATTATGCAATGCGTGAAGATCGTTTCAATAGATAAGACACTTATTCCTCACCTGTGATCGTGTAGAGCCCTTTGAAGCTGCATTGAAACTACAATTTGGACCTTCAACCTGTTGGCCAGCATTGAAGTCCACTATATGAAGAAAATGTTTTTCTCAAAAACCTTAATTTCTTTGCAAATGAAGTAGGGTTGCCCCCCTAATAGTCAACAAGAAGAGGCTTGGTCGACCAAAATTTTCTTAGTTGTTATGTAATATAGTACATCGGGCAGGACATCCAAACGCTCACCTGTCATTAATTGACCTCAAATATGGCTTTTTGGCTTTCTGTAAGTAGTAGCAACTTTAATCTAATGTTAACGTAAAAAAAAATGTGCTATTCAAGTGTCTGTGCTGTGACTTGCTCTTAAAATACTCATTTTTGGTCATACAGATAAAAGTAATACATCTTTTGAATCTGTAAAGACTCTACGTTTATTTCTGTGCACTCACAATACAACAAAACATTGCACTTCTGTAAAATAATTCAAGCAAACAGGATGCACTTTCTAACGTCTCGGTCTCTGTGAACTTGAGCGTGAAACTTTGAAACGCTGTGTATACTTGCCTTGCAGACATGAAAAAAATATAGAGAGAGTGAAATGTCTATTTTAAATGAACCAATTCAAATAGCGGTCTCCTTGCTGTTTTTCCCAGTAAGCTGTGGCAAGCTTTTTTGTGTGCACTTACAAGAATAATAGTCTAATAGTCAACTAATGCTTAAAATGAACAACTACAAATCGACCAGAATAATCTTTAGTCGAGGGTAGCCCTGACTGAAGAAAGAATGACATGAACATCTTGGATGACATGGGGTGAGTAAATTCAGTACATTTTTATTCTGGAAATGAACTTCTTTAATAAGTTGTTCCCATGTATCACAAAAGCAGATGTTAGACACTCTCATGTACTTTCACTGCATGGAAAAACATGGTGACTAGGGCTGTTGGGCTGCATAACATCTCCTTTTGTGCTTCATGGAAAGTCACTGAGTTGGAACGGCTTAAAGATGAGTAAATAATAACAGAATTTTTGTTCAACTAAACTATCCTTTAAAACACACAGCCTATTAAAGAATCAAGTGGACAAACAGGGTCACCTCACAATGACGTCACATATACACTCACCTAGATCTAGGCCTGCACAGAGAGGCATGATGGGAGAAAAAAGAGACAAGAAAAACAGTTAAACATGCGCATTTCCGGAAAACGAAACTGAAAGCAAGTTTATATTTATTTATTTATATAACATAAAACGAGTAGTTAATGGCAATCGTTTGTTAAACGTGACTGCAGCCGCGTGACGTTATTATCAGCTAATAAACAAATGAGCTAAAATGGGTCATAAAATATATCGAATGATTATAAACACGCTAAAACATTATTTCTGCGACAATACAACAGAAAAGACATTTCGCGGGCCTGTGTTATTGTTTCAACACAGGCCTGTAACTCTGGAAACACCCACTTCTTGTAGAAAACAACTTAGTTTCGATTATACCGTGAACTTTATTGTATAAAACGTAACATAACGTGATATAGCGATCATGCGTAGGTGATTCATTGCTTAGGCGTAAACTTAGAGCAAATATTCCCAAAACATGCTGAATCAGAGTGACAACAGGGCCGAAGCAAAAATATAACAAACTGACCTGGCTGACCTCCCGCTGTGCCGTTCCGAATGCTCATATTTCTCATTGCAGGCACGAAGTAGAACAAAAATGAGTGTCGTTGGTTCCTACAACCTTTCGTAGGACGTTATTGTGTTGAATCGTAATCCTCTGAAGTAACGATCAGATCATCAGTCCCGCGTTATGGACTCATTTCCGGGTGCTTCGCCTGTTTCTTTGGAAGCTTGAAGTTAACGGAAGCTTTTTTGGGAAAGAAATCTCGAGAGAAAATGAGAGACCGCTTTATCCGTGGCTCGTCCACTAACGACTGTGACATGACAAACACCTTCGCTCGTATTTTCTTTCACTTTTTCTCTTGTGAGCTACAAGAGGTTTAGACTGGTGGGTGGAAATCCCCCTACGTCACATCTGGGGAAACCCCAAGATTCATCACTATGGCAACGACTATCAACAGGTGAGTTTCAAGAAAGCGAATCAATTAGAGGTAAACAGAACACCGTCCAGAAATAATATGTTGATTTATTATCAATGTTTTTTTTTTTTTTTTTTTTTGCAACCTATGATATTTTTTTAAGATTTCTTTGATGAATAAACGTTAAAAACATTTATTTAAAACAGAAATATTTTCGAACAATATACAAAAGTTTGTGGTCAGTAAATTTTTATTCTTTCTTTTTTTTTTTTTTAAAGAAATTAATACTTTTATTCATCAATCATGTGTTAAATTGAAAAAAAAAAAAAAGTGATATAAGCAAAAACTTATTTTGTTAGAAAATATTTATATTTTGAATATACGCTGCTCTTTTTATTCAGCAAAAAATGCTGGGAAAATTTATCACAGGTTCCAAAAAAATATTTGGCAGCACAACTGTTTCCAACATTGATCATTCTAATAATAAATCAGCATATTATAATGATTCCTGAATAATCATGTGACATTTTACTTTTTTCCCCGTATTTTTGCTCAAATGAAAGATCACCAAATGCAGCCTTGATGAGCAGAAAAGACATCTTCAAAAACAAACATTACACGTCAGTATATATATAAAGTAAGTATTAGCTCAGAGTGAAAGGATTATAGTCACATGATTTAAATAAATATACCAGTGAAAATATTGGAGAATAACAATGATTGATGTAATGAGGGCACATTGCGCCTTTCGTTTTCATCATTGCGTCAACTCTAGTACACAGCACTAGTTTGGTAGAAAACAGATTGAAGTCAGCCGCAAATGCCGCAGGTGATTTAACTTATAAATCTGGTTAAACTGCCTTGCTTTAGCAATTATTTTTTAAAAAGGTTTGCATATGTAAATATACCACCTACACACTGAAAATAACAGTTCCACATGACATACAAATTACATCCCTCGACATTTTACCTCGGCCAGTGATGGTCATATGACAGACCTGCATAAAAAGACCACGTGATTTCTCGCACGAGAAGCAGAGCCCAAAATTTAGCCAACAGCACCTGGGTTCACAGTTACCATGCACTATGCCGTCACCAATCCCCATCACCCGACTGCTGCCAAAGGATTTCGGGCTGGAGTTTGGCGCTTGCAGCAGCCCACTATCCAAAACCGTGAATGGATCTATGTTGCGTGTGCCCACAAACACGTTTCACGGTAAAATCGCCCACAGACTTTGGTCCTCAGTGATCCACTGGAGAGAACTACAGGCTCTGGAGCCCATCGGCAGCGGTGGATTCGGTACGGTGTTCAAAGGCACGTACTTCGACGATACAGTTGCTGTGAAGAAAGTAAAATGTGTGAAAAACAAACTGGCTTCGAGGCAAAGTTTCTGGGCGGAACTCAATGCAGCCCACCTGCACCATCAAAACATTGTGCGCGTTATCGCGGCCACCACGTGCACTCCTGCACACCTCAGTACCAAAGACAACATCGGGACGATTGTAATGGAATTCGCCGGTGCACTAAACCTCCAGCAGGTCATTTACGGACTCACAGACCCGTTGCCAATAAACAAGTGCGTGAAATATTCAATGGACATTGCGTGTGCGCTCCAGCACTTGCATGCGCATGGCATAGTCCACTTGGATTTAAAACCTGCCAATGTTTTAGTATCAGAACAGGGTGTTTGTAAGATCGCAGATTTTGGGTGTTCTTTCAAGCTGTCGAGTAAAAGCGACACCGTGACGCACCTTAATGAAATCGGCGGCACGTTCACGCACCGCGCTCCCGAGCTACTAAAAGGTGAGGAGGTTTCTCCATGCGCGGACGTTTATTCCTTTGGTATCACAATGTGGCAGCTCCTCACCCGAGAGCCCCCCTATGAGGGAGACAGACAGTATATTCTGTATGCTGTTGTGGCATATAATCTGCGTCCTTCCATCACTAGGGATGTTTTCATTAAGTCTTCTCTGGGACAGAAGTGTCAAAAACTGATAAGCCTGTGTTGGGACGGCAATCCCAGCATCCGACCGACTGCAGACCAACTAGTCGGTGAACTTTCTAATTTGTTGTAAATTTGCACCACATGGACTCTACAGACTCACAAAATATCTTAATTTGATTTGTTTCTAATGTTTTGTAAGTTTAATTTTGTAAACTTTTTATTGTGAAACAAAAATAATTTTAAATATGAAAAGAACTAATTAAACGTATTCTTGTTTAAAACAGGCTTTTGTGTGATTTTGGGAAAAAATATAAATAAATGAGTTGATATTTGCTAAGAAATGTGAGGTGAACATTGATTTACACATAAGTATTTAGAAAATTCGTATTGCATCACGGTTTGAATAGTTAGCCGGATGCGCGGCCATGGAGATACTCGGATGTAAACAACAGAAGTGATTGCGTGGTTAATGTACTAAATGTGCAGTTCTGCTAATTTATGCTGTCTAAACCATGGATAAAACGTTTGGAACCTGCTAAATCATAGAGGAGGACTTGGTAAGCAGGAAATGGTGCAATATTTTGACAAGTTAATGCAAAGATGAAAATATTGAAATGCTTGTACATATGAAAATATGTACAAGCAATATTTATTGTGATATTATCCAAATATCTCACCTACCTGACCGGAAATAAGCACAAACTTGAATGTTGAATGATTCATGCCCCATGCACTCTTCTCCTTGATTTGTTATAACTTTCGCCAGTCCAAATGTTTTTCCCAGTCCGAATTAGTACAGCCCAAAACATGACAATAACTGATCATTTTCATCAGCAATAATCAACAAAATTTGCGAGTTATGTTCGGTTCAGTGGCATTGTTTACAGAAAAACAGCTAAACCCAGCCTAGGCTGGTTGGCTGGTTTTATGTGGTTTAAGCTGGAAGTAGCTGGTTTTAGCTGGTCTCCCAGCCTGGCCAGGCTGGAAAAGTGTCCAAAACCCCTCTGAAACCAGCCAACCAGCTTAGGCTAGTTTTGGCCGATTGATGACGTGTCGTGAAAACACTCAATATTCGTTTTACATCTGTATTTTGTCTTCGTTGAGCATATTTCACCCACAAGGGAACGAGAGAAATGTTTGACAATTTGACACGATGTATGACGGCTAATTTTACATGAAGCGGGTCGCCTTGTGGCCACCATTTTGAACAGTTGAATTGTACTCACTTTATTTCAGAAACTGCGTTGTTATTGGACAACTTTCATCGCAAGATAAATTATTGACGAACAGAGGGCAAACAAAGCATTTTTATTACACATGGTGACTGAATTTTTTTTTTCGTGATTCTGTCCGCCGCTAGGTGTCAGCACAACAATCTGAGTGCATTTTTAACCTGATTACATTTGTGAATATGATCACAACTCTACACAAAATAATTTCCCCATTTTTGAGACGAGTGTCAAAAATTGATCAGCCTGTGTTGGGACAGCAATCCCTGCATCCGACTGACAACAGACCAACTAGTCTGTGAACTTTCTAATTTGCTCACATGGACTCTCCAGACTCCAAAAATATCTTAATTTGATTTTTATTTGTAATTTTGTCGCCTTGTGAAGCAAAATGAATTTTAAATATCTAAATAACTTTTAATTGTTTTCTTCTCTTTAAAGTGGGCCTTTTGTGTGATTTGTAATATTTCTGAATAAATGTGAGTTGGTATTTTGCTTTATATTTAGTAATAAAGAGGTAAACACTTATTTACAAATAAAAGACAAGTAAAAATTAATCATGACTAATGCAGTGCGAACAGAGCATTTCTTATGAAATCAGTCACTGAAAACTTGCGTAATGTTGCATGTACGCCGCTAGGTGTCAGCACAACAAAAACATCTGAGTGCATTTTTAACCTGATTACATTTTCCTGATAGCACACATACATCGCAGAGACGTCTATTTGACTTCTGAATTTACATCTGGAAGACGTATTTTTAGTTTTTGCTCATCTGCAATATATCTAGGAGATTTCTAATCAGATGACAAATAGACATCTATTAGGTGTCTTTAACATATTTATGATCTAGAATGTATGTAAAACTGAGATCCTACAGACGTCTGTCAGATGTTTGAACACAGCAGATGCTTTCCAGATCAAAAGATCTAGATCTATTTGCCTATTTTTTAGATAGAAGTGTCAAAAACTGTGTTGGGATGGCAATCCCAGCATCTGACTGACCGCAGACCAGCCAGTGAGAGAACTTTCTACTTTATTGTAAATTTGCACCACATGGACTCTTCTTAGATTTTTTTTCTAATGTTGTTTTGTAAGTTGACCTTTTTTATTGTAAAGCAAAGTTGATTTAAAATTTCAAAAGAACTTTAAGCGTTTTCTTTGTTTAAAACAGACCTTTTGTGCAATTTGCTTCACATTTAATAACAAATGTGAGGTAACTTTCATTTAGGCTACAAATAAGAGTTTGAAAGTTTCACTAAATGTGTAAATTAGTTGTACTTTTATTTCTTAGAAAATAAACGTTGTTAAAAGTTATTTTGTTTCTAAATTAGCATGTTTTTTCCAACATAGGAACAAGAAGATTTGACAATTATGATGGACGACGATGAGTTTAAATCGAGCGGGTCGCCTTATAGTGGCCGCCATTTTGAAAAGTTGAATTTCACTCACTGTATTTCAGAAACTGCTTTGTTATTGGACAACTCTGATCGCTGAATAAATGAATAATGACTAACAGAGTGAGATAAAAGCATTTCTTACGACATCGGTGACTGAGAAGGTTTGCTTAATGCAGCATGTCCGCCACTAGGTGTCAGCACAACGTAAAAGTATTAAACCTGATCGCATTTGTGAATATGATCATAGCCTATACAAAATAACTAGCTCATTTTTGAGTTGTTTCATACAGTATATGAAAGTAAAGACGGAACACGCAATACGGAAGATAAATTTAGTGAGTCCATGTGTATCATCCATAATTCTGCCAAATACTTATAGAGTGATTCTTTTTTATGGCCCCACATTCTCATTTTTTTAAATATAAAAACAATACAGATAGGTAAATAATTCACAACCTGTCAGTCAAAAATCTGCTAGTTTCTAATATTGGTTTATAGCAAAACCAACCTGTTCAAGCAATTTTAATATTACCATTTTAATATTATTTAACATATTTCATATTATTTAAATATGCAAAAGTAGTTACGGTAACAATGGAAATCACAAAACATTTTAAGGCAGATGTTTGAGCTAAACCAGAGGAGCAAATATGGTGTAACCAAATTCATTAAGTAGATTCAGTTTTAAATTTTGGCAAAACTGTTTTTTCTTTGAGATATATATATATATATATATATATATATGAATATATGAATATATGAAGAGTTCAGATGCAAAAGCCTCTAAATCCATCTGACACCTTTTTTAAAAAAATGAATTTTTATCAGGCTCCGATGTATAGGTTTCTATGTAAGTAGTGGTACTTCTGATTGGGCTGAGGGTGGGATTTTAGTGAGTTAGAAGTAAAAGTATTTGATGGATGTATAATGTGTCGAGAGAATTCCCTCAGTATCATTATCTCATTTTTGACTGAGATGGTTTTTAGCTGGTTTTGAATCTGAACTCTTCATATATAATATATAATGTATAAATATATATATATGAAAATACAAACCCAATGTGACACCTTTATAAAGCCAAATATGCGAATGCACAACTCGACATGAATAAAACACTTTCCACTTTAAACTGCACTTATGCTTTACTATAAACATGAGTGATCAAATTTTGGAACGTACCAAAACAAAAAAGCCCAATCAATTCAAAAGTACGCCACCAAAAAAAAAAAAAAAGATTACAAACCAGGCATTTCACCTCACGTATTCGTGGACAGTTGACGTGTCGAGCCAAACCGAACCGGACATGACACATGGTGGTCCAGCCATGGAGTGTGAATGTAATGAAACTAGTTCTCAGTGAGAGGACTGGCAATTCAGCTATTGCTAGACAAGTTGACGTCAGCATGATTAAGTCTTACAAGCTGAGATGCTGTACAGTTTTTGGACATACAAAAGAAAATTCAGAGAAATCATGATCATAGTTAATAATATTAATATAATTATATATTAATACCTACAAGGCTGTTATTTCTTTATTTTTTGTTCAAGTTTGCAACATCAATTCTTGTTTTAAAAACGTGAAAAGTCTCTGTCTCGCACAGGGGTAGCGTTTGAACAGAACTGGCTGTTTTCTTTTTTCTTGGCCACCTCCGTCCTACACTACACAACTGCTTCCTGGTACCCCTTCACACATGGAATGAACAGAAAATAAGTACACAGAATCAGGAGACCAGCGAGGCTGCATCCGGCCTCTTTTCCCTCGTTCTTGTACTTCAAAAAACAAAATGATATGTACTGCAATCGCCCTATTCACTCCAGCCAATAGGATTTAAGTACGGACCACCTAACCCTTCAAATTATTAGTGTTACCAACCCAAAAATATACAATACAGTACATCACATTTTACTTCACTTTGACTGCAAAAATATGGGAGACTGAAAAAGAATGATTTTAGGAAGTCTACATTAAATATATTTTTTCCCCTGTGGATCCCACACAGAGGAGGAACGCTGAACTGAACTTTTTTTTTCCTGCAGTCTTTTACGTAATACCATTAATCCAGTTCCCTTCCCTGACAATTAAACATAAACTCAGCCTTGAAGATGCCTTATCACACCTTCACAAGACCAGAGGGCAAGGGAGGGGGGTTAAAAGGGGTTAATCATTTTTCTTCTCCCCCTCCGATTTATCTGTGATGGCTGCGGTTGTGTCTGCAGCTGTTGGCTGGGCTGAGCTGTCGCTGCTGTGGTCCACTCCGCTGGTCCCAAACTCGTTCACGCGGTTGGGATCCACTCTGTAAATCCAGCGCTGGTACAGATATATGAAGAAAACCACGTCTGTGGACAAAAACAGTGGTACATTCAATTAATACTGATGCAGTCACATTGAAAAATGTACTGTCGGAGGGAAAAATATAAGCACTTACCGTCTCTGAGACAACCTATTCTGTACATCATTGGCATCTTGATGACAAAGGCAAACAAGTCATCTATAAAGGTATTCAGGGCCTTGTAGGTGAGCATCCTCCAGGGAAGATGGGCTACTGACTTCATTTTGTAGTTGATGAAGAGCTGCGGTGTCATTGTGATGAACCCTTTAGAAAAAAACAAGCATTTATAATTCAAAACCAGGCATTTTTCAAGAAATTTTTACAGTTGGACATGTCATAAGAACTTAAAAGTAACAAGGAGGTGTGAAACATCTTTAAAATCAGTGGGAGATGCCTTTTTTAAAATAAAATATCTTAAAATATTTGTTTTTTCACAATCTTTACTGTTACGTAGACCTGGGATGTAACATTTACAAACTCAGAACATGGCAAAAAGCTACATGTGAGTATTAAAACATTTTCCAGTTACTTTCACTTTAAAATCTTAAAGGGATAGTTCACCCCAAAATGAAAATTCTGTCATTAATTAATAACCTTCATGTTGTTCCAAACGCATAAGATGTTCGTTAATTTTCAGAACACAATTGAAGATATTTTTGATGAAATCCGAGAGCTTTCTGACCCTGCACAGATTGCAACGCAACTGAAACATTCAATGGCCAGAAAGGTAGTAAAGACAAAAATAGTCATGTGGCATCAGTGTGACATTCCTGTAGCTTTATATTATTACAACTGCACCATGATAGAAGGAGCAGATGCGGAAAAGAAGAAATTGTTGAATAAAGTGGTAATTTGTGTTTTCTTTGCGCACAAAAAGTATTCTTGTAGCTTCATAACACTGAGGTTGAATCACTGATGTCACATGGGCTGTTTCAACAATGTCCTTACTACCTTTCTGGGCCTTGAACGTGGTAGCTGTGTTGCCATCTATGCAGGGTCAGAAAGCGGATTTCATCAAAAATATCTTAATTTGTGTTCTGAAGATGAACGAAGGTCTTACCGGTTTAGAATGACATGGGGATGAGTAATTAATGACACATATCCTTTTTGGGTAAACTAACCTTTGGTCTAAAGGTTCAAGCAAAACTTGCTGCCAGCATGCGAATTAATGCTTTAGTAATTTAGTTAGCCACTGTGAAGCATCTATGAAACATCTGAATGAGTGGTAGGCAGTGATTTTACAAAATATTTTTAAATGACAGATGTTTTGTAATTTCTTAAAGCAGAAATGTGTGATTTCAACACTAGTAGCATCACCAGACAGAATTTCACACTGAAGTTTTCTGTAGCTCAAACAGTCAAGCATGGCATTATGGCAAGCAGGTCATGGGTTTGATGCCCAGGGAAAAGCAAATAAAACTTTGGATAAAACAAGGTTTCTGCTGGTTTTATGAGAGTAAAGTACTTTTAAGACCAAGTATAGAAAACAGCAAAAAGGTTAAGTTTTCCAGAGCATTTTTCTCTTTTCCAACTTCAAATGTCTAAAGATTAAAATACATTTACTTGAGAAGCAAAATGACAAAGTATGAGTTTATGATTCAACAAAAACAAATATCTACCAAAGGCATCAGAAAAAATAAACGTAATTATAACAGAAATGCATCCTGATTTAAGAATATTATTTCAATATTTGTATTGGAAAGCAAGACAAAAATGCTGAGGAGGATATTCATTTTTAGCAACGCAACATTTATTGCCAAGGCTTTATTATTGCCAAGACTTTACAAAAGAAAAATTCTGTCATTAATTTTGACCCTGCATAGACTTCTCTTCTCTGTCAGTCTTCGGTGCGCATTCACAAGAGCATGCGTTGTGGTACTCTCATGAACCCGCGTCTAAGACTGACACTGAATTGTTGAATAAAGTTGTTATTTTTGTTTTCTTTGCACACAAAAAGTACTCTTGTACTTGTACGCTTCATAAAATTAAGGTTGAACCCACTGATGTCACATGGACTGTTTTAACAATGTATATACTACTTTTCTGGGCCTTGAATATGTCAGTTGTGTTGCTGTCTATTTAGGGTCAGAAAGCTCTTGGATTTCATTAAAAATATCTTAATTTGTGTTCTGAAGATGAACGAAATGACATGAGGATGAGTAATCAATGACAGAATTTTCATTTTCATTTGAAAAGGGTGAATTAAGGCATAACATGAAGCATTTGTAAAGTGCATAAATGTTAGGTACTAACTCAGAAAATGGCAAAAAGCTACATCGGAGTATTCAAAATTTTTCCAGTTACTTTCACTTTAAAATCCATTAAATATGAATGTGTGTCAACATGCATTCACGTCCTTCAGGCTAACGAGTGGATTTCACACGTGACAGTGTCTCCTTGCGGACAGCACTCTCTTTTATTCTATTTACAGAACGGTAGAAAATCCTTGAAAGATGAAAAAAGTGGAACTCCCCTATGATTTTGAGTTGCCACAGATTCTGATCATTTTTGTGGTTATCAGAAATGCAGTCGAATGCAGTCATTACAAACATGAAGTAAAGATACACTTACCAAAGGTTAACAAAAACCCATAAAGCATGCTGAGCACCCAAGAGTACCAGCCTTTGTGTTCCACATATAATAAGCTATAAACTGCATAGCACCCAAAGAGAGGGTACAACAGCCAGGACAGGTACTTAAAGGCCATCTGGGAAAAAACAAAACAAAACAGACATTACTCATAAATCTTGTATAAATTATGTGATGAATCACCTCTAAATCTCAGCTGAAACTCTCTTACATCATCATAGATTTTAGTTGAAGACTCCACGTATGTGGACTTGTCTTTGAATATCAGTCGTGGGAAAATTCCAACAATCTTGTTCTCTCTGTCCAGCTAGGAAAAGAAAACCAAGAATCAACACTGACATCCAAGATTTCAAGCCATTTAACTGAAGTCATCCAAAATGCCTCACCCTGACGTCCATGACTTTGGTAATCTTCCAGAAGTCGATGAGCAGGCCGATGAATACGCTGACCTGGACAACAAAGTTGGTTTCGTTGTCCAGGATATAGAGCAGCACTACCAGAGACTGGAACACCCCGAATATGATGGAGCGCACAGACAGCCCTTCCAGAGACTGACGGCTGTTCCAGAACTGGATATCTGCAGAGAAAGTGAAACGAAAGACGCCACAGAGCTCAGACACCAGAAGCCACAAGTCTCGATCGATTACCACAAACATACATCAGTAATTATTTACCATTCTTGAAGGCCAAGAACTCAAAAATGCTGTGGACGATGGAAACAACGATGGTCAGTCCCAGGAGGTAGGGGTTGGTCTCAAGTAGAGCCACCTGTTGAGACAGGTGGTATATTAAGTATATTAACGCCACAAGATATCTGAATGCCATTTCTTAAAGTAACAACTCTGCTTGTAATTTTAACACTGCATCAATTAATAATTATGACGTAGGCTGAGAAGAGTATGTGTTTGTTAAGTTGACTGTTTTGTGTCTTTTCAGGTCTACTCATTTAAATTGAAGGCACTATCTGAACAGGCATTTATGAGCACTAGAGTAGAACTATTAAATAAGAAATGCTACATACATTGTATAAAGTAATCAGATGTACAAAAACACTGCATATTCTTCACTGAATAATTTAAAATATATATTTCTTCTTATTCAAGTTACAAAAGTAATTTAGTTGAGAGCAATGAGAGGTTTCTCTCTTTTCGTTGTTTGATTAACATGAAAGACAGACAGTAGTAATATTAGACTGCTGTCACTTTAAGAGCTGCCCAGATCCAATACACATGTATTTTCTTCTCAGCTGTTTGCTTTCACTTAAGATCTAAATTACTGTGTTTACAATACTTGCAAAAACAGGCATTTTGAAACAAACGTGTGTGTGTATATAACTGTTCAAGGCCTATAAAGTGATACAAATAACAAAACGAGTTCTCACTCACTGCTGACTGAATTTCAACAGCTTAAATAATTAAACCACAATGCTTTAAAAACCAAACAAACGATACATGTTCGTGACCGAATAGCACAACGACGTCACATGAGTGATAGAGACAATAGTCCAAACTCTCTACCAAATGGATCTCAAAACCAATAGAATATTCTCTTGAGTGCAGTACAGACCTTCACAGAATCCTGGTCCTCATCTGACTGCTCATAAGTGTCCTCTCCCAGGAAGTTCCAGGGGGAGCGGGCGCTCTGAGCAGCATATAACTGCCAGCGCCACAAGGAAAGGGGGCAGTAAGTGAGCCGGAGGGGCAGATTCTCTAGGGTGTCGTTTATGGGGTAATAGTCCTTCTGCAGGTTCCAGTAGTCATTGAAATAAACAATGGGATAGTAGTCTCCACTCACTGCATCAAACTTGACATCTGAGAGGAAAGGAAGTGCTCAGATTAACCGATTCTATGGCTTAATAAATTGTTTCAATAGTATAAGGACGTTCAGCAAAGCCAAAAAAAAAAAATAATAATAAAAAACCTACGCTGGTCAAGAGGTGGTGGAACGGAGCCTTTAACCCAAGCGGTGTGATCGTCCACCATGTTGATAGTGAGGTTGGGATGCCAATGTGATATGATCTCCACAGGCCCATGACTCTCAGCCCGCTGAGAACGCACAAACATAGCACAACTTTAGGAACTTCACAACGGATGTGTCCTTCAATGAAAATCCCAAAATGCACAGCAATGAACACCATGGGGAACAAGATGGCTGACAAACCAAACGCAATACTGATTAAAAGAAGTTCAGTTCCAGAATGGAATGATAATTTACAGATAATTTACTCACCCCCATGTTATCCAAGATGTTCATGTTTGTCATTTTTTAGTGGCAAAAAAAATAAGGTTTTTGAGGAAAACGGGTGGCCAACGGGTTAAAGGAGCTTCAAAGGGCTCTACACAATCCTAGCCGAGGAATAAGGGTCTTATCTAGCGAAACTGGCATTTTCTTAAAAATAAAAAATAAATGAATACACTTTTTAACCACAAATCCTCTTCTTGCACAACCTCTGCAATTCGCGTGTCTTCACGCATTACGTAATTACGTTGGGAAAGTCACAAGTGGTTAGTTCTTCATCTGTGTACTTAGGATAAAAAAGTTAATTTTCTCCTCCAACTTCAAAATCGACTTTCTTTGCACGTTCGCTTAGTAAACACTGGGTTGTACTTGCGTGTTTACATAATGCACGAGGTTGAGCTAGTGCAAGATTAGCATTTGTGGTAAAAAGTATATACATTTTTAGTTTTCGTTTCGCTAAATAAGACCCTTATTCCTTTGCTGGAATCATGTAGAGCCCTGTAAAGCTGCACTGAAACTGCAACCTGTCGACCCCCATTGAAGTCCACTATATGAAGAAAAATCCTGAAATGTTTTCCTCAAAAACCTTAATTTATTTTCAACCAAAGAAAGGAAGACATGAACATCTTGGATGGCATTGGGGGGTGAGTAAATTATCAGGAAATCTTCATTCTGGAAGTGAAGTTCTCCTTTAACTTATTTCAATGAGGCAAATCTAATTTTTTTCAGCAACTTACCTTGATCATTTCTGGATCAGCTTCGGTTTCTCCTGTCAACAGGTTCTTGGTCTTGAGGAACTTCCTCCTCTTGTACTTGTTGAGCACTGTTAAAGAGGAAGTGTGTGAAAATGGGCTCTAGGCTTCAAAGAGGGTTCACCCATGCACTGATAATGTGTTATTTTAGGCCTGCTGACACAGTCAAACATGTGAGCAGCAAACAAGTGAGAGAACAAGAAACACAAGCAAAAACTGGACACACTCACTTCGAGTGGCATGAACCGTGGATAGTCTGCGGTACTGGCCCTTGCGTTTTGGGTCTGGGTGGAAGCCACTCTTTGTGAAGTAAATGTGAATGTATATAGAGCCGTTCTGCTTCAAACTCTGTACAAACAAACAGAGGCGGATGAGCAAATCATGCAAAAAGTGCATCCTTGGATTTTGACAGTGTCACTAAAATCAAAAATCAATGTTACTTCTTACAAAACCATGCACGTTTATAAAAAGCTTTTATATCCCACCTCAGAGAGGTCCAGCTCTTGGTAATGCTCGTAGCAGCCGTCCCCCAATTCCCCTGTGGTCCAATCTCCATAAACCAGATCTTGCTGGTACCAGAAAAGGGCGTCTGTATTGTTAAAATCTGTAAATATCTCATTCTCAGAGATATATACATATAAATCCTGTGAACAGATAACAAAAAATTATCAAAGCTGCTACAAACCAGATCTTACTGAGAATTTAGTGGAGATCAAAATTGGAGAACAATCACTAAATACATGATTTTCTCTGAAATATTGTTAATCTTCATTGCTCAAAAGTTTAAGGAATATCAGCTGTAGGTATATCTGTTTGACAAAACATCCAAAGCATTTCAACAAACACCATTTTGCGGAAAACACAATGAACAAAATTAGAGAACAGTAACCACTGTAGCACGAAAGAAGATTACAACAAAAATTTTGGAGGGTTACAGCTGTCAGAAATTAGTAGGAAGTGTAAATGCCCTTGCTTTGAATGACTTCAGCACATCTGCGGCTGCAGGACATCACTAGTTTCTCACACTGCACTGGTGTGATTTTGGTCCACTCTTTTTACGCAGTTCAGTGACTGTAGTGGGTTTCTTAACCATAACTGTCGCCAAAGATTTTCATTTAGGTTCAGATCAGGACTCTGGGCCAGCCATTTAATTATTTCAGTCTTCTTAGCTTCAAGGAACTGCTTTACCCATTTACAGTGTGACGGGGACATTGTCATGAAAATTGCAAGCTGATTTGGAGATGCTTGGAGGGATGAACTGCATGTTGCTGAAGAAGGTTCTGATAAACATTTGTATTCACCCTGCCATGTATAAGAGGCCCAACTCCTGCTGCAGAAAACATCCCCCATACCATGCCACTTCCTTCTTGTACGCACTTGGGCATCAGTCTTTCCCTAGCTTTATATCAAACAAAATGTTTCCCATCAGAACCGCATGAATTAAACTTGCTCTCATCACTAAAGTGAACTTTGGGACCAGTTCACCTCTCTCCAGCTTTGACTTAATTCTTTTTGCTGATGAGAGGCTTGGTCATCTTGGTCCAAATTTGTTCAATAGGCAAGCAATTCCAGCTGCAGTGCTGAACAATTCCCCACTGAGAGTCTCTGCGTTATCCTGACTTCTCGTGCATTTGTCTTGCGTGGACGACCAGTCTTTCTGGGGGACTTGAATGAATTAGTGAGTTCTTGAAATGAATGAGCTGCAATATTCGAGAAATCACAGAACTTCTCTTGCAGTGGCTGAAAGCATCATCCCTTTGGCCTTCATCTGGACAACCATTTCAGTTTTTCAATCTCAGTGAAAATTGGAGTTAAATACGGTTTGTCATGTAATTATAATAAAAGAAATTAGCACCAGATGCCAGATTAACACCAATAACTTGCATACGTAAGCGTTCTCTAATTTTGATCAGAGTTCTTTTTCAAATATCTCATTTAAGTTCATTATACTGTGCTTTAGAATACAATTTATTTATAAAATATGCTTTAAAAAGGCCCTTCTACTCCTTAGAATAACTTTAAACAGGACTAAGCAGTGACCTGGAATTTAGAAAATTGTAGGTTATTCTCTAATTTTGATCTCCACCGTTTATATAAAAGTAAAACGTTTTTGATTATGAATACCATAAGGGTGTCCTTGGGGAAGAGGTTTCGGCTGGGCACTCGTGGAGCTCCAGCGGGAGTGTTGGGATCTGGAGTTGATGGACCTCTGCGGAACCAACTGCTTATAGCCCAGATGATAAAAATCCTGAGTGATACACAAACACAAGAGCAGACTCGCATTAAACTTCAGTCCTATGGTGTTCTGAAAGCGTAATCCCAAAACTCATGATGCAATACTGATGCCTTACATGATCATCTATAATATGAGATGTATTAAAAAAAGTTAGTTTGGTTCTTTTCAGAAAAACTCTAGCCTCTAGCAGCCTGCCTTAAATATGAGTAGGGAATTTACAGAAAAAAGTAATTAATATAATAGTGACAACAAACTTTATATATTGCATAAGTATGAAATGTAAACGCAGGTTAACATAAAACCCCCTGACATCAATTAGAGCACTCAGAACAGGAGTTTAGTTGCTTTCTTCTCACTGGATGTCTGTTGAGTAATACAGCTCCCCAGGGCTCATACTGGGGTTGTTACAATATCAAAACTTCAACAGGCAATTCCAGTGAAAGTTGGCAATTCTCAAACCTATTTTGACACTACAGAAACCCCAGAGATGTCATTAATAAGTACTACTAAATAAACTATTCAAATGCACTGAAAAACAGCACACCTAGCAACATCACTGAGGTTTACGATGGTCAAAACAAACCACCTCCATCAAATAAAGACCAAAATGCAGGAAGTCCTTAAAGAGCAGGTCATATGGGTTTACAAAAAAAATTTTTTTTGCAGTTTGTAACATAGCTATCCTTCAATGTAAACAGTCCGCAAAGTTTATAATCAAAAAAGTAGATGATAAATAAAGATATTGTCTCTCAAAAGAAAGAGTTGATTCTGAATCGTCATACTTTCAAATCTTCTGCCCGTTACCGCTTTACAGTTCACCTTTTACTCCTTAATCGCGTTCTGTACACACACAATTCACTAAAATACGAAAGTGACAACCACATTTACAGAAATTCTATGAAGGGTGTATGGAACCGAACTGAAAAACTTGTTAATGACGTATCTAAACGCACATCAGAAATGTGTCTTTGTATGTGAGATGCAAGAAAATAATGGTGAAAGAAGTCTTATCCTTAGCTTATTTAAACACAGGGCTAGACTAGTTGTGTTCATGAGCCCTGCAGTGAAGTGTCAGTGTTGCCAGATCTTCATAAAATAAATAAATAAATAAAGAAGGACAGTGCAAAGAAGAAGTGCAAAAACAGTAAAATACCCAAATGCTTTGTTTTACAACCATTTTATAAAAATCATATATCTCATATCTGCCACAGACCACTTTATTAAATGAAATGCCTAGCTTTATTAGTTAAGACAGAACAACATGCCTAAAAGTGTTCGTAAACACGAGGGCATGGCAACACTCCAATACAGTGCCTTCTAAAGCATAAACAAAACAGCACGTTTATCAGCAGTAGTTTAGTTAAAATGGCCAGACAAAAAATGTCTTTAGCCAAAAAATGGCAGATGCTAAATGTTGCTATGGTTACAAATGCTGGAGTGATTGCTGTTCCGTACTCACATGGAACGATAATTTTGCGGGAAATTCGAACACTCTGACATGCCCACAAACACTTTTGCTAGTTAGCGTTTACATCATGTAGAGAATACACTGCATTCTGCACTGTGAAAGCAAGTTTGTTTTGTTTTCATTGCTGAAAAATAATGTGAAGAATCAGTGGTTAAATTTATTTTACCACACCAATTTGAACCTTTTGTTGTGTGCTCGTCATTTCACAGAGGACTGCTTCTCAAATCTTGGCGAGTTCAACGTGGGATTCACTAAATGCTTATCCATAAAAGACAAGTCTTCAATTGTGCACTCATAATATCAATGTTTTTGTGCTAATATGTTATGTATACCTGTTACAGCTTTTAGGTTTCCATGTAAAGCACAATATTACTGTCTTACTGAAATAGTTCTGATAATTAGCTGTGAACCCACTATTTCCTAAGAATGTGTTGATTAATGTAAGAGTGTTGTTGTTGTAATTACCTCATTTGATAATAAAGAACGTAGACATTTTGGTTTACAAACTATATTGTTTCATCGGTTAGTCACTTGGCTAACGTATCCACCATTATTGTTTTGTGAAGTTAATTTAGCAGCTAATCTTTAGCTGTGGGCGCAATTCGCTTGTATTGTAAACGAAAAGACCAATCACAACAGACTTGGCCAGCTGACCAATCAGAGCAGAGTGGGCTTATGGAAGGGAGGGGTTTACAGACTTTAAGCTCAGAACTGCTTCAAACAAATCATTTTGAAATCACTGCAAAATGATTTTAGTATTAAATGTATATTCTAAGAAAACGTCAATGTTTTCTGACCTTAGATGCATTTAAACCTGTTGCAGGGGACTCAATCACAATATTAAGACACTTTAAAATACCACATGACCTGCTTTTTAAATTATATATGAAGACAAAAATTGTAGAGTTAATCATTTAGGTGCACAACATTAATGTCTCACCTGAAGAGGACACCTTTAATCACTTGCCAGGCATTGGGCTGCTGTTGCTGCTGCTGCTGTTGTTGGGGGTCTTGTGCAGTCGCACCTGTCTGAGCTACCTGACCTGAGGCAGCTGCCCCATTACTGCTCACCTTCACAGAACAGAACAAAACAAAATTACTACATATAAAGTTTTAGTATTCATTATGATATAAAAATGAAACAGATCAGTTTCAGAGCTCTGATCCTTGTTGTTGTTGATTGTTTTACACCATCTTTTTGCTTTAGATTTCATTATATAATTAATAATTAACTAATCAGAAATAAGAAAGCCAAATATTACAACTATATCTTAACATGATCACAATTATTTTCCATAACCCAGTCTGGCAGCTCTTGGAAGGATGCCAACTAAAAACCTGTACTGACAAAACAGGAAATAAAGTGCACACAAAACCACAGATATTTTATTGCTGAATGTCATATTTACAAAACAGGTCTTAACCCACTAACTCAGACAGGCAGATGAGAAAGCCTGATAGACTCAGTCAAAAGAAAACAAAAAGTGACCAGTTTCAACTACAACCTAGAAACAAAAGCAATATGATTACCATAAATGTATTTTCACAAGCTCAAAGTATTGGAGCTTTCATTTGTTTTTTGATTTTTTAATTGGTGATCAGCTAGAAGCAATTTGCCAGGGAAAATGATTTAGATTTGACACACTACTGAACGGGGTAAATATTAAACTTAAATCTTTGTAATGCCAGGGTGAGCATTACACCCTGACTGGATTTAGGTCAACTAAATGGAAGCAGAAGACGGGGATCTGATTTACAATGATTCTAGTTGCAATCCAGATGTCTAAAGATAGAGATAACAGCTCTGAGATAACAATAGGTCCAAAAAGAACTGTCACAAAGTTCAGGGATGGGATCCAAACATAAGGCCAAAAATATAGTATGCAAAAACATACTAAGAAAATTATGGTACGAAGACAACAACATGCAAAATCGACCTTGGTCAGTGTTTGTGCACTTGCATAGAGTATATTTTCAGCCTAAAATTCTATTAGTGGGCCTTGAACTTACTGTTCAAACCTCAAGCAGTAAACGTGGAAAGCCAATCATTGCCAAACTCATTTTGAATACGAGGTACCCCAGGGCTCAGTCCTAAGACCTCTTTTGTTCAATTACATAATTGATAATTAACCAAGCAAAAAAGAAAGAAAGAAATATATGAAACCCCCTAAAAGCCATCTCGGTCAAAAATGAGATAATGATACTGAGTGAATGCTCTTGACACATATTATATACATCCATCAAATACTTTTACTTCAAACTTGCTAAAATCCCAGCTTCAGCCCAATCAGAATTACTACAACTTACATAGAAACCTATACACCGGAGCCTGATAAAAATGCATTTTCTAAAGAAAGACGTCAGATGGACTAGTGGCTTTTGCATCTGAACTCTTCATATCTTTACAGAATCAATGTTATTTTTGATAACCCAGAGTGACAGGTATTCAAAGGCCAACTAAAAAACGGTCCTGACAAAAATCAACCTTTATCAGTGTTTGTGCACTTGCATAGAGTATATTTTCGGCCTAAAACTGTTCAAGATTGCCAAACCTCATTTTGAATACGAGGTAACCCAGGGCTCAGCCCTGAGACCTCTTTTGTTCACGATATGCATGCAAATAAAAGTCTATTGTAGTTTTCTGATGATATTGTTGAGGTCACCCAATCACAGATGAAGAAAAGGCCCATCTGGAAAAGTGGGAGAACCTGACGCTTTGTTGTCATGCTAATTTTCGTCAACAGAAGTAATTACACCCCCTCAGTATTAACAGAGACCCCACCTATAGCTTGACTACTGCCAGTTAACAAGACATGGGTGCAAAAATAAATTTCAAATTAAAAACTAAATGACAAAGGACATCAGAGGAATTTTCTGTGTTTTACATAAAATGCTTGTGAAGCCCAAGTAAAAGCTGTGAAAACTGGTTATCCACTTGTTTACATTTGTCAGCCCACATTGTTTTGGAAAAAGATCAGTAAACCTGAGTAATGTTTATGATTGATACCACCTATATGACCTTTATAACCTGTATAATCAGTAACCACAGAGTTATTCATCCATCTAAATGAAGCTAACCGTGCTATGAAAGCTACTTAATCCAGTAACAGGCCAATAGCAAGTTCTTGCTCTTGATTTGATTTTTGAGTTTCATCAAAAATAAATAACCAAAGTCTTATTGTTCACTAGAAATTAACAGCAGCAGCGTGGCTGCAATAAATCTCTGTACAAAAACAAAAACAAAAACAAAAAAACAGATCTATAGTAGCAGGGCTGATCATCTCTGACTTAAACCAATTACCCAAGTAGCTGACTGCACACAACATGCTATAATCATTACAAAACTTCTCACCACCACAAACTATACAGTTCCTCTATATACACACCAAGACACGTGCTATTTTGTCACTATAAGGACTAACTGTTGGATAAATGACTAGGATTGCACAATACTGCCATCTTTAAACTGCTTTGACATGTGAAGCTAACAGAAGAGCTAGGCAGCTAGTTAGCCAGCATGCTAATACTGATTAACTCATAGACATCAGCTTGTAACACTACGTAGATTAATATCTTAACAGCCGTTTATTATAGAGGTTGTTTCTCAAAGCCTATCAGCTGACTGCCTAGACAGCGTTTAACGTGCGTTCAAACATGACGATGATGATGTCCAAAAATGCTGTCAATGAAAACAGCAGTTCACTAGGCTTTGAAATGCAGCCTGTGAAAGAGATAAATGCTATAAACTACGATTTATTCTGTTTTGTTAAAATGAGATGTGCCGGTAAAAATAAGCCAAACTGAGACAGACCCTTCGTGACTCACGCAGCATTTCTGCCCCTGTGCAGCTGAATTAAAGGGGTCGCTGATTCAGACCGGCAATCTGCTTTTCTTCTTTAAAACTGAGTCGAAACAAGTATTTACTTTCCTGAACGTGTGGACTATATGAAAGTCGTTCGTTGACACGTCAATTTGACCGCTACACTGAGTTATTTCGGCAATTCTTACCTCTCCGTTGCTTACGGACGACTGCTGTGTTGCTTGAGTCTCCTGCGCCGCCATCTTACCTGTCTCTATCGCACACTGTAATGTGGTGGTATGTAATCTGATATATCGCGAGATTTTCTGTATGAGAACTACTAATTTCAGCGAATCGGCTCTTTCGAACAGTTCGTTACGAAGAACCGGTTGAAAACGTGTTTTTAGGTTGTTTTGCTTTGGGATTTTTTTTTTTTTTTTGTTAGGTGTGTTTTCATGATTCAGCTCTTATTAAACACACAGCAAGTTTATTATAGTTTGAGGGTTTTTTGAGTAGTATTTTTTGTAGTATTTTTGTTTTAAAATTATTATTTAGTTTAGACTTGTTTAAAAAAAATCTTCATCCCTTTATTTTTGAATAGCGACGTGATTAAACAAACTATTATTATTATTATTATTATTATTTTTATCATTTATCTTGAAACATGCATGCACTACAAAACCCCCTGCACTTCCTTCACAAACACTAGTTTGAGAAACAATTACATAATATGTGACCCTGGACCACAAAACCAGTCATAAGCATCTGAACTTGAGATTTCAAAGCTAGATATCTGAGATATCTGAAAGCTAAATAAACAAGCTTTCCATTGATGTATGGTTCGGTATTATAGGGCAATATTTATAGATACAGCTAATTGATAATCTGGGGGTGCAAAATAAAAATCTAAATATTAAGAAATGAAGTTCTTAGCAATGCATATTGCCAATAAAAAAATAGGTTTTGATGTATTTACTGTAGGAAATGTACAAAATATCTTAATGGAACATGGTCTTTACTTAATATTCTACTGATTTTTGGCATAAAAGAAAAGCTCTGATTGCAGGTTACCCTATTTAAAATGTAATAAGTAGTGTAACTGTTTCAATTCCTTTATTATAGTAATGTAACTGATTATATTTGATTATTTTTCTGAACTTTTTAAACATTTAAACCAGTTATTGGTTTATAGTAGCCTACACAATGCTGATTACTGCTAGACTTTCAAAATCCTTCATCATTTGAATTAAGAAAATAATAATTCAATTTTAAAGCACAGCCACCACCAAATCAAACTTTTAGCACCTCTTTTTGCTTTGAGATCAATCTGAGGTTAAATACTGATTAAAAATCATTAAGATATAGCTAGTGTATGACACTTATTTTCAAATAAAATCTTTGCACTTATGAAAGGAAACACTGGCATCTAACAATGACATGGGAAACAGATTGTTTACAGCAGTCAATGCACTTTCGGAAAGAAATCAATCATATCTGTATTTGTGTGAAAATATTTAGATGTAACCCCCTTTTGTAATCGTTAACATTTTCATTAGCAATTGTAATTTAATTACGCTTTTTTTTTCTCAGTAGCTAATTACTACATTACGTAATTTCGTTACATGTAACTAGTGACTCCCCAACACTGATGGAAAAAACTCTAAAAAAAAATAACACTAGTAAAAACATAATTGTGTGCCAATTCTTACTTTTATCTTTTCTCTTCAAAAACAATCAAAATCTTCACACTCCACAAATCTATTATCAAATCCTTTATTAACACTATATTTTCCAGATCATCATATCATAATCTGAAAACATTTTGAGACATTTTGAATTTTTTTCCCCCTCTCTTTTTACTGACTGACTTGGCTGACTGACTAAATCACACATGTTGCTGTTCAGATGAAATAGTAGCGGTTTTGGACAGACCTCTGTGTGATAAGTTTCGTTTATGGGAAATGGAGAGGGCTAGGCTTTATATTCGCTGCTGAACTGTTTACTCTCATTCTACATCTCTTGCAAAGAACAGGAGCCGGCACAAATGCGAGATGGACAGAAGTAACTGGTAAGACACGACTTTACGAGCAACACAATATATGACTAGATGATATTCTGAGGAAATTCGTGTTGCATTCTTTTAGGAATCAAACAGTTTTATCAATATAAACGCTGAGGATAATGGACATGTAGTCATGAAAACAACAATTCATTTGCTTCTTGTTTTCCAAATATGCATGCTATGTTTATCAAATATAGTCATGTCTTGTTGGTTTGGGTATAGACTGAGATCTGGATTGAGTTTAGGTTTCGTTTCGCGTAACAGCGTAAGCGCAGCTGCTGCCAGCTTCAGGAATATGAAACCGAGCCGCAAACCGCGTTCATACAGACGAAACGTATGGCAAGCTGAAGTAGCTTTAAATACACCGAGCTTTACTCGCCGTACTTGCATTTTTACTACTAAGAACTAATAAGAGCTCTCTAATTTAGTTTTTAGTAAATATTACAATTAGAAATCTCTCTAGTCCAATTCTTAGTCACAATTATAAATAAAGAGTTCTCAGTGTTGGGGAGTAACTAGTTACATGTAGCAGAATTATGTAGCCTAATGTAATTCCAAAATAAATGTATATATATATATATATGTGTAATATTCTGTTACAGTTACTGAGAAAAAAAATGTGTAATTAAATTAAAGTTACTTATGAAAATATTGACTATTAAAAAGGGAGTTACATCTGAATATTTTCACACACATACAAATTTGATTAAATTGAATGGATTATTTAGGACACAGAATTGGACACATGCTTATTTGATAACTGTTTATTTCTTATTTGGGTTTATGTACATGTATGTTTATTTAACCTCAGAACGAAAGTAAAAAAGAGGTGTTAAAGTTATTATGTGGTGGCTGTCTTGTTTAATAATAATTAATGTAATTATTATAATATTATTTCAAGTGATGAAGCAAATGAAGGAAAAGATTTTGAAAGTCTGAACGTAATGAGTGTCAAGTACTACCGTAAAGTTAAACCTGCCAGCTTTAAAAGTTTCCAAAAGTTAACAGTTAAAAACATTTGTTAGAAATTAGAAAAGTAATTAAAAAAATGAATCAAATGTAATCAGTAACATTTATTACTGATTTATCATTTATCATAGCAATTATTAAAGTAATTGAAATAGTTACGCTACTTATTAGGAATGCACCGAAATGGAAATTCTTGCTGAAAACCGAAACCGAAAATGCTTTGTAATAATTCTTTACTGTTTTATTAAATAATATAGAGAAATTTTGTAAGACAGTTTTCATTTAACTCAATAAGTTTAATGTTACTAAGTTTACACAAGCCAATAAAATAACCACACTTTTACTGAAAATAACACTTACTAAGAACAACAGAATTAAAGAGCTCTCTAACAAAAATCTCCCTAGTAACTGCAAGAGAGCAAGTAACTGAATTGTAGAAAATTACAATTGCATTTTTTTTCAGTTAACTATTAGAGAGCTCTCTAATCTAAATTTTTAGTACAAACGTCATTGTAGAGCTCTCTAATGTACTGTAATTTAATTGTTACTACGAATACAACAGCAGAGATAGCTAATTCAAATGCAGAGCTGTCTAATGCAATTGTTACCAGTGGGAACTGAATTATAGAGCTCTCTAATGATAATTGTTACTAGTAACAATTGAAGAGCTCTCAAACTGAATTGTGCTTGTAAAAATGCAATTACATTAAAAGCAAATTTGGCTTGCCATACTTAATAGAACACAATGCTGTAGTTTGGAGACTTTGGAACCATTTGGACTGAAAATAATAAATAATAAAACATTATAAGTAATTAATTTTGAAAAAAAGAGAGACATTTTAAACCTGGCCAGTTTTAAACTTAAGGATAGTTTTAAACTTGAAAATGCATGGCAGAATGCTGTTGCATTTATTTTTAAGTTGCACATCAATGAAAACAAAGATAGCACTCATTTAGTTTTTTGTTAAGGAAAAAGTGGTTATTTTTATACTTTTTTGAGCCATTTTGTTCTCAGTAATTATAATTTCTAACATTTCTTCTCAGGATTTCAGCCTTTCTGATGCTATGGCTTCTCATTTGTGTCGGTAAGTAGACACTGACAAACATATGCAAACTTTATCATGTATAAGCATTATATCAAATAATAATGTGTATTTTATTGAACTTGTCCCTATAGGCTCCTCTCCCCTGTCAGTGGCTGTTTATACGTCATCAAAGGTCGGTCTGCCGGCTGTCCTGCCATGTTCTGTGGCATTACAGTCTGACCACACACCTCACATTCAGTGGCAGACCATAAGCGATTCAGTGTTTGAGAGAATAGGAGAGGAGCTGCTTCAGGGGGATTCTTATAGAGACCGTGCAGATGTGCCAGAAGAACAACTTGTGAGAGGAAACTGCTCTCTGTTCCTGCAGGATGTCAGATTCAGCGATGCAGGCATTTATGAGAGTTACATGGTGGTTGGCAAATCAAGTATCAAGAACCGAATTTTCATTCAGAGAGTCCAACTTGCAGTTATAGGTGAGGGCACTTTAACAAACACGTCTCACAAAGTGTATCAAAGGCAAAACTTTCATATGCATGTTTGGAAAATACAAATCTTGATTAAAAAATTCTTAATTAATATTCTTTTGTGTTCTAATACTAGTGGTCCATATGGCAAGCCAAATTAGCTTTTAATGTTATTGTATTTTTACTAGTAACAATTCAGAGACAGAATTAGTTTTATATATATATATATATATATACACTACCAGTAAAAATTCTGGACACACCCTCTTATTTAATATTTTTTAAAGAAGTCTCTTATGCTCATCAAGGCTACATTTGTTTGATCAAAAATGCAGAAAAAAACTGTAATATTGCAAAATGTTGTTACAATATAAAATAATGTTTTTTATGTTAATATACTTTACAATATAATTTATTCCTGTGATGCAAAACTGAATTTTCATCAGCTGTTACTCTAGTCTTAAGTGTCACATGATCCTTCAGAAATCATTCTAATATGCTGATTTATTATTAGAATTGTCAGTGTTAAAACAGTTGTGCTGCCAAATATTTTTATTATAAATTATAAATATTATAATTTTGCAACCTGTGCTTCTTTTTTCAGGATTCTTTGATGAATAACAAGTTAAAAAGACCAACTTTTTTTTTCAAAATATAAATCTTTTCTAACAATGTAAATCTATGCTATCACTTTTTATTAATTTAACACATCCTTGGTGAATAAATGTATTAATTTCTTTCAAAAAAGAAAGAATAAACATTTACTGACCCCAAACTTTTGAACAGTAGTGTATATTGTTGGAAAACCTTTGTATTTTAAATAAATGCTGTTCATTTTTAACCTTTTATTGATCAAAAAATCCTGAAAAAATATCACAGGTTCCAAAAAAAAAATATTAAGCAGCGCAACTGTTTCCTCTAATATGCACTGATAATACATTTTTGAAGGATCATGTGACACTGAAGACTGGAGTAATGATTCTGGAAATTCAACTTTACAGATTACAGATATAAATTAAATTTTAATGTATATTAATATAGAAAAACATTGATTTACATTGTAATAAATTTCACAATATTATAATTTTTTTTTTTTTGTAATTTTGATCAATTGAAAACAGCCTTGATAAGCATAAGAAACTTCTTTAAAAAAACATTAAATGAGAGGGTGGGTCCAAACTTATTTCAGTTAATGTTAACTTCCCATAATGACAATGCTTTTTTTTTTACCATTTTAGTTTAAGTTAACTGTAATAACTCTCTTTTAGTAAGCTATATTGACTATATCTAAATTTATGCTTTGTTCCTCTTCTCTTGGTAGATCACAAGGCCATCATACATGTGAAGACCGGGGAAGACCTGATCCTGGATCTGTATACGAATCAAGCTGAGCAAGTAATTTTTCAAAACAGTACTGAAAGTGACTGGACAGTCCTGTGGGAAAGAGGTGCAGTCAAGAAAGGTTATCTAAAAGAGAGAGGCAACAAGTTGACTTTCAGGAAGGTTTCGGCCCGCAGCGCCGGAACATACAAAGTGCTCGACTCAGAGGGTTTGGCTCTTAGCACAGTGAAGGTCACAGTTACAGGTAGGCAATTTTTGCTGACTATTTTATTTACCTGTTATGTACTGTAATTAACTTTTGCTTTGTCACACAAACTCTGTTTTCAAGGTGGAATGAACTATCAAATGTAGAAAGATGTTGACATTGCATAAAATATGAATTAAAGTCAATTATTTTTCGATTTAGTTATTAAACAGCAAGAGCTAACAATGTCAAGTTCGAAGGTGAAGGCCTAACTAATAGGCTGCTGAGCATGATCAGTTTGGTCAGTGTTGATTCATTTAAATAAAGTGTGTTTTTGCTCAAAGCATGGACAGATATAATAACACAAATATATGTTATTCAGAAATCATACATGGTTAACCCCTATGTAGTGCTTTTGAGTATATTTAGCTGTAAAAGTTTATGTAACCATTTAGTTTATGGCACAAGTCAACACTACTATGATTAGTGTTCTGACAGATTTCCTCCATTTCAGTACATAAAGAACTTTATTTGGTAAATGAAAGTTATTTTATATAATGCTTTCAGTTTGCTCAACAAACTGATACATAAGTTAGACAAACTAAAAAGTTCTACATCACTATTATGTAATATCTATGTTCACTTCAAATGCAAGCTGATTGAACAGTGATCTACAAGTAAAAAACATTCATTTTGAGTTGAAGTTGAACTGCTAATATTGTGTTTGATGAACGCATAGACCAACTTTAATTTTTAAGATGATGTAACAAATTTTCTATAAGTTTAGTAAACCCCAAAAAAGTCCTGAAACTGGTTGCATTTTCAATATCAGCCATTTTTTGACCCTTTAACAGATCCAAATCCATGATTTTGTTTGTGTGTTCACATAGATAATGTGACAAAAGTCACCAAGTGTTACCAAGTGTTATCCTATTCCGATGAATTTCAGTCATTTTTTGATCGAGGAGGCCAGAGGTTTATAGGAACACTCCACTTTTTTGAAAATAGGCTAATTTTCCAACTCTCCTAGAGTTAAACAGATGAGTTTTACCATTTTTGAATCAATTTAGCTGATCTCCGGGTCTGCCGTTAGCACTTTTAGCATAGCTTAGCATAAATCATTGAATCTGATTAGACCATTAGCATCTCTTTCATAAATGACCAAATATTTTTGATATCTTTCCTATTTAAAACTTGACTCTTCTGTAGTTACATCGTGTACTAAGACCGACAGAAAATGAAAAGTTGCGATTTTCCAAGCTGATATGGATAGTAACTGTACTCTCATTCCGGCGTAATAATCAAGGAACTTTGCTGCCGTACCATGGGTGCAGCAGGCGCAATGATATTACGCAGCACCTGAATATAGTCCCCAGCTAGGTAACTTCCAACATGACCGGCACTAAGCCACTAAGCTAAGAGTAAAATTGGAAAATTGCAACTTTTCATTTTCTGTCAGTCTTTGTACGATGTAGCTACAGAAGAGTCAAGTTTTCAATAGGAAAAATATTGAAAATATTTGGTCATTTTGAACGAGATGCTAATGGTCTAATCAGATTCAATGATTTATGCTAAGCTATGCTAAAAGTGCTACCGGTAGACCCGGAGATCAGCTAAATTGATTGGTAAAACTCATCTGTTTAACTCTAGGGGAGTTGGAAAATTAGCCTATTTTCAAAAAAAGTGGAGTGTTCCTTTAAGATTTCTTCTGACTTTGTTAATCTCAGTCTTTTTCTCAATTGTAGAACCTGTGCTACCAAAAGAAACAGAAACTCTACAGTTTACATTTGGTAAGCTGCACACAAGTAGTATAATTGTTACTGCACAAGCTAATATTGCAATTAAACATACCATGACTATGAAATAAGAAATGACTGTTTCCTACCGTTTTGATCTTTATTGCTGTTTTTCCCCACTTTTTTTGCTTTAGGTAAAGCTACGAGTATGCCTCCCCTAAGCCTCATCACTCTTTTCCTCACATTTATTCTAATGCTTCAAATAAATTGAGATTGTTGTGACTTTTTACTGAATTAATTTAACCTATATTGTGGGACAAGTTAGGTAGAAACAACTGTGAGAAGCATGTTGTTTTACATACTTTGTTTTATATACTGTAAGTATATGTGAAAGCTCGCTAATGTGTAAATACCTGAAACTTGTGGATAGTTTTGTAGCGTTATTTTACTGTACATTGAATTGTTATGATATAATTAATATATAGTAAATGTAACAATTATAAATAAACAAATATAGCAAAATATAACATTTTACTGTTTTGATTTTTTGCAATTATCCTAATACAGATTTATCAAAAAATATAATTAGATTAGTAAAAATGTGACTTCATGATGCAAGAAAAGATGATCCACATTTACTTTTACTTTTATTACTGCATCAAAGAGAAATTTCCATCCTCGAAACAACAACACACAACAAAAAGAATATAAGTGTATTATTTTATTAGAAATGTACAAAAACAATAAAAAGACAACAAATTAAACAGTAAAGTTAAGATACTTGTGAAATATTATTTAGTAAAATGCTGTATATTATTTGTTACAATTGTTATCACAGAAAATATCACTGCTTTCAAAGTAGAGAATTTTTACTGGCAGGAATGTGTGATTATACGTATACATGGTTAATATTCCGAAATTTTAATCAGTCTTCATTCAGTGACTTGAAGGGTCCTCGCTTTGTCACATTCGGTTCCGTTTGCAGTCCCTCGTTCCGCACGTGGGTAAAATGGACCTACCAGCCAATTGAGAGGTGTATTGTTGACCAGGTAGTCCATGACGTGATCCATGGAATCTCTTATTCTGCTCAGCTGGGATCGACTGCTGGAGAGGACGCCGTTGGGCAGATCTCCTATAGCAGCAGCCTTATTGAAGCTGCTGTAGATCTCCATGGCAGAGTGGCTGACGGAGATGGCCTGGACCTGGATGTGCTGAGGGAGACCTTTGAGGCTGGACACCAAGACCAGACATGTGCTCTGAAGTTGCTGGCTGAGGTTGTGGGCAATGGTCAACGTACGCGATTCAATTTGCTGGTTGAAAAAAAATAATTCAATCAGAATTTTCCAGCATGTTTTACAATATGTTTGTACACTATCATGCGGTCCTAATTTCCAGTCACATGATATCTCAAATACCTCAGCTTCATTGTCTGTGACCATCCCGTTCTCTTCTTGACTCTCAGAGACAGTCTTCCATCCCATCAGTGAACTCAGCTTCTCATGTAGCTTCTGGTTAGACACATCCAAATTTTTGCGGGTATATTCAATCTAATAATAAAAAAAAAAAAGACATTAGAAGGCAGTATTTTGACCGGTATAGATCTCTGATTTCACTTCAGATCAACCTACTAGATCCATGGTGTGGTTTAGCTGAGATATGGACTCTTGGCTGCGTTGAATGGCATTACGAACTTTATCTAGAGCCCTCTGGTAAGCTCTGTCCCGGACTTTGCTGGAAAGAGACCCCAGACGTACGTAGTAACTGGCCGCATCACTGTTATTTTCCAATCTGCCGGAGTTCACTTCACTTTCTGAGAGAGATTACGATAGGACAAACAGAGAAACAGGACAAAGAGGCAGTTGTTAGATTTGAGAAAGATTAGTGAGGCTCTTGAGACAAAAATTAATTTCAGAGTGCTAGAATAATCTCTTTGAGACGTGCTTAAATCTGATGTTCCACACATGAATGGGATTAATATTTCTTTTCCAGGAAACTGGTAAAATTCCCATGACTATTTGATGCGCATAACAGAGCATACAGTATGGATATTCTTTCAATGTAATTTAAAAAGCCATACCTCATAAAAAGCACATCACAAGAATGTCACAAGATATGCAGTTCTCAGAGCACTTTATGTGAGTCTCAAAAAATATATATAGTTCACATACACCTTGCAGAATCTGCTAAATGTTCATTATTTTACCAAAATAAGAGGGATCACACAAAATGCATGTTATGTTTTATTTAGTACTGACCTGAATAAGATATTTTACATAAAAGATGATTACATTTAGTCCACAAGAAAAAATAATAGCTGAATTTATACAAATTATCCCGTTCAAAAGTTTACATACACTGGATTCTTAATACTGTGTTGTTACCTGAATGATCCACAGCTGTGTTTTTTTTTTGTTTTGTTTAGTAATAGTTGTTCATGAGTTCTGTGTTTGTCAGAAAAATCCTTTAGGTCTCACAAATTTTTCAGCATTTCAGCTCACTGATGCTCCAGAAGGAAACATGATGCGTTAAGAGCCAGGGGTGTAAACTTTTGAGTGGAATGAGGATGTGTACATTTTTCTTATTTAGCCTAAATATCACATTTTTTCTTTGAGTACTGCCCTTCAGAAGCTACAGAAGATGCTTACATGTTTGCCAGAAGACAAAATAAGTTCAATTTACCCTAATCTTCAAATTCACCACAAGTTTTCACCCCCCGGCTCTTAATGCATCGTGTTTCCTTCTGGAGTGTCAGTGAGTGTTTGAACCTTTTGTAATAGTTGCATATGAGTCCCTCAGTTGTCCTCAGTGTGAAATGAAGGATCTCAAAATCATACAGTCATCGTTGGAAAGGGTTTAAATACACGAAAATGCTGAAAAACCAAAGAATCTGTGGGACCTGAAGGACTTTTCTGAAGAACAGCAGGCAGTTTAACTTTTACGGACAAAAAAATAAAAAAAAAACAGCTGTGGATCATTCAGGTAAAAACAGTATTAAGAATCAAGGGGGTGTAAACTTTTGAACAGTGTCATTTTTATAAATTCAACTATTATTTTCTCTTGTGGACTGTATGTAACAACTTTAATGTGAAATATCTTTTTCAGGTCAGTACTAAATAAAAAAAATAACATGCATTTTGTATGATCCCTCTTATTTTGTAAAATAATTAACATTTTGCAGATTCTGCAAGGTGTATGTAAACTTTTGACTTCAACTGTATTTATGCCATTTTTGCATATTTTTTCTCATTTGAAGAGTTATTTTCCCCTGATATTTGTCACAATAGGGATGAAAAGTTTATCACAGCTTAATTTCTATTCTAAGAAAGAAAGACATAAACATCTAGGATGACATGGGGGTGAGTAAATTACCATTCAATTTTTATTCTGGAAGTGAACTTCTCTAAGTCACAGTCTAAACATCAGCAAAACATCCTAGTGCCAAAAACACAGTCTCTCCCTCATTCTCACCTCTCTCCTCCTCCGTTTCAGGTAAGTACTGTTCCAGGAGCGTCTCAGATGTGCTCAGTGCAGTGTCCACGCTGCTGCTCATCAGTTTGACCACCCTGCTCTCCATCACTGTTTGGACTCCACCGCTGACTACCGTCTTGGTCTTTTCCACGCCGTCCTGCACTGCTCCACGTGTCCTGTCCGTCACTTCACTGAGGGTGAAGGACACAGACTCCTTGGCACCGTTCATGGTCCCGCTGACGGCTTCCTTGGCTCCAGTCACTGCCTCTTTGGCACTCGCGACAATCTGAAAGACAAAACCATTCGAGCAGTTGAATAAAATTGTGATTTTTTTATTTCTTTGCGCACAGAAAGTATTCTTGTAGCTTCATAACATTACATTCAGAACATTTTAATGATGTCCTTACTACCTTTCTGGGAACTGAACGTGTCAGTAGCGTTGCTGTCTATGGAGGGCTCTTAGATTTCATAAAAAATATCTATATTTGTGTGTGTTCTGAAGATGAACAAAGGTCTTATGGGTTTGGAACAATATGAGGGTGAGTAATTAATGACAAAATGTTTATTTTTGGGTGAACTATCCCTTTAAGATGGGAATTATCCCATTTCCTAAAATGGATAATTCTTGGCAACTCTTCCTTCCCACCTTTGCTGTTGTAACTTATCCTAAACAATATTACAATGTGTTCATTCATTCAAAGAAAACTGTTTCTGGTTTCATCCAACATTGACACAGTTTTTTTTTGTTTACCTAAATCAACACTGAACTGACTCAAGCTGTACTTTCCACAACTGAGCTGCTAATCACTGAATTGAACTTGTTTCATAATAAACTTTACACAGTGGTTGCTGAACTTAGCTGAACTGACTCAAGCTGAATAATGACGCTATTGTCTTGCTACAGCTGCTTTATGGCAGAATTTGTGGACAGCCGCTTATATCAGATTTCTGCAATTGCCAATAACAACAGTCCAATTAATTCCTGATGGACACAATCAAGTCCCACTCTACATTTGTTCTACTAAAATGGAGTTCATGTAATACCTGATCAGATGGCTTGTGTAGGATCGGTAGAGTCTTCTCTATCTTATCCAGTCCTTTGCATGCCAGGTCATTAGCCATAGAGACTATAGAAAGACACAGTAATTTATGGTAAATACATAGGCTATTCACATTGTAATTAGCTCTGATCTCAACCTTCAAATAACAATTGACTTACTCTGAGGCTCTAGCTTGCCAATGATTGGTAATGCACTGTGAAAAGCAGCTGAGGTTATGGATTTCACACCATTTTCAGCCACCTCACATACAGACTTCAAGTATGGATAGTTGTTCTTGGTGTTGCAGTACACATTTGACACCAAGTCATAGGTGGAAATGACCAAAGGAAGGTGAACTATGCGTTCAACCACATTCTAGAAAGGAACGGACAGGAAATAACTGATTATTTGACATTCTAACCAACAAGCAATCTATACTCTAACAGTCAAAAGTTTTTTCTGCTCACCAAGCCTGCATTTATTTGATCCAAAATTCAGCAAAAAGGCAACATTGTGAAACATGTTCACTATTTAAAATAACTGTTTTCTATTTGAATGCATTTTAAAATGTAATTTATTAATGTGATCAAAGCAAAATTTTCAGAACTATTACTCCAGCCTTCAGTGTCACATGATCCTTCAAAAATATTCTGATTTGCTGTTCAATAAATGTTTTTTATTATTTTTTGTCAATATTTAAAACAGTTAAGTACATTTTTTTCAGAATTATTCGATGGAGATCCAAAAATCAGCGTTTATTTGAAATAAAAAGCTTTTGCAACATTATACACTATACCATTCAAAAGCTTCATGTCAGTATTTATTTATTTATTTATTTATTTATTTTTGGAGAAAGAAATTATAGAAATTAATACTTTTATTTAACAAGGATGCTTTAAATTAATCTAAAGTGACGATAAAGAAATTGATAATGGCAAAAATATTTCTATTTCAGATAAATCCTGTTTTTCTGAACTTTCTATTCATCAAAGAAACCTGAATAAATTCTACTAGGCTGTTTTCAACTTAATAATAAATGTTTTTTGAGCAGCAGATCAGTATTTTAGAATGACTTCTGAAGAATCATGTGACACTGAAGACTGGAGTAATGATGCTAAAAAATCAGGAAATCACAGGAATAAATTACATTTTAAAATATATTTAAATGAAAAACAGTTATTTTAAATAGTACAAGTATTTCAAAATGTGACAGTTTTTGATGTACTTTGGATCAAATAAATTCAGGCTTGGTGAGCAGAAGAGACTTAAAAAACATTAAAAATCTTACTGTTCAAAAACTTTTGACTGGTAGTGTATATATATATATATATATATATATATATATATATATATATATTATTAATTGTATAAATGAGGATTACAATAGCACACCTGGTTATTCACAACGTCCACAGAAGCCATGTCACTACAATTAGCAGAAAATCTGCAAAAGATAAGTTAAACTGTCACAGTTTATTTAGATTATCCTTTCTTCTGCTATAAGATTTAATAAAGCTAGTATTTAATCCAGTAAATACATGTCAGGAAAAAAAATTAAAGACGGTTAAACATCTTTACCTGTTGTGCTGTCTGAGGTTGCAATTCACAAAACTCACGAAGTGACTCTCAGTTGCTCTGATGAGGATCGAGCGACTGTTCCGGATTTTATAGGAAGCAACTCTGGTGATCGACTGTACATGACGTCACGACGACTGATGTAGTCCAAAGGTCGGGGATTTCATTGTACGACATAAACAGTGCTTACAAAGATCATTTGGCACGGTTTGGCACAATTTTTGGCACTTTTGTTCTGTTAAGTTAAAAGCATCCACAGTTTCGCGTTTGTGTAGCTGCTTCACTCTGAAACATGTGACTTGTGTATATTTTAAGAATTACTGAAAACTAGCATCTGACAATATTGCAGCAACTTCCCGTTTCACTGACTTAATAATTTAGTAATGTAGGTGAAAGGTCATGCAGTCAGTTCAGGTGAAGTAGGGCAAATGAACGTTTGCCCTTTACTTATCAGGAGTTCATCGTCACAAAGGACTTTGTAAGTCTAAAAATGTTGTCATCTGACATCATAATCATCACCATCACCACAGTAGACGTGATTACGTGTCCAAGCTTAAATATAATTTATTTAAATATTAAACAACACTGAAATTCATTTTCATCGTTTGCTTTCAAAAGACGTTATTATTAAAACCCAGTAGCTATAACATCTGTCATACAATCAAATGTCATACTTTTTAATGTCTGTATTTATTGATGTTTAACTCAGCTATTCGACTATTAAAACTAAACTAACTTTTCTGCCTTATGAGTAAAATCCTCGGTTAATTTCATATGCTGTTCTATTCTCTTTCTTACCGGTTGCCAAATCGTTATGAATAGGACATCTCCCCAAGAGACGCTTTTCCTTTCAGAAAGGTTTTGTGACTCAAAAGAATGATTCGCACAAAGGAACACTACTGAGCTGAACTTTGTTTCAGTGTGATTTTCTCTTTCATAAGAAACACACATGACAGAATAATTTATAGGATATACACATACCAGTCAAAAGGTTTTGAACAGTAAGATTTTTTATGTTTTTTAAAAAAAGTCTCTGCTTCCCAAGCCTGCATTTATTTGATCCGAAATACAGCAAAAAATGTAATATTGTAAAATATTTTTACTATATATAACTGCTTTCTATTTTAATATATTTTAAAATGTAATTTATTTCTGTGATTCCAAAGCTGAATTTTTAGCATCAGCTTTGGAACTCCAGTCACACAATCCTTCAGAAATCATTCTAATATTCTGAGAAAAACAACAACAAAAAAACATTTATTAATATTATTGTGCTGAAAACATATAATTTTATAATTTATACTTTTTTCAGGTTTCTTTGATGGATAGAAAGATCAGAAGTACAGCATTTATCTGAAATTTAAATTTTTGTAACATTATTAATGTCTTTATCATATATATTATGAATTATTAAAATCAATAATTTCTATAATCCTTACTTACTCCAAGCTTTTGAATGGTATAGTGTATAATGTTACACAAGAGCTTTTTTTATTTAAAATAAATGCTGATCTTTGGATATTCTATTTATCAAAGAATACTAAAATTTGTACTCAGCTGTTTTAAATTATTATTATTATTATTATTATTATTATTATTATTATTATTAATAATAATAATAATAATAAATGTTTCTTGAACAGCAAATCAGAATATTAGAATGATTTCTGAAGGATCATATGACTGGAGTAATGATGCTGAAAATGTAGCTTTGATCACAGGAATAAATTACATTTTAAAATAAATTCAAATAGAAAGCAGTTATTTTAAAAAGTAAACATATTTAAAAATATTTAATGCATCATGCTTTGCTGTATTTTGGATCAAATAAATGCAGGCTTTTTCTCTCTTGAATTAGACCTTTTTGATATGTACTGTGTTCAGGTAATCCTATATTGTTTTGTACACTTGTGCAGAAAGGTTGTACCTGGAATTTATTGTTATACTTTGTAAATGATGTAAATAGGCCTAGAAAATTTAAGAAATGGTATAATAGACTGTTATATCGTTGTATTACCACTAGATGTAGCTACATTAAAAGAAATTCGATTCTCTTGATAGCTTTTATTTAGGAGGGTTTTTTTTAGCTATCCTGCTAGCTACACTAAGTTTGGTTGCCAGATTTTTTTCTTTGAAGAATATCTCTGGTGGACCAACCCTTAATAGCTACATATAGGTGCAGGTGAAAGCTTAAGTGCCTTACAAACAGACCTGAAATGCTTCTTGAATAACCAACCAACCAGATTTGTAAAATGTAATGATAAATAAGCTATGATTATTTATAGATCCTTCACAGGTTGGAAAATAACAAGAACCAGTAACAGTATCCAGTGAACCAATAATCAACCCTGTGCCAACCAACTCCATGTCTCAAAATCATAGGGATTTGTAAAGGTAAAATTACAAGAAATACTTAAACATATGGAATTAGACCCTTATTCATCCAAAACATGTCACCAAATTATATCAATTATACTGGATGGCAATTGACACCTTTAGGAGGGTCTATTTTATAATGCAACACAAAATATGATGTGCTGTCGCTGAAAGAATATACAAGTATACTGAAAAGAAAGATTATTTAGGAATAATTGTGATGTTTTTATCAGATGTTTGGACTCTGTCTGGATTCCGATATCACCCATTCACTGCAGAGGATCCATAATGCTAAATTTCTCCAAATCTGTTCCAGCGGGGACAAAACAAAATTCATCTACATCTTGGATGGCCTGAGGGTGAGTTAATTTTTTGGGTGAACTATTTCTTTAAATGAGACATAAGCACTATTTAGGAAAGTATACATAAATATAGTAAAGCAATCACATTTAGATGTTTTGGTGTCTTCAAGATTCCATGTGCTGACATTATAGGGGTGTTGTCTGTGGTTGGCATCTTGTGCTGACAAGCCGGAAAGATAACGATCACTCAGGACAAAGACCAAAATGACTTCACACTGTCATTCTACTGAATCATTGAAACAAAACTCGGCCATCTGATAGAATTTGCTTCGCAGGGAAATTGAATCTGGCTTCTGCCCATTTAGAGATAGGACACAGTTAGAGATCGCAGGTGCCTGTGCTGTCTAATATAGTTATGCAAGTGGAATCAGCAGAAAGTAAACACACAGTGACATTTATTGATAAAGGAATAATGTGATTAATAGGTGCAGCAAATACAAAGATAAAAGATGTGGAGTCTCATAAGTCAAACAGTCAAGAGAGAAATAAAGTACAAATGTGGCATATACAGTTGAAGTCAAAAGTTTACATACACCGTGCAGAATCTGATATCAAAATAAGAATCAAAATTAAGATATTTCACATGAAAGACATTTGTTGATTTTTGACTTTAATCCTGTATTGTTACCTGAATGATCCACAGTTGTTGTTTTTTTTGTTGTTGTTTTTTTTTAGTTGTTTGTAGTCCTTCATTTGTCCTGAGCAGTTAAACCTCCCCACTGTTCTTCAGAAAAATTCTTCAGGTCCCACAATTCTTGGTTTTTAAGCATGATTTTAAGATCCATCTTTTCACACTGAGGAACTCATATGCAACTATTACAGAAGGTTCAAACACTCACTGATGCTCCAGAAGGAAAAAATTATGCATTAAGAGCCAGGGGTGTGAACTTTCTGTGAACAAAATAAAGATTTTTGTAATTTCGCCTAAATATCATGTTCTTTTCATTGAGTACTGCCCTTCAGAAGTTACAGAATATACTTACATGTTTCCTAGAAGACAAAATAAGTTAAAGTACCCTGATCTTCAAATTCTAAAAATTGAAAATGCTTCAAATTCTTAAAGCATTGTGTTTTCTTCTAAAGCATCAGTGAGCATTTTAACCTTCTGTAATAGTTGCATATGAGTCCCTCAGTTGTCCTCAGTGTGCAAAGATGGATCTCAAAATCATACAGTCATTGTTGGAAAGGGTTCAAATACACAAAAATGCTGAAAAACCAAAGAATTTGTGGGACCTGAAGGATTTTTCTGAAGAACAGCGGGCAGTTTAACTGTTCAGGACAAACAAGGGACTCACAGACAACTATCACTAAACAAAACAAACAGCTGTGGATCATTCAGTAACAGCACAGTATTAAGAATCATGCATATGTAAACTTTTGAATTTGTATAAAATCTGTATATTATTTCCTCTTGCAGACTATATGTAAACATCTTTTATTTGAAATATCTTATTCAGATCAGTACTTAATAAAAAATAACATGCATTTTGTATGATCCATCTTATTTTGGTAAATTAATAAACATCTTGCAGATATTGCAAGGTGTATGTACATTTTTTACTTCAACTGTTGCAGTTTAGCATTTGCGATTAGTGTCTTTTAAGGCTTTTCAGGAATGGTCACTGTTATGATTGGCTAACGTCATTGCATCAGAAACTGTATCAACATCCCCCTCACACTTGCATGGGAGTGTTTTGATAAACATGATAACAGTCATTTTCAGACAAAGCATTATGAATAATTTACTTACAGTTTGTGATGCAGCTGCAGTCAGATCTAGTACTGCCTCATCTTTCAACAAATGTTTCTTTGTGAACTCTTCATGACACTGTGCCTCGTTTACAAAACCACATGCTCTGATCAATCCTCAGACATGATTTGTGATGCCATTAAAAAAAAACGATCCACTTGTTCCTTACGCTGGGATCCTTCTGATATCTGTATAAAGATGCGAACAAGCTATTTAAACCAAACGCATCAAAGCAAACATTCTTTTACTCAATTTTGTCAGATTGACGACAGACTCGAGCAAGTGGACTGTGTCAGAAAACAAATGCACATCTGTATAATGTATTCAGTGTAGACAAGATAGCAGCAATGATTGTAATTTCTATTTGCTTTTGATGCAACACTACACTCGCAATCAGCGTGTCAGCCATTAAGAGGCTGAACGCTAGTGGGCAGAGTCTTGTTGTTCGTCAAAGCCTTGTTCTGGAGGCAGTGTAAATGTAAATGCTTTGTTTATAAGGAGGACATTTTAAAGGGAACCCTGGGTTTTAAGACTTCCCTGCTGAAAAAAACAGCATATGCTGGTTAGGTAGGTTTTGATGCTGGTATGCTGGTTTTTGCTGGTTTATGTTGGTCCTTAGCTGGTTTATGCTGGTCTTTTTGCTGGTTTATGCTGGTGCAGGACCAGCATAAACCAGCTAAAGAATACCCATGAAAAATTAAGTTTAAAAAAATAAATTTCGATTTATACATATTACATTATTTTAATGACATGAAATAGTTGCACTTGGTGAGCTACTGCTACCTGTTGCTATTTTTACCGCAACTCGAAAAATAAAATACTGATACAATCTACCACAGCTACTCAAAAAACGTATAAGTGGTGAAGGATAAATGTAGGCTTAAAAGGATAGTTCACCCAAAAATGAAAATTTGATGATAGGTTCTTCAGTAGAACACAAATGCAAAAAAAAAAAAAAAAACGTATGCGTGGAAGTGATCTCTCTGTTCAGTTTCTTGCACAGACTAATAATAATCTAAATAATGGTGCGCCCATAGTCCAGAATATGTATAAAACCTTGTGGATTTTTAAAATAACGTAAGTCTTCAATGGGGTTTCTATTTCATTTTTCAGTATAAGACATATTTACGTTATATTAAGCCATACTAGTCTTAATACCTGGGGTTCCCTTTAAGCTATGAAACTTGCAGGATATTTTCATGGTACAAAGACCTCTTCCAAAAGGTAAATTTGATTTCTCATGTCATGACCCCTTTAAAAGGATAGTTCACCTAAACATGATAATTTGTCAATTTACTTACCCTCAAGTTGAATTATGAATTGAAAGTTTTAATTTCTTTCTTCTGTTGAACACAAAACAAGATATTTTGAAGAATCTTGAGTAAACAGTTGCCAGTAGCCATTGACTTCCATAGTATGGAAAAACACACGGTAGTCAGCTGTTTGGTTACTAACATCTTTTGTGCTTAACAGAAGAAAGACACTCATAAAGGTTTGGAAGCCAAGTAAATGATGAAATTTTTTTATTTTTGGGTGAACTTCCCCTTTAACTTCAGAATGGAACAAAAACAAGTTAAAGATAGAGATAGAGAGAAGGTTTTAATGTTATTATTATTACTGAGGTTAACACAAGGTCCTTGCTCTGTTTCAGTTCTCCAAACGTTTACATGTACGTAAATAACACTGCGTTAAAGGGATAGTTTAACCAAAAATGAAAATTCTGTCATGAATTAGTCACCCTCATGTCGTTCCAAACCCGTAAGATCTTCGTTCATCTTCACAACACAAATTAATATATTTTTGATGAAATACGAGCGCTTTCTGACCAGACAGTGTAACTGAAATGTTCCCAGCCCCAGAAAGGTAGTAATCGTTAAAATAGTCCATGTGACATCAGTGGTTCAGCCCTACTTTTACAGAGTGAGTTTTTATTTACCTTTTGTTGTTTCATCATTTTGTAATTGTTTTGATTTAGCTAAAAGTATGCTACTAAGTGGTACATATATAATATATTTTTTTAATCAATTAAATCTACCCTGAGAAATATTCACTTTAGTAAACCGTATGAATCAGAATAACTGTTTAGAAGGGCGGGAGCTAATGATTTTCCTCCCGTCAGTGAGTTTAAGCGCTGGGAGGAGCCTTTGACAGTCGCTGCTTCAGAGTTGAGTTGATTTCTATAGTATATCGCACGAACTGACGCTGCTGTGTTCCGCTTACAGATCTGCGCAGAGACGCATATTGCACGCCCGCTAGCAGACAGCGGAGAGCGCTGGAATGATATTCATGGGCGGTGGACGTAGAAAATGACCTTTTGTGATAACGACGAGGGCTTGGATTTTTCGTACTCATCGCTAGAGACGATCTCGTTTTATTACACTCTATTTATGTTGATTTAGGAAGTGTCCGTCGTTCGCGCAGTTTGGATTTTCTTTTCAGAATGGACCGCGTCAAGAGTTCCATGCAGCAAGTCCCCAACCCAATTCCCAAAGTGCTCAGCCGTCGTACTGGCGGTGCCAACAGTTTGGAAGTTGAAAAGGAAAACTTCGAGCGCAGTCAGGTAAGTTAAGGAGCTGTAAACACAGGGCAAGTTTTTTCATGTTGCCAATGAATCGCCAACGAGCTCTGTGTATGGCAAGCCCTTTTTTATGTATCGCTTAAAACGAACTGGTATCTGTTTTATGTTGGTAGTTCTTGTTTTCAAATGACTAGCATTACGATACAGTCTAGTAGGCTATATATTTCAATAGTCAGTAGATACTATAGTATTTATTCCTTTGCTACTTGGGTAACATTTCTTATCTCAGCAGCTGCAACTGTGTTTTTAGTAAGTTTAACCTTATAGTTCATTTAAAATCTTACAGGTAAGGTATTTTAAACTAATAAACATACTAATAAATGATAAAATATATTGTAATTTGCTTTTATAGGTGTCTAACTAATATATGAAATGAGTACTAGAAACAATGAGAATACTAATCAGTTGAAAGTGAACTGAAATCTCACTCACAAACCTTGAATTCAATTAGGCACTTATGTCATGATTTGTTACGTCGGTCACATTGGCCATACTTGGATGTAAACAACAGCATGGATTGCTGCTAATTTATGCTGTCAAAACCACTGAAAAAGCTGCTAAATCATATAGAGAAGGACTTAGCAAGCAGGAAGGGGCGCAATATTTTGACAAACTAAACTTAATTGGTGGTAAAAATACATACGAGCAGTATTAATTAAGATATTAGACTAATATTTCACCTGCCTGACAGGAAATGATAAGAACAAACACAAATGCTGTCAAGATTCTTGCTCTGGAAATCGTGGTTCAGTTCGGCCAACCAAAAACACCTTTTGTTTCCTCAGTTTTTTTGCATTCTTCTCTTTGATTTGTTAAAACTTTTAGCAATTTATAGTACTCCAAATGTTTTTCCCAGTCCGAACGATTAGTGCAGCACAAAACATGACAATAATTGACCATTTTCAGCAGCAATAATCAGCAAAATATTCAAGTTTTATTCGGCTCAGTGGCATTGTTTATGTTCAGTGCCACCAATGGCCAATTGAAGATGAATCGTGAAAACACTCCATAGATACTTGTCTTTTTTGTAATAAGTACAGTAAAAATTTTATATAAACACATCTACAGTAAAATTAAAATTCTAATTGTTTCTGTTTCACAATTTTGTTCATTTCAATGTTTTCAGAGTAATGGTATCTAATAGTAGTGAAATTGAAAAAGGTACTAGTCACTAGTGGACTGTTAATTTTTTATTTCAAACCAAATATTAGCAACACAAAATTAATCATTAAATGAAATGCATGTTAAACGGCTTGCCATATCTTTAAAAAAAACCTCTTGTACTCAACTATGGAACAAAGTAGGTAATCAAAGAGCATTATTTGTTTGTCATTTAATGTATTACTAAATCAAGCTAACATGCATGCTTTAAAACAAATAATTGTCTGATATGTTAAAATGTGAGGCTATTGGAAGCGTTTTCTCACTTTGAGTTCACAAATACACCTAGTGCTTATTTGTTAGGGTGCACAATATTTGCCACCAAATTCATTTGGTTAAAAATAAAATGCTTTTTTATTTCCACCGTAAAAGCCGTGATGTTTACAAAACGATAATTGATGGCCTGTTCAGTTCAGCCTTCAGTTCAGTGAACCTTAGACCACATCACACCTGCATTTTATCACTCCCGATTGTAGAATCAGTGATTCAGGATGGGAACAAAGTTCATTACTTGAGCACATTTTTCATAATATGACATTAATGCGCATTATAAAAGGTTTAACTCATTATCTGTGACTGAGTTTTCAGTTTTCCAAACTGATGGCTATGTATCGAGCAGATCTAAAAGCTTTTAGTGGCTCAGAGGACTGAGTTTGACAGTCATGCATTTTGCTTATTGGTGGATTTCCATGTGGCTTCAGTCTTTTAGAGAAGAATGAACAATATCTTATGTTGACCTTTTAGTGCACATGCATTGAATTATGCAGTCTGGGTGCTTGAGCCTGAAAGTGTGTTGTGAAGTATAGAGAAATGCATTCTCATTCTCATTGTTCATGCACTCTTCTCACTTCTCTGGGGGTCTTTCCCCTCCCCATCCAGACACAGCCAGGAAAAGTAGGTCACATGAACGAATCTGCAGCCGACTGCCCTACTGGTGGGTTTCAGAGCGTTTGAAAACAGCATGACCTCGTTCTTGCCGAGATTTCCCGAGATAGACATAGTGGCGGCAACTAAAATTTGCTTCATTTTTGGTTTGATAACAATGTCGGCAAGCTGCAGTATCATGTTTGACTCAAGCGTGCAATATTCAGTCCTGTTCACAACTAGGACAGTGACATGGATTAGCAAGACTCATGTGACGCATGCGCTCTTGAACTCCTTTAGGACCAATCACTGGGTCAGACTCAGACGTGAGTTTTACTGTTTCTTAATTTAGCCAAAAAACAGGCCCAGAGTGCAAAAGTTTAACTATAAAGCCTAAACTGAACGTTTGCATCTAAAAATAACACTTCAAACTGATCAGGTCTCTGTAGGAAATGCTATTGTGAGCAGTCCTTATCAGTTAGTTTGCCTAGAGGAAGTCTGATCCCATAATATCCCGTCTCTTTTCTGCCCTTGGAACGCTATGTTTAGATTAATAGGCCTTCTGTGGTGCGAGTTCAGCCTGTTTTAGATGAGAGGATGTCAGTGTGGTGCTCTGTAATGACATGAGCATGGTTTGCCTTGTGGCTGGGTGTTAGAAGACTAGCGTCTACTTAACTGGAGTTTTATGTGGAGGAAATCTAGGCAGGGAACCTTTGTTGTGGTCAGAGTCTAGCAGAGGGACATCCGGCCAGCCTCGGAATCCACACGGATGAAATAACATGTTAAGAGAGTGTTGCCAAAATAAGTCATCTGCGAATCAGTCGCATGCATCGTAAACATCCCGCAGAACATTTTGTATCAGGCAAAGTTCAAGATGGTCAATGTAAGTGTAAAACTGAGCCCATTTAGTTTGTTTACTTGTGCGATTTTCCAAGTAAAATTGTTTAATCAAAATGTAGTAATTTTCTTTTTTTTTTCTAAAACGACTTTCCTTTTCTAGTGACGTCACTAAGGCCATGCGCGCTATTGGATATCGTTAACTAATAGCTAAAAAGTTAATTTTTTGTATATATTTTTTTGAACTGACTGCAAAAATTTTTTCTCTCACAACTGTGAGTTTAAATCTCACAATTATGACAATTATTGCGAGTTATAAATTCAGAATAGCGAGATATAAATTCGCAACTGCCAGAATTTTTTTTCTCTCAAATGCAAGTTTGTATCTCGCAATTCTGACTTTTTTCTTGCAATTCTGAGTTTATATTACACAATTCTGACTTTTTTCTCACAATTGTGAGTTTAAATCTCGCAATTATTACTTTTTTTTTCTCAGAATTGCATGATATAAACTCTAAATATGCATGATATAAATTCAGTATAGTCAGATATAAACACGCAATTGACACTTTTCTCACAATTCTGGCAAAGATATTGCACAATGCCAATATAACGCCTTTCTCATAAGCTGCTCTTTAGCCTAACAGCACTCATCTTTGTCAAAATGTTTGCGATTATCAGTCAGCCAATGTAGGCAGACTTTACTGTTCACATAGGCTGCTGAGGGCAACACTTTAATTGACAGTCATAAAGTACAAGATAAAATATAATTAGCTAATCTAAACTTTAAGCGTGCAGCTTAATCCAAATAATTCACAGGTCCCATGTTACATTTATAAAAGGAAAATAACCTGTTTCACTTGGAAATATATCACATCAACAAAGTTAAATGAATTGTAAAAAAGGTTTCACGTTGACTCTTTAAGGGATAGTTCACCCCAAAATGAAAATTACCCCATGATTTACTCATCCTCGAGCCATCCTAGGTGTATATGACTTTCTTCTTTCAGACGAATACAATCTGAGTTATACTTAAAATGTTCTGGCTCTTTTAAGCTTTATAATGGCAGTAAATGGGCATTTTAAATTTCAATGAAGTGCATCCATCCATCATGAAAAGTTTTCCACATGCCTCCAGGGGGTTAATAAAGGGCTTCTGAACCAAATCAATGATTTGTGTTAGAAAAATAGTCATATTTAAAACTTTATAAACTGTAATCTCTAGCTTCTGTTAATTTTTATATGTGTGTTTACTAGAAGTGGCATTCCAGCAGATGACGTAGGACTGTATTTGTCTGAAAGAAGAAAGTCATATACTTCTAGGATGGCTTAATGGCTTAATTTTCATTTTTGGGTGAACTACCTCTTTATGCCGGTCATAATTTTTTGCATTTTTCATTGTTTTTCATAACTTTAAAGGATGAACACGCACACAAACTGAATTATGTGACCCTGGATCACAAAACCAGTTATAAGGGTCCATTTTTTTGAAACTGAGATTTATACATGATCTGAAAGTTGATTTAAATAATCTTTCCATTGATGTATGGTTGGTTAGGATACACTGTAAAAAAACATTTGTTGAGTCAACTTAAAATAATTTGTTACCTGGCTGCCTAAAAATTAAGTTTGGTCAACTTGAATTGAAATGTCTTGAAATGTGTATATTTGAGTTGATTCAACTTAAAATTTTAGGTCAGTCGAGTAACAAACACTGCTGTTAAGTTTAACAAACAATATTTTAGTTTAGTCACTTAGTACAACTTAAAATTTCAACTTGAATAAACTTATTTGAGTTGACTGAACTTAAAATTTTAAGTCAGCAGGATAACAAATTATTTTAAGTTGACTCAACAAATAGTGTTTTTTTTTTTTACAGTGTAGAACAATATTTGGCAGAAACAAAATATTTGAAAGTCTAGAACCTGAGGGTGCAAAAAATCAAAATATTGAGAAAATCACCTTTAAAGTTGTCCAAATTAAGTTCTTAGCCATGCATATTACTAATTAAAAATTACGTTTTGATATATTTACAATTGTAAATTTACAAAATATCTTCATGGAACATGATCTTTATTTAATATCCTAATGATTTTTGGCATAAAAGAAAGATCAATAATTTTAACCAATAAAATGTATTTTTGGCTATTGCTGCAAATATACCTGTGCTACTTAAAACTGGTTTTGTGGTCCAGGGTCACGTATGTGATTTCTAACAGTTTCAGGCTGTTTTCACTTGTAAACACTGCTTATTTCTCTCTTGAATCAGACAAAATGACTTTCACAGAGAAGGCATTATTATAGATTGATTACTCATATTTTAGCCTTAATGATTTTTGGTTCTTACAGACAGAAAATAGCAGCTTTTTCACTTTACAAGACGTTAATTGATGGACTCGAGTCATGTGAATTACTTGTGGATTATTGTGATGGTTTTTATTAGCTTTTTGGACTCTCATTTTGACAACACCCATTCACTGCTGAGTATCTATTGGTGTGCAAGTGATTTAATGCTGAATTTCACCAAATCTATTCTGATGAACAAACCCCTCTACATCTTGTATGGCCCAAACGTAAATGTTTTTGACTGAGCTATTCCTTCAATGCTAATTTAGGTCATTCTGTCTCTGTCCGTCCCATATTTTCTCTTCCTCCTCTTGTTATATCAACTATCCTACTTTAAAGCAATTAAGTTTATGACCCTGCATCTCTTGTGCATGTGTTCCTTCCTGCGCTGGTACGGTGCCCATGGAGGAATGCAGTAGATTTTATATCGGAGAACAGACAACTATTACAGAAGGTTCAAACGCTCACTGATGCTCCAGAAGGAAGAACTATGCATTAAGAGCCAGGGGTGTAAACTTTTGAACAGAATGAAGATGTGTACATTTTTTCTTATTTTGTCTAAATCTCTCTTTTTTTTATTTAATACTGACCTTCATAAGCTACAGAAGATACTAACATGTTTTCCAGAAGACAAAATGAATTAAATTTACACTGATCTTCAAATTCAAAAAGTTTTCACCCACCCCCCCCCAGCTCTTAATGCATCGTGTTTCCTTCTGGAGCATCAGTGAGCATTTGAACCTTCTGTAATAATTGCATACAAGTCCCTCAGTTGTCCTCGGTGTGAAAAGATGGATCTCATTATATCAACTATACTACTTTAAAGCAGTTAAGTTTATGACCCTGCATCTCTTATTGTGCTTGTGTTCCTTCCTGTGCTGGTACGGTGCCCATGGAGGAATTCTCGGGAGGAGCCTAATCTTGCCCCCCTCTGTTTTTCCAGGACCCGCCCGCACAGAGCCAGACAGTCGTAATCTCGCCTCCCTTTAAGAAGCCGATCTCTACTTTCAGCATTTCACTTTCAGTATCCTCCCATTTTTCAGTATCTTTCTTTTTCTAAATGTATTTCACTTTTCTCTTCTTGTTGAAAGTAACATTTTACACTCTTTCCATCTGATTGTCTGATGTTTACATTTACTGTAGCTTCTCTTGTGGTCCAGAGGGTGAGGAGGGTTTGCTGGGGTCATTGACAGCAGGAGGGCATGTATGAAAAGCCCTGAGACAGCAGAACATGCAGGCTCTGGCCTGTGGCCTCAGTTCACTTGCTGTGGATTAAAAATCCTATGCAGTTTGGCGGGCCGCCAGATGCCTGTGCCAGAAAACACTGTTCAGGTCATACTGCTATCAAACAGACCATTAATGCATTACTGCAGGGAATGTGATCATATTTGATGCAGATCGTTAGTTATTATTGTAGGTTTGTGGCAAATAGTGTGTACAGAGTATTTTTTATTTTTTTTTTTACCTACACTCATAAGTTTTATTTAAAGAAGTCTCTTCTGCTCACCAAGCTTGCATTTATTTGATGCAGCAAAAACTGTCAAGTTGAAATATTTTTACTGTTTAAAATAACTCTTTTCTATTTGAATATATTTTAAAATGTAATTTATTCTTGTGATTTCAATGCTGAATTTTAAGCATTATTACACATGATCCTTCAGTAATCATCATTCTAATGTTCTGATTTACTGCTCAGAAAACAGCCGAGTGCAATTTTCCAAAGTCCAGAACAGCATTTTGTCTGAAACAGAAATCTTTGGTAACAGTTATAATGACTTTATCATAACTTTTGATCAATTTTAAGCATCCTTGATAAATAAATGGTATAGTGTATAATGTTACAAAATCTTTTTATTTCAGATAAATGCTGATCTTTGGGTCTTTCTATTCAGCAAAGAATCCTGAAAAAATATACGCAACTGTTTTACACTGAAAATTTAGCTTTGATCACAGGAATAAATTACATTTTAAAATATATTCAAATAGAAAACAGTTATTTAAAATAGCAAAAATATTTCAAAATTGTACTGCTTTTGCTGTACTTTGGATTAAAGATTAGAAAAAACTACTTTAAAAAACATTACAAATCTTACTGTTCAAAAACCTTTGACTAGTAGTGTAGCCTAACTTTTACTGCAAATTATGACGATCAAATATAACCGCTTAATGATGAACCAACCCCTTTAGTACAAAGGCAGTTATATATTTTAATATATAAAAAAAAGTTGTGTGTGTATATACAATATATGTACAGTATATACACATTTTTTTTTATAAACGTGATTTTATATACATAGAAAGCATATTAAATGCAAATAAAGTATGTACTTTAATGTTTTAAATTGCTTATGTGAAAATAAAATGTAAAAATATGAGTGAAATAATGTTCTATTGTCATTCAGTGTGACACATATTTATGCAAAAATTAAACCATATACTATTCTGACCTATACACAGGTGATCATTCTAAATTATTATAAGTTATATTTTAAACTATTAAAAACTTCTAACTGACAAATGGGTAAAACCTAGTAGTTTAAAAGATAGTAACAAAGATTTAAAATTAAATTTAATTTGACACTTAATTTTGGGGGCTGTACTGTGATCCTTAAAGGGACAGTTCACCCAAAAATGAAAATTCTGTCATTAATTACTCACCCTCATGTCGTTCCAAACTGTAAGACCTTTGTTCATCTTCAGAACACAAATTAAGACATTTCTGATGAAATCCATGAGCTTTCTGACCCTCTATAGACAGCAAGGGTCCTACCACGTTCAAGGCCCTGAAAGATAGTAAGGACATAGTTAAAATGGTTCATGTGACATCAGTGGTTCAGCCATGATGTTATGAAGCTATGAGAATACTTTTTGTGCACAAAGAAAATTACTACAATTTTAAAAAGTTGCTGAAGTGTGTATAATGCATTTTCATTGTTATTCTTAGCTCTAAAGTAATCCAGCAACTAGAAATAGCTTTTTTCTATGAAGTCTTTGGTCAAAATATGTGGAAATCCCGTGGGTAGTAGCAAAGGTCACAGTTATTCAGTGACAGTTGACAGAGCGTGCTCAGATCCACTTTAACGTTATCATTTTCATTCATTATCTAAAGTGGGCAGTTAACTTGGTTGACATTAACTGGGAAGTGTAAGCCTGCAGTTTTCCAGGCTTGTGGTCAGTGTGAGCTGGACAGACATAGACAGTGTGTAGGCAGTGACTCATTGGCAGTCACACTACACTGCTGTAACGTCTCTCTGGGTGGAATATGCTTGACCAATGAGGCACGGCAGTGTAAACTGTCCCGATGGGCCTACCACACGGTACCAGGAAGTGATTGCCCTTTAAAGAGCTCGCTTTGTTTGGAGAGCCCCCCGCCCTTCCTGCTGCCACATTTTTACTCTATGAGTGATTTGGGTGGCATAGTTTATGCAAACATTGACTGGTATCATATCCAGATCAACTGATTTTGTGCCCTTTTTTGGACATCTGTCTAAACTGTTGCTGTTCCACCCCCCCGGCTCTTAATACATTGTGTTTCCTTCTGTCGGATCAGTGAGAGTTTGAACCTTCTGTAATAATTGCATATGAGTAATATACGAGTAATGCATACGATATATCCCTCAGTTGTCCTCAGTCTGAAAAGATGGATCTTAAAGTCATACAGTAATTGTTGAAAAGGGTTCAAATACACAGAAATACTAAAAAACCAAAGAATTTGTGCAGCCTAAAGGATTTTTCTGAAGAACAGCAGGCAGTTTAACTGTTCAGGACAAACAAGAGAACACATGAACACATATAAACTTAAGAACTGTTCTGAGAGTCACATCAGGAGCATTTGACTTTCTTTAAAGAAAAACTACCATCATATTGTATACAATCAAAAACTTAAAGCTCTTTACAGCAACCAGTCAAAATAAAAGTTTGGTTTAACTTGAAGAAATTGTGACAGAAATATATTACTTAATGATAGAACTGCTACTACTACTAAAATTATTATTAGAACATTCTTTTTTGAGGAATATTTACCAGATAAAAATGTAAATGCACATCACAATATTTCTGAAAATTATTCATTTATTTTATAAAACCAATTAATTAGAGATGCTTTTGATTATTAAATTAAATGTAATGAAACCATTAAATTGGAACCCCAGAAAATTCACAATTCAGTTGTTAAATTGTGTACATTTAATTCATTAGAAATGCTTTTTTAAACATTTATTTTTTAATTTACCCATTAAAAAAAAGTCACAAAAAATGAAAAAAATACAAATAAAAATGGGATACAGAAAAATTTAAATGGAGAAAAAAAAAGAAAAAAAAAATGAATTTGGGAAAAACAAAACAATTTCATAGGGCCCTAGTAATGTTTTGAAATATTATTGTAAAATATTATTACAATTTAATAATAACTAATAAATTATAAATATTTTTTTTATAAAACCAATTAATTAGAGAAGCTTCTGATTAATAAAATGTGATGAAACCATTAAATTGGAATCCAAAAAAATTAAAATTAAACTAAATTTGAGGAAAAAATGTTTTCCTGTTAAATTGTGTAAGTTTCATGATTTCAATTAATTAGACATGTTTTTTTAAATGATATGTTTTAATAAACCAATAAAATGGAGTCTAGATACATTAAAATGGGAAAAAAATAATCTGGAATTTGGGAAAAAATAAAACTGATTTAATCAGTCCTAGTGTAATATTGTGAAATATTATTACAATTTCAAATAACTATTTTCTGTTTTAATATATTTTAAAATGTAATTTATCCTTGTGATGCAAATTTAAATTGTTAGCATTACTCCAGTCTTCAGTGTCACATGATCCTTCAGAAATCATTCATACATCATGCAGATACTACATACTTGCATACTAACAAGAAATTTCTGATTATGTTAAAAACAGTTGTGCTGCTTGATATTTAGTGGAAACATTTAGTGAGATTTATTTCAGAATTCTTTCATGAATAGGAAGTTCAGAGGAACAGCATTTATTGTCTTTTGATCAATGTAATAGTGGATACATCTGTTTGTATTCTGATTTTTTTGTGTTGTTTTACATGTACTTTTTTTAAAATATTAAATTATATTTATTTTATACATTCATTTAGGTTTATATACAAGGGGCATAGGAACTTTAGATCCTATGACATGATAATAAATAAAAGAAACAAAACTGCATTGCAATTAGTTGAAACAATTTAAATTTAGTTCTTGTCGTTTATAAAATATTACTAGTAGGTGGGAAGTACGTTCTCACTAATTTAATCTTTAATCTTTAATTAAAAGCCTGTCTTTAGATCCGTTACTCAGCGGCACCTGTTGGATTAATAATGTATGGAGCTGCTCATTCTCATGCTGCTTTACCTCAGCGTCAAAAACAACCGGATGATGGCGCCATTCACCAACATTACACACGTGATCGTATGCAAGCAAGAGGATTTAACAGGAATGTCATCAATCACGTCTTATATTCTGCATATTGATAGTTAACCTACACATATACATCGATTCCTATAGTGGACAGATAGTTCCAGATAATGCATCTGTAAATCTATACGTGCCTTAATGCATTCTGCTCTTCAGTATGTGAGTCTTGTAGCATTGCAGTTTAGTTTTAGTGCAGTTTGATTTTCCTCAGAAGCGTTCAAATGCTATTTTTGTCTCACTATGTGTAAGACGTTGCGTCACCCCTGCAATACAAACATTTCCACTTCTGTTTCTGTTTGTAGTGATGTAACATTTGAGAGAATTTTGCTCGCGTTCTGTTTTTTGTCCTTTTAAGTCAAAAGCTGTGGCAAATGACATCAATGCACGAAGAACTCCTCCTTCTAGCATTAGTCTTGTGTTTTGTGCAATGTACCTGTCACATATTTAGCCTAAGCGCGTCCATAACGTTTATGACATGCGTTCTTCTGGCTGTGGCTTTTCTAGAGCGTTCTTGTGAGTTTAGCCATCTGCCAATCGCCTCTTCGGCTTGCGAGGAGGACGAGGGGGAAATAAGAGAACGGAACGGGAAAGAGAAGGAGAGAGGGACTATTCGATACTGAACCGGACACATGTTGAGTTAACGGACCGTTCCAGCTCCCTCCGCCTCCCTCGGCGGATTCGCAGTCTGCTTTTGATTCCCGAGCAGGGAACCGGTTCACCTTCGCTTCCATAACCCCGTTTGAACTATGGACTCGAATAAAATGGTAGGTGATCGACGAAATGTTGATGTTTGGAGGGTGTTAGGGCATCTACTTGCACGTTTTGGGGGGTGGGGAGGGATTCGCGCTTGCCTGTTCGCGGGGTTGTTTTGTATCGAGGATTGTGTGATATGGAGTAACAGTCTTGTGTATTTATTTACCTCAGATTGAGATCGTCTTGAGCGTTCACTCCGCGCACCGTTACGTTTAAACCAGTTGCAAAAAGCATTTTAGCGAGTATCGGATTGTTTGGGCTCATCAAGTAACGTTAGGCTTTTCCCAAAACATTCCCGGATTTTAGAAGTCACAGTATGTGTGCTAATATAAACGTATACCTTGCGTTTAAATGGACCGCTGATGCTTAAATAAGAGGAACGGATGAACTGTTTTTATCAACTTGATGCATAGTTCACCCACAAATGCGAATACAAATACTCGCCCTCATAAGCCTTTTACGACTGTTTCTTATTTGCAATACAAAAGCAGATGCTAGAGTCACCATTCACTTTCATTGTATTCAAAAATACTCAATGAACGTGAATGGTGACTGAGACTCTGAGATTGAGATCCAGTTTTAACATCACCGTTTGTTTTGCAGAATAAAGTCATGCACTACCAGTCAAAAGTCTCTTGTACTCACCAAACCTGCATTTATTTGATTCCAAAATACAGCAAAAGCTGTAATATTGTGAAATGTTTTTAAAATAACTGCTTTCGGTTTGAATATATTTAAAAATGTTATTTATACCTGTGATCAAAGCTAATTTTTACATCATAACTTCAGTCAATTATAGAAAATTAATATATTATTAATTTTAAAATTAATATAGTATTAATATAATACTTTCATTTAGCAAGGATGCTTTAAATTGATCAAAAGTGATAATTTTATAATGTTACAAAAGATTTCTGTTTGTTAAATGCTGTTCTTCTGAACTTTCTATTCATCAAAGAAACCTAAAATATTCCACTCAGCTGTTTTCAACATCACAATAATAATTGTGAATAATAAATAAAAAGCTGTTTTTTGAGAACCAATCAGCATATTAGAATGATTTCTGAAGGATCATGTGACACTAAAAACTAGAGTAATGATGCTAAAATTCAGCTTTGAAATGACAAGTATAAATTACATTTTAAAATATATTCAACTAGAAAACTATATTTTGAATGCTAAAAATATTGTAATTATTATTATTTTTTTGCTGTACTTTGGATCAAATAAATGAGCAAAACTGATGACTTTAAAAATCATTAAAAAATGACTGTTCAAAAACTTTTGACTGGCAGTGTACTTGCATATTTGAGTGAGTAAACAATGACTGTCGCTTTAAATGTGGATCTAATACAATCTTTGATAGTTACAAAACTTATAGTGTGGACTTAAATGTTGGATTTTGGCTCTTCAGTGGCTCCTTAGGGTCTTCTGAGATCTAAGACAGTGTCTGTACCATTTTAGGCCACATGATTCACTGTTTTGACTTGAATCACTGCATCCTTCTCTCTGCTTTGACTCCCAGTGCGCTATCAGCAGTGTATGTGTGATATCTGCTTATTCTCAAGTCCCCCATGTCATGCTCCGCTTGACAATGGCATGAAAACATGTCTTTACTTGAGGGGGGACCTGGAGATTTAGTCTGTGTAGACCACGAGGCTAAATCAGGCTTTATGGAAAGTCAGTGATTGATGTATTTTGCACCGAAACAGCGCTTGGTTTTGATCTGTGTCTTCTGGGTTTGATTGAGAGGTTTTGATGTGGCCTCGGAAACCTCTTGTTAGCAAGATCATAAAACTCAAGGTTTCTTTCAGTTGCGCTGCTGTTACAGATCTTCAGTTCCTTTGCTCAAACAAAAAGGCCTGTGAGGCCCTTTTAGGAACCTGCTCCACTACTTTATCTTGGATGTGTTTCATTGGTGACAAATAAGAACACAAGCCTTGTACATCTATCGAACTCCAGTTCATGCATTTCCTTTAGAATCAAACCTATGACTATATCGTCATTCTTGAATTATAAGCACACATTTTATTATTATGACTAGAATGTGCATAAAACAATACATAACTTGTAAAATAAACATTGTTTAAAGCAATAGTTCACTCAAAAATTAAAATTTGTTGAAAATATACTCACCCTCAGGCCACCCATGATATAGACGAGTTTGTTTCTTCATCTAATCATATTTAGAGCTATTTAGCATTACATCACTTGCTCACCAATATATTCTCTGCAGTGAATGGGTGCCGTCAGAATGAGAGTCCAAACACCTGATAAAAATACCTCAATATTCCACAAGTAGTCCACACAACTCCAGTCAAACAGTTAACTTTTTTGTGAAGAGCTGCGTGTTTGTATTAAATCCATCAAGATCTTTACAACGTCAAACAGTTTTCAAACCACTTCCAGCTTGAAAATGAGTCCTATATTGTCTAGACCAGTCTAGTCTACTGTACATCATGAGTGGCCTGAGAGTGAGAAATCTTTCAGGAAATTTGCAACCTTTAACCTTTAAAATCACTGGGTTTGAGGCAAATCAGGGCTGTAGACTCTGACCATTTTTGAAAATGTGGCAGTTAAAATTTAAGTCGCATTTGTGCAAATTGGTGTCTGCCTACCTGTACTTGCATTATACATACACACACGGCACACTGATGATAAAGCATGCAAATTTTGACTTAAGGAAATTTAGGAATTAAGTTGACTAAAAATAAAGAGGTCAACAACCGCTGCAACACATCTGATGACAAGAGCACAGGTGCAGATAGGGAGGAACGGAGAGAGCAAAGGAAAAAGAAAAAGTACTACTTGGATTCTTTCACTTTCACTTTTGATTTTGTGATCTTGGTGTCACATTTTACAAGAAACTCTTTTCTTGTAAACGCATTTCTTTCTGGATAAGATCAGTCGTGGGCCCTGTGCCTGGCAACATTGGTCAGAAAGTTTTTCTTTGCAGAGTCCTGCAAATATGCCAAAGGATTAAAAAAAATAAATAAATAAAATAAAGGATATATACAGTGCCTATAGAAATTCATCACGCCCCTTTGAAATAGTTACTTGATTTGTCATACAGCATGAAATCAAGCCCCATTCCAAATAACTTTTCCAGCTGTATTCACAATTTTGGTCTTACAACATCAAACCAATGAAAGAAAACACACAACACAACAGTTCTACAAAAAAAAAAACCTAGAATAACAGGGTTGGTCAAGTCATCAGCCCCTTGATTTAATACTTCATATAGCCAGCTTTTGCTTTAATTACAGCCATCAGTCTTTTTGGATATGTTTTAGCTTTGCACACCTTGATTGGGGAATATTTGCCCATTCTTCCTTGCAGAATTGCTCAAGTTCAGGCAATTCTGTGGTGAGTGGCAATGGCCTGCTCTTTTCAAATCCATCCACAGGTTTTCGATTGGATTTAAGTAAGGGCTCTGACTTGGCCACTCAAGGACATTCACCTTCTTATCCTTAAGCCATTTCGTTGTTGTTTTGGCAGTATGTTTAGGGTCATTGTTGTGTTGGGGGGTGAATGACCTGCCCATCTTCAGCTGTCTAGCAGAGTTTTCCTCAAGAATTTGGATGTACTTGGCAGCATCCATTTTCCCTTCAATCCTGATTAATTGCCCAGGCCCAGCCCCAGCCACCGAAGAGAAACACCCCCACAACATAATGCCACCACCAATGAAGCAATTTGAATTGTTTTTGTAGCCTTCTCCTAACTTTAGCGTTTCTGCAACTTTATCCTGTGGGTCTTTTGAAAGCACTTTCCCAACCATGGTGAATTCTTTGCCGTACCATGCACTACTAACAGTGGAATCTTTAAGAAATAGCTCATTTTGTTTGAAGTAATCAACACTACTACTATTGATGTCAGGTGGGGCAATTAGCCTGGTGTTCAATCTGGAAATTGATTTCTTGCACCTGAACAAGTTTATAATGGTATACTAAAGGGCTGATCACTTTACCAAACCAGGAATTTCACTGATTAATTTGTAATAATCCTTCAAAAAAAATTAAAAGATGTTTTTATAGTTACAAAGTGTGGGTTATAATGTGTACATGCAGCTCAAAAAATATTTTTCAGGGTGTAATGTGACAAAACAACAACGGTGTTACTAATACTACTAACACTACTAATAGTGAAACCGAAAGTTTAACTGCTTCAAGAACATTGACGTTACCACTTCGCTGCTGAGAAGTGTCATGTAGGTTTTCAGCTGTGAATTTATGTAATTGATAAAGTTGTGGGGCAGCGCTGACAATGTGTGTGTACATTTATAAGAAAGCGTGCTTTCCATCAAAAATGAAATGCAGTTTTCAAACATGGAAATAATTTGTCATATTTTTCCTATTGTTCACTATATTTATTAGCTTGGTCAGTGTCTTTGTGTGTTTTGGTTCATTTGCTGTTGTAGGCTGTAAGAAGTTTTGAAGTAACTGAAATCTTTTGGTTAAGTGAGATGGATATGTGTTGTCAAAAGTATCGACCACGATACAAGTCAGTACTGAAATTTTAAAAACGTCCATTTCTCGCAAACATTTGAGCACTGTTGCGCGGATTCATAAATGGCTCTGGTTGGCCATTGTGTTAATGCACTCAACAGATATGACTGTGATTGGCTACAGTGGTCTTCACTGTGCACCGAGCGCTCACACAGAAGCACACCGGAACGTTTGAAAGCCGCATCTATCAGCAGATCCATCTAGGTGCAGATATATTAGGGATCCGCTGCAGAGTGGTGTTTTTAAAATTTCAGTACCGACTGATCGCTGTACTTTTGACAAAGCTAATGGACATGTAATGTGGTCAAGACCTGCCTGGAGCTACTTTAGCAGTGCGTTTCCCAGAAAATAATTGCACACCTTAGAACATTCATCAACCCATCATATTCAAGCATTCAGCAGGCCTCCAAGTATAAAGTTCATTAATGGAGGATATACACTGCTGCCCAAAAGTTAGTACTTTTTAAAAGTTTATTTGATTAAAAATACAGAAAAAATTATATTAATATTGTGAAATGTAAATGCAATTTAAAATGGTGGCTTTCTATTTTAGTATACTTCAAAATATATTTTATTCCTGTTATGCAAAGCTGAATTTTCAGCATCATTACTCCAGTGTTCAGTGTCACATGATCTTTCAGAAATCATTCTAGTGTGCTGATTTATAACTGTTGGAAACATTGTGCTGCTTAATAATCTGTGCACTTTTTTTTTTTTCTTTCAGGATTCTTCGATAAATAAAACATTTAAAAAGAGCAGCTTTTATTTAAAATAAAAACTTCTGTGACAATAAACACCTGGTTCAAAGTTTGGGGTCAGTAATTTTCCCTTTCTTTCTCTCTTTGAAAGAAAATAACACTTTTATTCAGCAAGGAAGTGTTAAATTGATAAGAAGTGATAATTTCATTTTGAATAAATGCTGTTCTTTTTAACTTTTTATTCATCAAAGAATCCTGAAAAAAGTATCAAAGGTTCCAAGAAAATATTAAGCAGCACTTAATCTGTTTTCATAATAGATAATAAAAGTAATACATCAATACATTAGCATGATTTCTGAAGGACAATGATGATGATTTCATTACTTTTTTTTTGTATTTTTGATCAAATAAATTTGAACTTTGATGAGCATTAAAAAAAACTTTAAAAATCTTACTGATCCCAAACTGTTGAGCAGCAGTGTATTTGCATTTGATGTTGGTTTGCTTTATAATTAGTATCTGAATTTGGAGTGAAAACCTTGAAAAACATATATAGAATAAAATATTCCACTGGCCAGGTATTGCTCTTTAATTAAAACTCTAACGGTGATGTCATGGCATGTTTGTGTGTGATTTGTTGGGTTTTTTTCCACTCTAGAACCCTAACTAGGTGTTCCCTGAAAGAGGAAGTTTGAGTCATACATGAGTAAAATCTAAAAATGTCTTTAAAAGGGAAGAAAAAGTAATTTCGTAACCCAGTACACTGTTGCCTTTCACTGATGTGACCTTTAAAAGAGGTGGAGTGGTTTGCAGAAGACTGTGTTAGCTGAAAAAACACAAGTGGCTAAGTGTGAGCATCAGTCCCCCAACATTTATCAACACTGCAAGAAAGGAGAAGTCTGTGTATGTTCTTGTAGGGTGTGAGAGAGTTTTGGTATTTTCAGGGTGTTCAGACTTACTCTTGTGAACAGAGGGCCACCTCAGGAAGTCGAGAAGTATTTTTAGTTGTTTCAACTTTAGTTTGACTCCCACGCCTTAGAAAATGCTGAAGAGAAGCCGCAGACCAATGCCTCTTTCGTGGCTCACTATCAGCAGGGCTTCTGCAAGCGACTGTACACTTTAAACTGGCAGCCTATTCTCTGAACCACCTAAAAGTAGTGAGATTACCCAAAATGGGAAGCTGGGAAAGCTGGGTTGTTTGGGTTGGACACAATGCCCTGTGGAGGACTGTGGATAGAGTCTGCATTCTTCATTCAACCGGATATGGGAAAGGCATGGTGATCTAAGATAGGAAGATCTAGACGAGACATCAGAAGACCCCACTGAAACTACCTCTGAGACAAGAGACCATATGAATGTGACCACATTTAGATGATCGTCCCACCCCTAAGATTAGGCTTTTACTGGATGGGTCAGTTACATCTTTTTTTGTTCAGGTTGATTAATTGGAATTGGGTTATTTCTGAATTCAAATTCATTTTGATATTTCTTGGGATATAAAGTCACAAATGTCAGGGTGAGAAATGAGCCTTATTAAAAAGATAGTTCAACCCAAAAATTACAATTCTGTTATTAATTACTCGCCCTCATGTCGTTCCAAACCTGTAAGACCTTCGTTCCTCTTCGGAACACAAATTGAGATTTTTTTTTTTTTATGAAATTTGAGTTTTCTGTCCCTGCGTAGACAGCAACGGAAATACCACTTTCAAGGCCCAGAAAGGTAGTAAGGACATGAATAAAATATTCCATGTGACATCAGTGGTTTGACTGTAATTTCATGAAGCTATGACTTTTTGTGTGCAAAACTAACGACTTTTTTTCAACAATTTCTTGTCTTCCGTGTCAGTCTTTGACACGTTCATGAGAGTACCACAAAGGATTTATGCCTTTAAAAGAATAAAATACTTAATAAAATAGTATTTTAATGCTTATGAATTAATATTATTAAAGGGTTACTCCACCCCAAAATGAACATTTTGTCATTAATCACTTACCTCCATGTCGTTCCATACCCATTTAGTTTGTCTTCGGAACACAATTTAAGATATTTTGGATGAAAACCGGGAGCTTTGTGGCTGTCCCATTGACTGCCAAGTAAATAACACTGTCAAGGTCCAGAAAAGTATTAGTAAATAGTCCATCTGCCATCAGTGGTTTAACCATAATTTACGAAGCTACGAGAATACTTTTTGTATGCAAACAAAAAAATAACGACTTTAACAATTCACGTGACGCGAATCTGATGAGAACTTCCTCATAAATATGATTCCTTGTGCTCCAATAGCGTTAAAAACGCTTATTTTTGAGGTCAGTAAGATTTTTTAAAGCAGCTTTATTAAAAATATAGTTGAAACGGTAACATTGTGAAATATTATTTCAATTTGAAATCACTAATTTATATTTTAATATATTTAGATTTTCCTGTGATGGCAGAGCTAAGTTTTCAGCATTATTACTCCAGTCTCCAATGTCACATGATCCTTCAGAAATCATTCTGATAGGCTGATTTACTTGATTTGCTTTTTTTCTTCAATTTTAAAAACAGTTGTGCTACTTACTATGTTTGTTTGTTTGTTTTTACATTTTTTTTTTTTTGATGAATGGAACAGCATTATTTGAAATATAAATCTTTTGCAAAATTATAAATGTCTTTACTATCACTTTTGATACATTTTTGTGCATTTTTGCATTAAAAAAAAAGAAATTGACACCAAAATTTTGAAATGTAGTATTTAAAGTCTCCATGAAATCAAAATTTAAAGTTTTTGTTGGCTTTTAGTATCAATATGTTATCTATGTAATAGGTTATTTATAGGGTTGTGTGCTGCAAAACAATGACAGAATTTGCATTTACAACATATAAGCTTTCAAAACGTGCACTCTCTAAGTTTTGCCAATATGGGTCGATGATTTTGATGACATCAGCTGAAGCTACAGCTGAAATTGTTCACTTGTAGTCTTTGCTTTATTTTAAACACTCTTATTTTCCTTTCTTCCGAATTCAAGCATATAGTCGCCCACTCCCAAATAACACAGAGTTCAGTTGTAATTAGTTATCCACTAATTATGTCTATTAGCATCCCAGTCTGTGTAACTGTGGAGCATCATGGGTTAAAGCATAAACCTCAATATGTGAGAGCTATTTCCTTACAGTCTCTCCAGGCAGATGGGTCACATGAGGACAGCTGGCCCTAATATCCCTGTAGTGCATTACTCCTGTCTAAGATCCCATTGATTTGATTGATACTGTGCATTTGGCGGTTTCGTACAACATGACTGTCAGAACGGTTCACAACGCAGATGTTTGCAGACCATCCGTCACATGTGCTTTGCTTAACAAGCTCGCGTCAGCTCCATATAGAAAAAGTGCCACAGTAATTAAGTGTCTAATGGGTTGATATTGCTGTAGGCGAGGCATTGAATAAACTACTTGTGGCATAACGGCCTGTTCAGAGAGCTCTCTTTGAAATGCAAAAGCAGGAAATTTAGTTACTCACTCTTTAGTTACACAGCATCCATCTCTTTTAGTTCATCATCGGTATATTCTGGTTCAAATAAGTAAGGCTGGGCAAAAAATTGCAAGTCATCCTCTCTGTCAAAATCTTCAGATGAGAAGTCAAAAGCTTACATACACCTAGAAGAATCTGCAAAATGTTAATTATTTTAGCAAAATAAGAGGGATCATACAAAATGCATGATTTTTTTATTTAGTACTGACCTGAATAAGATATGATGATAGTTTAGTGATAGTTGTTCATGTTTGTTCTAAACCGTTAAACTGCTGTTCTTCAGAAAAGTTCTTTAGGTCCCACAAATTTTTTTGTTTTTTCAGCATTTTTCTATATTTGAACCCTTTCCAACAATGACTGTATGATTTTAAGATCCATCTTTTCACACTGAGGACAACTGAGGGACTCATATGCAACTATTACAGAAGGTTCAAATGCTCACTGATGCTCCAGAAGGAAAAAACAATGCCGGGAGTGTAAACTTTTGAACAAAATGAAGATATGTACATTTTTCTTATTTTCCCTAAATATCATATTTTTTTCATTTAGTAGTGCCCTTCATATGCTATAGAAGATAGTTACATGTTTCCCAGAAAACAAAATAAGTTAAATTAACCCTGAGAAGAACATTCAAAAAGTTTCCCCCCAGGCTCTTAATGCATCATGTTTCCTTCTGGAGCATCAGTGAGTGTTTAAACCTTCTGTAATAGTTGCATTTGAGTCCCTCAGTTGTCCTGGATGGATCTCAAAATCATACAGTCGTTGTTGGAAAGGGGTCAAATACACAAAAATGCTAAAAAAGCAAAGAATTTGTGGGACCTAAAGGGTTTTTCTGAAGAGCAGCTGGGAGCTTAACTGTTCAGGACAAACAAGGAACTCATGAGCAACTATCACTAGACCAAAAAAAAAAACAGCTGTGGACCATTCAGGTATCTTAATATGTGTTCTTATGACAAATGAAGGTATGAGCAATTAATGACAGTTTTTTTTATTTTTTATTTTTTTGGGGTGAATTATCATTTTAAATATCTCTGCTTGTAATCTTTCACAGCTTATTTGACTTTTCTTATTTTAATCGGCGGTTATCACTTCATCTTATCATTTGCCTGTGCCTGTGAGAGAGATAATGGGCCGGGATGCCAGTAAATTCAGTCGCCAGTGCCAAAAGGCCTGGGCAGCTGGCACAACTCATTCACACAGACGACAAAGTCTTAGTGTGGACAAATTAGGTCACACCTCTCCTCACAGCAGCGTCACAATCTCTTTAGCTGCTATGTTTATCAACTCCTTTTTTCCTGTTTTAATGGAAATTTGTTGACGTAGTTTATACTGATTACCTTTTTATAGACTCTATAGCTCATGGATGGTTTTAGTCATATGTTTAGCTGTTCTGAATGCATCATTGGTTGTTGGAAAAGGGTGGAAGAAACTGACTTCTCATGGATAGGTGCTGTTTTTGCATAAGAGCATTGGCTGAAAACATACTGTTGGGTTTGATTGTAAGAAACCTGGTGGATTTTTCCAGTCTGCTGTCCGTTCTTCATCCTTGTTCTCATGTTTGAGATCACAGCTGTGACTTAATGAGACACTCATCCCCACAGATCCATCTTGTCTACACAAAGCCATGCCTTGTCACCTTTAACAGTGTGTCTGGCAGCAGAAGCTTGCACAGGGATGAAGACTGAGCTCTGTGTGCATACGATGTCACCTTTATACACACTATAACAGCATTTTCTCAGCATTCTTGCCAGAATTTCTTGTCAAGATGATCTCTGGCCTCTAATTTTTGGTTTAAAGTGTAATATGCAGCAGTATTGCTCTGTTTCAAAACCTAAACTACCAGTAAAAACAGTGATATTGTGAAAATTATTAGGGGCCAAGCACCAAAGTTGCGATGGCACCTTTTGTATCAGTTGGTGTTCTTATTATTATTGTTGTTGTTCTGCTCTTGGGTCTATGGCAGCCCATAGAACCGCTTGTGGGAAAGTTATGAAACTGATTATGCACACAGATTGTAGACAGTCTCAACATTAACCATAGCAAGTCTGGAGTCTCTAATTCAAACTCTCTAGCACCACCACTTGTCCAAACTAAGGTCAAGTTTTTTTCTCTATTTTTAAAAGTTCGAAAAAAAAAAAAAACCCTTTTTGATCTCTTCCTAGATGGTTTGTCTGATTTTCATCAAGATTGTCTTAGATCATCTTTAGACTATCCTGGCAGCAAGTTATGGAATTCAAGTTGATTAGTCGAACTGTTCTCGAATAACATGTGATTCAATTCGACGAAGAGCATGCAAAAATGGATATGAGACTATATGTCGAAACGGTTTGGCGTATTGAGACCAAACTTGGTGTGTGTTATAAAAACCATGACCTGAGGCTACCTGCAGAGTTTCAGCACAGTGCCACCTAGTGGTCAGGAGATATGCAAATTTAATTTTTTTTCTTTATTAATTAATTCTGAATGGTTTGGCCAAAAAGCACACAACTGGTCTCTTTAGATTGGGTGGAGCATGCAGAGTCAAACCATGTCCAGTTTCCCCATGTTGGCCATGTGCATAAAATGCTTTATTTTTTGTATACATTAGCATATTGTTGTGAAATTTGGTATGTGTCTGCTGTAACATGCTCTGACAGTACTAGTACTAGCACCTCATTGTGGCCAAAGTTATAAAGAAATAAAAAAAAATGCTAATAACATTTGATTAAATTGGTCTTTTGTAATGAAAGTGATATCAATATTCCTTGGGTCATGCAGAGAACATTGATACCAATTATGCCAAAATGTGTCAAACTTCCTGTCCGCCATTTTGATTTATATTGAAAACCTACTTTTTCAAACTCCTCCTAGACCACTGGTCTGATTTTCACCAAATTTGACTCAGCATATTCATATGATATAATTTGAACATCTTTAGACCATGCTGGCAAAAAGTTATGGATTTCGTATCAGTATAAGAAACGATTATCATTTAATGCCTCAATGAATTTGCTGGAATTATGCCAAAATGTGTCAGAGAGTCAAAACTTGACTTCTGTAGTTACATTGATTATTACGCCAGAACGAGAGCATAGTTCCTAGTCATATCAGCCTAGAAAATCGCAACTTTTCATTTTCTGCCAGTCTTAGTACACGATGTAACTAGAGAAGAGTCAAGTTTTAAATAGAAAAAATATCGAAAGTTTTTGGTTTTATTTTTGAGCGCGATGCTTATGGTCTAATCCGATTCAATGATTTATGCTAAACTATGCTAAAAGGGCTACCGGGAGAACCGGAGATCAGCTGAATGGATTCGAAAACGGTAAAACTCATCTGTTTAACTCTGGGGGAGTTGGAAAATGAGCCTATTTGCAAAAAAAAGTGGAGTGTTCTTTTAAAATGGTTTTAATTATTCATGGCTACATTTGGTCTGATGCTCCATGACATACTTAGCTCCTCATTTTGTCTCTGTTGTGCTTGGCCCCTTAATTGCTGCTTGCAGCTATTTACAATTTGTGATGCAAAGTTGAATTTTCAGCTCCAGTCTTCAGTGTCACATGATCCTTCAGGAATCATTCTAATATGCTGAGTTGCTGCTCAGGAAACATTTTATTATCAGTGTTGAAAACAGTTGCTCTGTCTTTGTCAATTTTGTCAATAAATTGACTTTACCGTCAATGCATGTAATGTGTCCTTGGTGAATAAAAGTATTAAAGCAATAGTTCACCCTAAAATGAAAAATTTCCCTTTAATTTCTTTGAAAGGAAAAAATATTCTTACTGGCATACATGTAGAATTTGGCCAAAAGCATATTTTTGGACAGCTTTTTGCATCGGAAGTGCACTGGTGTTGCCTAACTTGGTTGTTTTAGACCTACTGCATTTGTTTCTCTAAATAAAAAGAGTTTTGGACATCTACAGGAAGAGAGACTCGACTGCCCTGCCACACCTTAATTGGCTCATGCAACCATGTGCATTATCTGATGGGCCGGTAAGGGTTCATTACTTTCAGCTGACCATGCTGAAAATGTGATGCTTGTTTAAACAGGAAGACTGTTTACAGTGTAAAGGTACCTAGAACTGATGGCGATTTTGCATTTGTGACAGGAACAGGAAGGAAAACATATGGCTATGCTTTTTCAATATCTCTCACGAGTTTGTTCTACATCAGAGCTCTCAGCATTGACTGTGTGTGTATATATGGTTGAGAGATGATTCATATACTATTATGAGGATGTAGCTTGAGCGGTAATGGTGTTTTAGGTCATGCTGCCTGTCAAACACTCCTTGAGCTCAACTTCATTAGTATTCAGTGGCGGTTGCGCAGCGGTGGTTAAAGTTGCTCAATAAGGCTCTAGTGAAACACTAAAACTCACTGTTTCCCTCAGCACACAGGAAGATGACTCTGCCATGAGCTGGTTTTTAATCTGTAACCTATCTAGAAAGGCCCAGCAAATTAATTTTTTTTCTGCCTTTCTCTTCCACAGGCTGTGAGCATCAACAAAGCCATCAACACACAGGAGGTTGCTGTCAAAGAAAAGCATGCCAGGAATATCCTTTTTGTTTGTGTCAACCTGAAAGAGAAATATGAAGCAATGTGAGCAAATTATAAAGCTTATTTTATGATGAATAAGCATATGGCGTCACCCTGGAACCTCAGAATTGCTATCTTGTCATTACTAAGTAATTTAGGTAAATAAAATAGCCAGAATAAAGTAAATTCATGTTATTACCCACTTTCTGAATAGCTTGAATGCCTCGAGATGAGATTCTAGGTATCTATATATCAAAAAATATATATATATATATATTTTGGCCACTTTGAGGTTATTAGCAAAACCGATAACAGGGCTTGCTGTTTTTTTACTTTTATCTACTTTTTAGATAGCTCAAGCTAAGATACTAGGTATCAATATGCCTAGACGGACCATTTCATCTGGCAATATTTTATACTTAAAAAAGCTTTTAAACCTGCTTTTGAATAATCAAATTTGAGGGGTATTTTATTTTAGAAACTTGAAGAGCTTTTATACTTGCTTTTATCTTGTTTTACTAATGAATTAATTTGATTGTATTTTTTAGCTATATAATTTGAAAGTAATATGATGCATTCTATTTAAACATGCTCTTATTTTTATTTTATTTATTTATTTGTTTATTTTTATTAAATGCTGTTTTATTCACAGCCTGCTTTTTGGATAACTCAAGCTAAGATACCCAAACAGACCAATTCATCTGCCAATATTTCATATTTTAAGCTTGTTTATATTTAATTACTTATTTTATATTTTAGACTTGATTTTATTTAGTTTTATTAATAAATTAAATTTTATTTTATTTTATTGGGTATATAATTTGAAACCAATATGAGGTATTGTATTTTCTAAAATTGAGTATTTAAACATGCTTTTATTTTAATTTATTTCAATTTTATTATTTTATTCACAGCCTGCTTTTTGGATAACTCAAGCTATGATACTAGGTATCAATATACCCAGACACACCAATTCATCTGCCAATATTTCATATTTGAAAAGCTTTTAAAATTGCTTTTTTATTAAATGTAATTACTTTATATTATTATGAATAATCAAATGTGAGGGGTGTTTTATTTTATTAATTTGTAGAGCTTTTAGAATAGCTTTTATCTTGTTTTATTAATTTTATTTTATTTTTTGAGGTATGTAATTTTCTAAAATTGAGTATTTAAACATGATTTTATTTTTATTTTTATTTTACAGCCTGCTTTTTTGATGACTCATGATACTAGGTATCAATATACCCAGACAGACCAATCCAACTGCCAATATTTTATACCTAAAAAGCTTTTTAACTTGTTTTTTTATGTAATTATATTTTTGAGTAATCAAATTAGAGGGGGTATTTTATTTCATAAATTGAAGAGCTTTTAGACTTGCTTTTATCGTGTGAGTGTGTGTGTGTGTGTGTGTGTGTGTGTGTATATGTATATATGTATATATATATATATATATATATATATATATATATATATATATACATACATACATAATATATATATACATAATATATGAAGAGTTCAGATGCAAAAGCCTCTAAATCCATCTGACGTCTTTCTTTAATAACTTTGTTTATCAGGCTCCAATGTATAGGTTTCTATGTAAGTAGTGGTACTTCTGATTGGGCTGAGGCTGGTATTTTAGCGATTTTGAAGTAAGTATTTGATAGATGTATAATATGTGTCGAGAGCATTCACTCAGTATCATTATCTCATTTTTGATAGAAATGGCTTTTAGCTGGTTTTGCATCTGAACTCTTCATATATAGATAGATGGATATAGTTTGGAAGTATTATGAGGTATTGTATTTTCTAAAGAGATAAATATGCTCTTTATTTTTAGTTTAGTGTAGTCTTTAAACATGCTATTGTTACAATGCCTCATATACTAGGTACCAGTCTACCAGACATACCATTTAATCTGCCAATACTTGTCCACGTTGACTTTGTCAGCATCACACCATAATCATGCTTGCATTATTGTTTACAATTAATTTTCTCATAATAGATACAGCTAATTGTATCACATGTTGGCTATCAGTAGCAAATATTGATATATTAGTCAATATATCATATAACCAAATTAATTTTTATATAAATATGCTGTGTAACTGTGGCTGCATGTAATTGTTTTTGCTCCAAAATTTAATACTAATTTAACTGATGAGGTTAGGTTAGTCCTTCTCAAAGATGGCTGGTTTAGGTATCTAGAGTATCTGAATTTAGATCATTCAAAGATACAGACTTGTACAACTCACATCTCTTGGTTTTGTCCTTGACTGGCATCTTCACCATGCATATTGGGCACGCATCATGAGAAGGGGGCTCACACATTCTGGCTTGCTGTCAACCGCCTTCCCCTTTCCAGCAATGCAGTGCTCTGCTGGAAATTTTGCCACGTCTTCCACAAGCTGCTGAGGGACGGCCATCCAAATGTGAGTACATACAGCCGTGTTGTCTCTTGTACGTCTAATTCCACCATGTTCTCACTTTCTCTCATTCGCTTAGTTTCTGCTTCTCCCTATGATTGAATTTATTTTTCTCACACACTCAAATCAGCTCCCCATAGTAAACACATTGTGCGGCAGTGACACATGATGTGTGTGTGTGTGTGTAATCCATATTGAGCAATTCCACATCAACTCTCACAAGCCCCGTTCCAAAAACCTAATCAGCTGTCTACTTAGACAGCATTTTAAAGCATCATATGTACACTCCTGGCACAAAATCTGTTCAAAACGGTAGGCAGCAGCATTATGCAGTCATCTAAGACACCAAGGCAGTGCTCTGTATAACTAATTCAGAGTAGTCAGTCCCAAAATTCATTGTAATGTTACATTCTATACAGAAAACTATCAATAAAAAATATTCAGTCTAATTAGACTAATTAAGACTGTTCTTAAGATTTTGTTTCAGCGAATATTTGTGTGTGCTATACTTACACTGTATCATATACTGGCCATAAAACACCTTGCACTTTGGATACCACTCTAAATTGAATTTTAGATGAACATTTTAAACAAATTTAATTTAATTTTAAAAGTAATAACTATTCACCAAAAACTGAATTATTGTACTATTCACCAAAATTTCACCAATAAAATGTATTTTATTTTATTTTATGTTACATTGTTGGAGGAATATAATGGGTATCTTTTATTTAAACAAGGAAGTAATTTTATAATGGCTTTTATTGAATAAAATTTTATTTTGAGGTATCTTATTTGGGGATATGATGTATTTTTATATATTGTCGTTTTATTTTGAGGCACATTTACTTAAGGGTAATATCAGGTATTTTTATTTTGTTTTGAGGTATCTTATTTGAGGCTCATATCAGGTATTTTTTCTTTTATTTTGAGGTGTCTAATTTGAGGATACAATGAGGTATTTATATTTTATTTTGAGGTATCTAATTTGAGGATAATATGATGTATTTTTATTTTATTTTGAGGCATCTAATTTGAGGATCATTTTATTTTGAGATTTTATTTGAGAGTAATATGAGGTACTTATATTATTTTATTTTAAGGCATTTTATTTGAGGGTAATATGAGGTATTTTAATTTTATTTTGAGGTATCTTATTTAAGAATAAAATTAGGTATTGAGGTATCTTATTTGAGGGTCATATGAGGTATTTTTTATTTTATTTTGAAATATCTTATTTGAGGATAATATGAGGTATTTTTATTTTATTTTGAGGTATTTTATTTGAGAGTGATATGAGGTACTTGTATTTTATTTTAAGGTATTTTATTTGAGGCTAATATGAGGTATTTTTATTTTGAGTTGGTGTACTTGAGGGTAATATGAGGTATCTAATTTGAGGATAATATGAGGTATTATGTTATTTTGAGGTATTTTATTTGAGAGTGATATGAGGTACTTTTTATTTTAAGGTATTTTATTTGAGGCTTAAGGTATTTTAATTTTATTTTAAGTTGGTGTACTTGAGAGTAATATGAGGTATTTTTATTTTGTTTTGAGGCATCTTATTTGAGAATAATATGAGGTATTTTTTTAGGTATTTTGAGGGTCATATGAGGTATTTTTTATTTTATTTTGAGATATCTTATTTGAGGGTCATGAGTTTTTTTTTTTTTTTTTTTTTTTTTTGAGAGTAATATGAGGTACCTATATTTTATTTTTAGGTACCTTATTTGAGGGTAATATAAGGTATTTTTTATTTTATTTTGAGATATCTTGTATGAGGATAATATGAGGTTTTTTTTTATTTTGAGGTGTCTAATTTGAGGATAATGAGGTATTTTATTTTTTTGAGGTATCTTGAGAGTAATATGAGGTACTTAATTTATTTTAAGGTAATTTATTTGAGGTTAATATGAGGTATTTTTGTTTTGTTTTAAGGTATGTTATTTAAGGGTAATATAGGGTATTTTTATTTAGTTTTGAGGTATCTTATTTGAGGGTAATATGAGGTACTTTTATTTTGAGGTATTTTATTTATGGGTAATATGAGGTTTTTTTATTTTATTTTTGAGTGTAATTAGAGGTATCTAATTTATTTTGTTTTCAGAATGCTGTCTCAACTCTTCCTCTTCCTCTCTCTGTCACCTCAGGTCATTAAGGACTCCATGCGGCACAAGGCTGACCTGAACGACATGAGCAGGATGTGGGTAAGCGTGTGAACACAAGTTGTTGCTGGTTTTAATGATTTCCCACTAAATACGGAGGCCCGCTCAATATAACTCTCTTTCGTATTGAATGAGGCCCTGTCGAGTTCCCTTGAGTTTTCATCTCATTGTGGAAACTGTCAGTGTTGTCAGTCAGCAAGCCATTTCGCTACTGCTGACTGACAGCTGAATAGCTTGGCATTCTGTCTATGAGTCAGATGCACTAACTCAGCGCAGAGATGATCTGTAATTAGCAAACGATGACGTGAGTGTGTGTTTGTCACTCTGGAGGAATGCTTACAGAGCTTTGCTTGTTATGAGTGTGCCAGTCAAACATCCCTGATATCTTATGAAACGCTCTTGTGAAGACTGTTTTGTTGGATGTTTTTATTCTTTTTGGTCCTTTTGGTCTTTTATCCAGAATTTGTTTTTGATGTTGTTCAGAACAGTGGTCAGCTACTGTTGTTTTTATGAGATCAAAAGTTTACATACACCTTGCAGAATCTTCAAAATGTAATTATTTTGCCAAAATAAGAAGTATCATACAAAATGCATGTTCTTGTTCATTTAGTACTGACCTAAAAAAGGTATTTCACATAAAATGTTTACATTTAGTTCACAAGAGAAAACAGTCATTGAACCCTGTTCAAAAGTTTACATACACTTGATTCTTAATGTTGTTACCTGAATGATCCACATCCATTTTTAGTGATAGTTGTTCATGAGTCACTTGTTTGTCCTGAACAGTTAAACTGCCTGCTGTTCTTCAGAAACATCCTTCAGGTCCCACAAATTCATTTTTTTTTTATTTTTTTTTTTTAGCATTTTTGTGTATTTGACCCCTTCCCCTAATGACCCCAATGACTGTATGATTTTAAGATTCATCTTTTCAAACTGAAGAAAAACGATGCATTAAGAGCCAGTGGTGTAAACTTTTGAACATAATGAAAATGTGTACATTTTTCTTATTTTGCCTAAATATCAGATTTTTTTTTATTTAGTACTGCCATTTAGAAGCTACAGAAGATACCTACATGTCTTCCAGATGACAAAATAATAGGGATGCACTGAAATAAAAAAAATTCTGGGCTGAAACCAAATAGGATCTAAAGAACCTTAAAGATTTTCTTGAAGATAAATAGTTTGTAGATAGCTAGTGTCATGGCAGAAGCCAAAATCCACTATAATTTTACAAATAATACTTTTTGTGTAAGGGAATGTACTTTAGACATCTTGTAATATAATATCTTATCTTACCTTATATATAATATCTTATATAAATGACAGTAGTGTTTAATGATCATATTTAGTATTGGGAAATGGGGTATGTATTTATGAAACTGATTTTAGTTACAATGTTTTGCCATTAGATGGCAAAGACTCTTTTTTTTATTTTTATTAATGAGTCAGCAGTAAAGACTTTTATATTGAAAGAGAATGAAACAGTGTTTTAAACAAAGAAGTTATTTTTACTTTCAACAATACATTGTAAGACGCAGCCAACAAATGTGCTGAGCAGTGCTGTCATCGGAAATCACCCTTACAGATGAAAGGACAGTACGACACAGATATCACTTTCCTTAGCGGACATTCAAACTTATGTTTTATTGTGAATATGAGATTGAGTTGAAAAATGAATGCTGTATCAGATTGAATGCAGGTAATCACACTCATTAGTAGAGACTTTGGTTCAGCTGTTGAACTGTCAAAGTGAGATTTGAATCTGTGATGGAAGGGGAGTAGTTTTAAAAGACATTTCATTGACTTTAGCATCATTGTCAGCAATGCAAGTGTTTCTAATACAGTTTATGATCGACTGTGTATCACTGGCCAGCAGAACGGCTCAGATGCAAACTTTGGTGTTTACTGGAAAGACCTTTAGTTGCATCCCTCTGAGTATTTGCTGATAACGTGCTGCAGGATTAAACTCTTGAGAAACATTTCCTGCGAGCAACTCTGTCCCCTTCCTGTTATGATGTCACAGTAAGTGGTGAAGGGAACAGGAAGTGAAAGAATGAGCTCATTAACTTGACTCGCAGCTGGTCCTGTTTGGTGCACACATATAACATGTTAACAAACACCAAACATGACCTTAATCTGCCCACAGTGACTCATACTTTAGACTGTGAAGTGAGTTGATGAGGTGGGGACTCATGAGCTGCTACTGCTGCTTTGGAAGAGCAACGACATCATTTCCTTTTTAAGCATTCAGTGTTTTTCTTGCTCACATGCTCCTTTTTCTCTTCTTAGGGTCATCTGAGCGAAGGCTATGGCAAGTTGTGCAGCATCTACCTCAAACTGCTCATCACCAAAATGGAGTTTCACATCAAAGTGAGTGATTAAGACATTGAAGGAGATTCATCTTGTAACTGTCCTTCTCAGATCATTTTTTCCAGCAGTCTCATGACAACTAATTGGGGTTTATTAATCCTAAAAAATTACAAAAAGCACACTTACACACACACACACACACACACACACATGCATATATATATATATATATATATATATATATATATATATAT